>OX183140.1:15551530-15590766 GCA_945261195.1 Cryptosula pallasiana | reverse complement strand
CCTCTCCTCCTCTCTCCTCTCTCCTCTCTCCTCTCTCCTCTCTTCCTCTCTCCTCTCCTCTCTCCTCTCTCCTCTCTCCTCTCTCCTCTCTCTCTCTCTTTTCTCTCTCTCTTCTCTCTCTCTTCTCTCTCCTCTCTCTCTCTTCTCTCTCTCTTCTCTCTCCTCTCTCTCTCTTCTCTCTCCCTCTCTCTCAAGATGCCATATGAGTTCGAATTATGTAAAAAAGTTATCAAAACTTAAATGCCATACATTCAAAATCTAGCTGCCATATGAGTTCAAATTAAGTAAAAAAATAATCAAAACTCAAATGCCACTTAAATATCACTCAAATGCCCCTCAAATGAAATACAATATAAACTCGGCAAATTCATTCAACGTCGTAACCATTACCTCAACCCCGAAGTATAATCCACAAAAAAACACTTGGTAGGGAGATCTGCTCATATATTACTACTTGTATCAAATTGATAATTTGGAGAACATTTTTTTTTTTATCAGGTTGAGTTTATTACTTTTTGTGATTTCACTTTGGGATGGTTATGATTGTTCTGTGAGGACGCAATTGCCGTAGACAGAGAGCATACTATAATAATTTTTTAAGTCTACATCAATAAATCGGACCACACGAAACTCCATATATAATCCTACGCTGTACCCTACAGTCGGAACCCCCTACCTTTAGTCGAAAGCCCCTACTCTAGACAAAGCCCCCAACTAATAGTACATTTTTAAGTTTTAAGTATCTCATAAACTAAAACAATATCGGAGTTGAAAAAGTTATTTTTAAATCAAACAATACCAACAGATTTAAATTATCGTAATTTAAAGTTTAATTTTGACAAAACAATATCATTCTTGCATTTCCGTGTCGTCATATTACACCAACCATAGCAATGATTACAAACCTTCCGATTGAAAAAATTAATGGACATAATAGATCATAAATAATAGTTTTAAAACAAAATAAAAAAAAAATGGCTATGCTCTAGTTTAAGATAATTTTTGGTATTTTGGTTATGACTATTTAGCGCTCTTTGACTCTAAGAAGAGGCAACTCCTCAAAAAGTGGGGGGTTTCGACTGGAGATAGGGGTTTTGACGTTAGGGTACGACGTAGGGTATGTGTAGAAGGTTTCGTCTGACCCAATAAATCTAGAGGTTCCCTGTGTGTAATATTACTATTATTTTCATGATTCAGCATAAATTGTTATTTACTTTCACTTGTTACTAAAAAGAGCATCAAATGAAATGCGATTTATTCCAGGCCTATATTGAGCATACAACTATCTAATCAAATTGTATTTTAGAATGTGGCAACAAATTGTACTTCTGTCTGAACCAGGAAATAATTTTAAAGGCGGCATGTCAGCGATTGATAGGCAAGTCTCTAATCGGAGTTGTCTGTTTTTAGTGTCAAAGAGTGCTAAATAGTCTCAATCTCAACCAAAATACTGTAAATTAGTAGCCATTTATTTTTTATTGTCGCTGAAAATCACCATTTATTTACCATCTACCTTTTGTCATTTTTTCCAGTCAAAAAAATGTAATTCAGATTTGAAAATTATTGTTATTATTGATGACAACAACAAGGCCAGAAATGAAAATCTGATGTTTTTTCATCACAAATAATATTTAAATATTGATATTTTGAATCTTCTGATATCATTTGATTAAAAAATATCTTTTTCAACTGCAACATATCATTTTAGTTTTCCTCCATTGACATCGTACCTATCAGTAGCAATACTATAATACAACGCATCATTTTTATACAATACTCAAACCCCCCAATCTAAATCATCATACAAACCCTAATAAAAACAAACCCTGCACAATAAATACTTTGTTAATCATGCAATTACAAACTAAATTAATAACAATAAAAACAGGTGCACGAAAAAAAGAACCCTTTCAGGTTCTCATACCATGTTTGTAAAATTCTCAAGCCCATGATCTAAATCACCTTACAAATCACAATATAAACAAACCCTGTACAATAAATACTTAGTTCAAACATAAATATTAAAAGTTAAAATATAACACCTGGTGCACACCAAAAAGTACCTCGCAGGTTCTCATGGTAACTGGTGCCAACTAAAAGACATTTTGAACCAGGAGAACGTTGTCCTTAGACTCCAAGACAGAGATCTGCTCCTACATTACTACTTATAATATAACAAATACCATACGCCTGTAAGACCTATTAGCAACTATCACATGTTAGAGTGGAAGTAATTTTCTGGTAAACCTGAGTCTCAGAGCAAGTTCAATTAAAGTTATTTGAAGTAATGAAAAAAATTTTCTATTCAATTTCTTTTGGAGATTTCTGTTATAAATAACTTTAAATTCAGAATTATTTTTTGCAGTGGCATTATTACCAGCATTTTTATTTCGTTTTAGTCATGATAAACATTGCTCAATTAGCAAATTGACTAAATTAACTGTTAATTTTGTTGTTTATTTTGTTTACTGGCTAAAAAAAATTGCTTCTCGTTTAGTTTCAAGTTTGCAGGTAAAAAAGTTCTATGAGAATTGATTGAATTGTTTAAAAGAAATGTATCAAGTCAAACCTGGACGTTCTGTTTGAATTGGCCTGTCTGTTTGGTCTCTCCTATTTGTCTCCTGCAGCACAGTTTGCAGACAACGAGGATGTAAATAAGTATGGTGATAGTAACGGGAACCAAACAGACAAAAACGTTGAAATACAATGAGTAAGGTACATTTGGGTTCCGGTTGCATTGACCATGAAGGGTAGACTCAAGCTCAAACTCAATGCACTCTGCATTGGTAGCTCCATAGATGCCTAGAAGGAAGCACAATATCCACACTGCTACGGCTGACCACATTTTCATTCCACGAGTGATGTGACGGAGGCGTAACGGCAAGTAAATGGCAATAAATCTTTCAACGCTGACTGCCAGCCCCCATAGCACGCAGATGTAGCTGAAACTAGAGTATCCATAGACATAGAGTGTGCACAAAGACTCTCCACCAGAAAAGTATGTCAAATCTGGTAGTTCTTCTGTTCTCATAACTGCAACCCAAAGCATTGCTCCTGATAAGATATCAGTGATGGCTAGATTTATAAGTTGTATATGTACTTGTTTACTTGTATGACTACCAAGTACTATAGCGCATATAAGTATAGAGTTAAGTACCAGTCCAAGTACTGCTTCCATGGAGTATGTAGCAGTTAGTAGTACTTGAGTTAGTTCTGTTACATTTTCAGTTCTAGTAGGTAGTGCCGGGGTAAAACGACGCCCACGTCAAGTTGGATCCGTGCGTCATATTGACTTTTGTTATGTATTCGCTGAATACAACAATCGATGAATTCACGTTTGGTTGAGTGTTTGATAGGAAATCCCATTAATCCTCTCTGAAACACACAAATATAATTGGGTTATAAAATATGCTGTAATATCAGCTGTATTGTTCGAGCCATGCTCTAGTTCTCACTCCCATTATTGCTTTTCTCCCACCTCGCACAACCCTGGCGCAGCTTGGACCCTGCTCCACACAACCCTGACACAGCTCGGTCCCAGCCCCACACAACCCTGGCACAGCTTCGTCCCTGCTCCACACAACCCTGGCACAGCTTGGTCCCTGCTCCACACAACCCCGGCGCAGCTTGGTCCCTGCTCCACACAACCCTGACACAGCTCGGTCCCTGCTCCACACAACCCTGACACAACTCGGTCCCTGCCCCACACAACCCCGGCACAGCTTGGTCCCTGCTCCACACAACTATGACACAGCTCGGTCCCTGCCTCACACAACCCTGACACAACTCGGTCCCTGCCCCACACAACCCCGGCACAGCTTGGTCCCTGCTCCACACAACCCTGACACAGCTCAGTCCCTGCTCCACACAACCCTGACACAACTCGGTCCCTGCTCCACACAACCCTGGCACAGCTTGGTCCCTGCTCCACACAACCCCGGCGCAGCTTGGTCCCTGCTCCACACAACCCTGACACAGCTCGGTCCCTGCCCCACACAACCCTGACACAGCTCGGTCCCTGCCCCACACAACCCCGGCACAGCTTGGTCCCTGCTCCACACAACCATGACACAGCTCGGTCCCTGCCCCACACAACCCCGGCACAGCTTGGTCTCTGCTCCACACAACCCCGGCGCAGCTTAGTTTCTGCTTCACACAACCCTGACACAGCTCAATCCCTGCCCCATACTACCCTGGCACAACATGGCCCCCGTTCCACACTACGTACACACTCCCTAAAGCTCATTCCTTCTTCTCTGCTCCTCTCTTTCCTTATTTGCTTTAATTCTTACCATCCACTTGGTCTTCCCTTGGCTCATTTATATCTGGATTCTGTTTCATCCACTCTTTGCTCTACCCCTCTATTGCTCTACATCCACTCATTGCTCTACCCCTCTATTGCTCTACATCCACTCCTTGCTCTATCCCTCTATTGCTCTACATCCACTCATTGCTCTACCCCTCTATTGCTCTACATCCACTCCTTGCTCTACCCCTCTATTGCTCTACATCCACTCCTTGCTCTACCCCTCTATTGCTCTACATCCACTCCTTGCTCTACCCCTCTATTGCTCTACATCCACTCCTTGCTCTACCCCTCTATTGCTCTACATCCACTCCTTGCTCTACCCCTCTATTGCTCTATATCCACTCCTTACTCTACCCCTCTATCGCTCTACATCCAGTCCTTGCTTTACCCTTCCATTGCTCGACATCCACTCCTTACTCTACCCCTCTATTGCTCTACATCCACGCCTTGCTCTACCCCTCTATTGCTCTACATCCACTCCTTGCTTCACCCCTCCATTGCTCTACATCCACTCCTTGCTCCACCCCTCTATTGCTCTAGTTTCACTTCTTTGCTCTATTTGTCTTCCCACTCCCCCCCTTTGCTCTGTTTAACCCTTTTATTTCCTTCATTTCTTTTGTTACCCTCCTTAACTTTATCAATTTTCATTTTTTGTTACGGGGATTTTTGTAATTCCCTAAAGTTAATGGAAACAAATTAAAAGCAAAAAACATCTTCGGTTTAAAAACAGAAGAGTCAAATTTTGGGATTACAATTTTAAAGTTTGCTAGGTTGTTAAAGGCCGGTCCAAAATTTTTAACTTTTTCAGCATATCAGAAACTGAAACACATATGATGGTCACAAAGACATGCACAAGCATTTGAAAAAATAATTGGTTTCTTATCTATATCCATAGATTCTTTAATAATATAACACTATTCAAGTATATATATATATATATATATATATATATATATATACATATATATATATATACATATATATATATATATATATATATATATATATATATATATATATATATATATACATATATATATATATATATATATATATATATATATATATATATACATATATATATATATACATATATATATATATATATATATATATATATATATATATATATATATATATATATATATATATATATATATATATATATATATATATATATATATATATAAACACACTATGAAGTACATCAGTCAAGTAAAGTGCTCGATGAATATTCAGAGTGCAAACAACGATCTCCTGCACGAAACTAATTAGTAGTAATAAAGTACTTGATTCTCAATAAATTTTGCTTTCAAAAATAAAAAATTAAATATATATATATATATATATATATATATATATATATATATATATATATATATATATATATATATAAATAAAAGTATGAGTATGAGTATGACTGGGGCACAGGGTGTGCACAGGGGCTTAGACTAAATAGAAACAATCAAATAAATGAATAATAAATAATTAATTATTAATATTAGTTGCCCGAGGGATGGAAAAACCAGTCAAGACTGAAGCAAGTAAAACAGTGCTCAACAAGAAAAAATCGAGGAGCTAGATACTAAAAGGTAAAATAGTAAAAGATGTTAAAACTACTGGCTGACTACAAGTCGTTTCATGTGCTAGAAAAAAAGAGATGGAAAAAGAAAATAATTCTAGGCACAATCATCAGGTCGGCTCTCAGCTGTTAAAAATGGTGGAACAGGAAACAGTTAGTTCAGACCGAAAATATTAAGTGCACAAGGATCGTATAGTTAATATGTTGTTAAGGGTGCACGGGCGTCAAAGGTGGCTAAGGGCATAGAGCTACGCCTGGCTGAGGGTAAATTATATATATATCACAGCTATTTTTAACATGATCATCAATTCTCATAGGAAATAGCTGTATTATTTTGAGTTTAATATTTAGATATGCATTGAACGGAAGCTGGTAGTTGATAGAGCATTGTATTGCAACACCTAATTCATCATCTACTTAAATTATTGTAAAAATCTTTTCCTTAATGCAGTTGTAGTATTAACAATAGTAGAGAAATAAGCTGCATTAAAACTAACTTGACAACGGTTATTGCTAACAGTTAAAACAAATCACCCCATTGTTAGAGAGATCCAAGGCAAATGACGTTGAATAATATTATCAATCAAGTCCAGATCGAAGCAGGTGCCAAAATTATATCCCAGTCTAATTTTGTAAACCGGTATTCGCCTTTTGACACTGATTTTGCTAAATAGATTTTTTGTTACACAAAAATGAATGTGCCAAGCAAATAGTTAGCTTGGGTTCTCAAACCGTATCTATGAGGCGGTCATGAGACGCAGTTAAAGAGAAGTGGAAACTGGTACAATATTGCAAGTGTCATTTAATTTAAATCGAATATATAATTTGTTTGGTATTTTCTACTATTTTCTACACATGGAGCTAGAGTAAGTGGGGAGTGAGCGATACCATTCACTAATTAATATATAACACAATTCATATGCAGGTAACACCTGTGATAAGTTTACCAGAAACAAAGGTACATCAGTTACTTCTGATGTTAACCTGTTGTGGACAGAGCGTATGACTAATCTCACAAGATTTCCTACTTAACTTTGAAATTGTCTGCTGTACTACAAGCATGTAATGGTAAATGATTACTTGAAACTAAAAGTTGTCTTTTCTATGAGTGAGCAACTCTCCATAGCTTAAATCTTTTAATCATTGTTTATTTAGGTTGAACAGTGATAAAATCAACCAAAATTCTATAAAACTGCCCGATGCTCACGGAAAAATAATAAAATTAAAATTATTAAAAATACAATTACAATACATTTACTGATGGAATACAAAAACTCACAAAACGAATAAGGTTAATCCAAAACTAATCGGAAAGGTAAAGAGATAATTAGCTCTGAAATAAGACTAGTTATTTGTAACAAAAATAAATAGCTTTTTAAAAACTTACTAGACCTCCATCAGGTAGAAATGTACCTGATTTACATACCAAAGCCCAAACCTGAACATTCAATGCATATTAAATGAAACGCTATATAAAACATTATTTAGCGCAATGAAGCGTAACACTGAGGTATGGATGAGACAACTCCTCAAGACATGCTTGTGAAATAAACTTGATGGAGCGCAAACTTTGTTGTGCATAAAATTGATAATTTGGAGAAAAACAATCTTTTTAATCAGGCCTATATTGAGCATACAACGATCTGATCAAATTGTATTTTAGAATGTGACATCAAATTGCACTTCTGTCTGAACCAGGAAATACTTTTGATGAATTAATAAACCAAAATAATTGAACACTGCGTAAGCGTAAAACTTATTGTTATCCATTCTCCACTCCTTAGTTCCTATTATGTTACCAATGATTGGTAATTAGAAGTTATGTTTCCATTGTTGAGCAAACAACTCCTGTACATTTTAGCACTTCAGGTAAACAACTGCAATGTTTCATAGACCTATAGTCAGCATTAACTGTGAACTTGCACTGTTGAAAAAGGAATGTTTCCAAAAATTACTTGTTCTTTAATAACAAAACCAGAGTAAAACGAAAATTATCAGTACTTTGAAAATATCTCCAAACAGCTGGTTTGATTGGCCTCTGTTTGTGTTTAGACTTAGCATTGATCATTTCATAAAATTTTTGACATCTAATACTTTTTTTTGCATAAATTCTTTGACAGTGACAGCTGTAACAAGTAGCAAATTTCCCTCAAGACGTTATATGTTTCTGTCATAGGCTTTTATATAAAGCACCCACCCTAGCTGCCAACATATATAACAACTAGTTTGTCTTTAGTGATTTATTAGTTTCACCTGTCAAAGTTGTGCAATATTGCTTTTGGGTACTTTCCCTTGTTTGTTCAACGGAATCAGGAAAAACTTTTACACAATCAATCATCCAGCTGATGACAAAATGTGATTCAGCCATAGTTTAGTAGCCAACTTGTCGAAAATAATTTACATGTTTATTCATAACATAGCAAATGATAACATCATGAAAGCTACCAAAGGTTTAAAACAAACCTGATAATAGTCTTTGTGTTCGTGAAAAGTTAACGATTAACAAAAAGTCCTTATTTGTTTAAAAATAACCTGCATCCAATTGTATGTTATTTTGCTGTTTTGGTTATATAGAGAGATTGTGTATGTTTAGGAAAGCATCACTTAAGACAGCCATTACGTAAATTTTTGGAAATTCTACGATAACGAATCAAATATGAAAATAATAATAAGATAATGATAAAAATGATAATAAAACTTTAAAAGTTGCCGCTGTTTGCCAACATTGGAGTTGTAGGAGATGTTGGAGCAGACGAAATCTCCTCGTCAACATTGGTTTCTGCCGTATCTTTGTTCAAGCTTCTTGATTCCGTACTTTGTTCCGTTTTCTGCAAAGATCTACACATTCTCTTCAAAAGACTGTGTATGTCTATCTGAAATAGTGATTTTTATGAACTTTGTTATTACGTCACAATACAAGCATGCTTGCACAAATGGGCAAGCCTTAGTACCCAAACAGTGTGTAAAACTAACTTACCCGTATAGACTGATTGAATATGCAGTAGAACACAGGCGTAATGAAACAGTTGAACAGAAGTATGGCGCCCACAACTGAATAAACAACTGGAGGAAAAGGTTCTCGTTGTTTTTCCCACTGTAGGTTTGCAACTTGTGGTCCAATACTGAATACAGTTGAAATCATATTGAAGAAGGCATCGGCAGCAAGCATCAGTATTATCTATAATATAACACGCATCACATGTAGTACTACACATTTGCAGCTAACTGCTAGGTAGACAGGTAGGAAACAACTTTATTCTAGTACATGTGGTTTAATGGGAAAATTGCTGACTATGTTCCAGGCGTTAAAAGTTTTGTCACTATAAACTCTTTTTGTAAGTCAACTGCAAATATGTTTTTTATTGAGAATTGATGTTTTGGCAAATGGGTGACAACAATGAAACTGCTAGTGACCTTTTGTAGACTCTAGTTCAGACTGTTGAACTAGCAAGTTGACTAAACATAAATTTTTATTCCATTTATTTTTTTGTTTACCTGATAAATATAATTGTCTCTTAACTATTTCCACAAGGAAGCAAAAAATACCGTGAGAGTTGATTGAATTGTTTAAAATAAATGCATTGAGTCAAACCTGGACGTTCTGTTTGAATTGGCCAGGCTGTTTGGTCTCTCCTATTTGTCTTTTGCAACACAGTTTGCAGGCAACGAGGATGTAAATAAGTATGGTGATAGTAACGGGAACCAAACAGACAAAAATGTTGAAATACAACGAGTAAGGTACATTTGGGTTCTGGTTACATTGACCATGAAGGGTAGACTCAAGCTCAAACTCAATGTACTCTGCATTGGTAGCTCCATAGATGCCTAGAAGGAAGCACAATAACCACACTGCTACGGCTGACCACATTTTCATTTCCCGAGTGATGTGACGGAGGCGTAACGGAAAGTAAATGGCGATAAATCTTTCAATGCTAACTGCCAGCCCCCATAATACGCAGATGTAGCTGAAGCTAGAGTATCCGTAGACATAAAGTGTGCACAAAAACTCTCCACCGGAAAAGAATGTGAAACCAGGCAGTTCTTCTGTTCTCATAACTGCAACCCAAAGCATGGCTCCAGACAACATATCAGCGATGGCTAGATTTATAAGTTGTATATGTACTTGTTTACTTGTATGACTACCAAGTACTATAGCACATATAAGTATAGAGTTAAGTACCAGTCCAAGTACTGCTTCTGTGGAGTACGTAGCAGTTAGTAGTACTTGAGTTAGTTCTGTTACATTCTCAGTTCTAGTAGCCAGCGCCCATTGAAGTGACAACCACGTCAAGTTGGATCCGCGTGTCATATTGACTTTTGTTATGTATTTGCTGAATAAAACAATCGGTGAATTCACGTTTGGTTGAGTGTTTGATAGGAAATCCCATTAATCCAATAATCCATTGATCTTCTCTGAAACACACAAATATTATTGGGTTATAAAACATGCTGAAGTATCAGCTGTATTCAAATACATCCAACTGTATTGGTTGTGCCATGCTCTAGTTCTTACTTCCGTTATCGCTTTTCTCCCACTTTCCACAACCCTGGTACTTTTCTGTGCCCCCCCCCCCCACTTTACCTATACACCCCTTGAAACACATCACTCTTTCCCTGTATCTCTCCTCCCTCCTTGCTCAATTTCTACCTTCTACCTCGCTCTTCCTTTGTTTTTTTCTATTCCCATTCTGTTTCACCCCATCCCTTTCTTTACTCTTCCATTGCTCTAATTCCATCCCTTGCTCTACCTATCTTCCCTCTCTGGCTTGCTTTTGTCCCATTCGGCCCTCATCATCTTTTCATTTCTCTCTTTACACTATCCAGATTGATAGAATAGGTAATGTGCCAGTGAGCCAGCAAACTTCCAATGAGTTCCATTCCTCTGTTATTAACAAACCGGGATTTTGTGTTTCTTAAAGTTGATGGAAAAAATTACAAGCAAAAACATCTTTGGCTTAGAAACAAGTGACCAAAGTCAAATTAAATCATATTTTAGTCTTTATCCAATCTGTATTTAATCTCCTTTCTAATTAATACTGAAATTACAGCGCCTGAAATTATAATCGACTAAAACCAATCAACGAATGGAGTGGATACTCCGGGCTCGTTCATACCCTGCTACTTGTGTAAAAGAAAAACAGATCAATAACCTGTAGCATGGCCCACTACCACTGATTTATTGATAGTGGGCAATTCGACCTACTGACTAGATAGATTTGTTTTTAACTTTCTATTATATATTATTAGTTTGATAGATTTATATATAGCAGAAACACCAAAAACACAAGCATTTTAAAATTTCATCATCAGAATCTTCGGATCTAGCTCTACAATTAAAACAATCCCTCCGAAATTGTGTTCAATTTTTGTGGTAACAATTAGCAATGAAGCGCTTGTATAAACTCTTTTAACTCTCTCAGCGTGTCAGATATAGGAACATATAAGTAGGTCACAGAGACATGCGCAGACAGTTGAACCAACAGACGCTTTGTCATGTACATCTACTGATTTCACGTAAAATATTGTTGAGGTGTGCATATCGCAGTTCTTATCACCATTTTACACAGGAAATAGCTGTATTAAATACTTTGAGTGTCATATTTAAACATGCATCTGACGAAAGCAGGTAGTTGATAGAACAACTTATATTACCACATCTGATGTATTGACTATTTAAACAGTTGTAGCAGAGGTTTGCCTTGTTGTAGTATTTAGTAACAGTAGCCGTACTATAACTAACTTGACAGAGAACATTGCTAACAGTTAGAACAACTCACCGCATTGTTAGAGAGATCGAAGATAAATGATATCCAATAATATTATCAGTCAAGCCCAGAGCAGAGCAAGTGCCAAAATTGTACCCTAGTTTAGTTTTGTGAACTGGTACTCACCGCCCGCTTGACACTGATTTCACTAAACTAAGTTCTGTTACACAAAAATGAATGTGCCAAACAAATAATTAGCTTACGTTCTCAAACCATATCTACGAGACGGTTATGACAAGCACTGAAAGTGGAGTAGAACTTTGCACAATATTGGAAGTGTCCCTTAATGTGAATAAAACATAATTTGTTTGGCATTTTCTACTGTGCATTGTGGGTACCCATAGAGTTAGGGTGAAAGGAGAGTGAGCGATACCATTCGCTGGTCAGTATAGATGTAACATAAATAAGCAACAGAAAATAATAGATAACGGCAATAATAGGATTACCAGTAAGAATAAGTACACCCCAAATTTCTGATATTAGCCTACAGTGGACAAACAGTGGGCGTGGCTAATCACATGAGATTTTTTATCGTAAGTGAATGCCTACCATTGCATTCACAAACATGTAACGAGAGATGATTACTTAAAACTAAATGTTGTTTTTCCTACTGGTGGACATATTTCTATCATTGTTTATGTTGAGCAGTTGGCAGTTTAATTTCTTTCTGTAGATCTACCTGATGCTTACCAAAAATAATAAAAATAAATTGAAATTACTAGATATTACAAGACATTTATTGCCAATTAAGTATACAATAGAAGGGCAAAATTCACAAAAAACAAATATGAGATTATAAAAATGTTTAAAACGCTAAAGATTCAATTACCGCAAAAGAAAATCTAGTATTTTTAACACATATTTTCATGTTTTTTGAAAGCTTACTAAAGATATATCAGATAAAAAGTTACCTGATTTAAATTGCCCAAACCCAAATCTCAATGTTTGTTAACTGTAAAGACCCACTCAATAAAACATGTAGTGCACCCAACCAGAGGTGACACTTGCCAGATGTCTGACATAGCCTGAGTGGCCAACAACTAGTTTTCAGCGATAATAAATGACTTGGTATTTAGCAGTTGTTCCAATGCATGGATTGGGGAGCATTAGATCAACCCGACTTGTTACCTAATGGTTAAAAACGTTATCGCTGAAACTGAATTAAGATGATGAAAACAGAAAAAATCTGACAATACAATGCAGGCCAGCAGCTATGGATGCCAAGTTTTTGAATTTTTCCATAACAATCTCTCCAGGAAATAAAACGACTCAGATAAAAGTTTGTTGATCAACTAATGGTAATTTTGCCGACTCAAAAGTTGTCACGCCTTGTTCTATCAGTCGATAATTATAGTGCAAGATGTGACAACTCCTGAGCAGACAAAGTGACGTCCTGAACAAAATAGCTGCCAAAATTATGCACTAGTTTAATTTTGCAAAATAGTACTCATTGATTTCACTAAATAGAGTTTTGATATGCACAGACAAATGTGCCAAGTATACAGTTAGCTTAGGTTCTCAAGCCATGTCTAGGAGACAGTTATGACAAGCGCTGAATGAGGAGTAGAACTCTGTACAATAATGGAAGTGTCCCTTGATGTAAATAGAATATATGATTTGTTTGATACGTTATACTGTGCATTGTGGGTAGACATAGAGTTAGTGAATGGGAAGTAGCGATGCCATTCACTGATTAATATATAACACAATTCATATGTTGATAACGCCAATGATAAGTTCATCAGAAACAAAAAGTACATCCTATACTTCTGCTATCAATCTATTGTAGACAAACGGCCTATGACTAATATCACAAGATTTGCTGTCCTAAGGGAATTCCCCTGCTGTTTAACAAATATGTGATGGTACATGATTACTTGAAACTAGAAGTTGTCTTCTCTATGAGTGGTCAACTCTCCATAGCTTAAACCTTCTAATCATTGTTTATGTATGTTGAACAGCCCACAGTGATATAAACAACAGAAATTCTATAAAACTGCCTGATGCTCATCAAAAAATAATAAAATTAAAGTTATTAAAAACGCGATTACAGGATATTTACTGACAATCAAATACCCGATGGAATAGCAAAAGTTGCAAAACCTATAAAGTTATTACAGACCTGATTGGAAAGTTAGTGGGATAATTAGCTCTGAAATAAGAATAGTAATTTGTAACACAAACAAATAGCTTTTTAAAAGTTTACTAGACATACATCAGGTAAAAATGTACCTGATCTACATTCCAAAGCCTGAACCTGAAAACTTGATGTTTATTGACTGAAACGCTAAATAAAACATTGTTTAGTGCAATGAAGCGTAACACTGAGGTATGGATGAGACAACTCCTCAAGATTTCCTTGTGAAATAAACTTGATAGAACACAAACTTTATCATGTATCAAATTGATAATTTGGAAACAAAAGTAAACAAATTTAATCAGGTCGAATTATTATTTTTTGTGATTTCACTTTGGGATGGTTATGATTGTTCTGTGAAGACGCAATTGTTGTAGACAGAACCCCAATATACAATTTTTGTTTGCATCAATAAATCTAGCTGTTTCTTGTGCGTATTATTACTGCTATTTTTGCTTTTCATTGTAAATTATTATTGAATTTCACTTGTTTGAAACAAAATCAAACAAAATGAGATTTATTTAATTTGCTAAAACAAAACTGTATTTCAGGCCTATATTGAGCATACAACTATCTGATCAAATTGTATTTTAAAATGTGGCTACAAGTTGCCTTTTTGTCTGAACCAGGAAAAACTTTTAATGAATTAATAAAGAAAAATAATGGAAAACTGCGTAAGCATAAAACTTATTATTTTATCCACTTTTTACTCCTTACTTACTATTACGTTAGCAAAGATTGGAAATTAGGAGTCAAGTTCTCATTGTTGAGCAAACAACTCCTGTACATTTTAGCATCAGATAAACAACTGCAATGTTTCATAGAGCTATAAATAGCATTAGCTGTGAACTTGCGCTGTTGGAAAAGGAATGTTTCCAAAATTTACCTGTTCTTTAATAAAAAACCAGAGTAAATCAAAAAGTATCAGTGATTTGAACATATCTCCAAACAGCTGGTTTGATAGGGCACAGGCTGTGTTTTGACTTGCATTGATCATTTTATAAAGTTTCTAAAATCATCATTACTTATTTTCTGCATAACAGCTTTGACAGCGGCAATGTAGCCGTTAGCGATATTACCTTCAAGAAGTCCTCTCAAAAGCTTCGACATGAAGTACTAAACTGTATTCTGTCCACCGTAGCTGCCAACAGATATAACAATGGTGGTTTATTGGATTTATGTGTCAAAAGTGTGACATTATTGTGTTAAGTGCAGTTTTCCTTGAATTTGTTTAACAAAACCAGGAAAAAAACTGACCCAATAAATCATTCAGGTAATGACAAAATGTGAATCATCCACAGTTTAGCAGCCAACTTGTCTAAAAGACTTTAGATGTATATTTATAACATACCAAACTACAAAAAGTTGAAAGCTACCAATGATTTAAAACAAACCTGATGTTAATCTTCGTGTGTGAAAAGTTATACCAGTCTTCACAAAAATCACTATTTGTTTAAAAATAATTCATGTCCATTTGTATGTTATTTGGCTATTTTGATTATATAGAGAGATTGTGTATGTTTAGGAAAGGGTCAGTTAAAACAGCCATTAGGTAAGTTTTTGGAGCTTTTGCAATAATGAATCAGATATGAAAATAATAATAAAATGATAATAAAACATTAAAAGTTGCCGCCGTTTGCCAACATCTGAGTTGTAGGAGATATTGGAGCAGACAAAATCTCCTCATCAACATTTGTTTGTTCCATATCTTTGTTCAAGCTTGTTGATTCCGTACTTCGTTCCTTTTTCTGCACATTCTCTTCCAAAGACTGTGTATGTCTTTCTGAAATAATGATTTCATGAAATTCGTTATTACATCCCAATACAAGCATGCTTGCACAAATGGGCAAGCCTCAGTACCCAAACATTGTGTAAAACTAACTTACCCGTATAGACTGATTGAAGATGCAATAGAACACAGGCGTAATGAAACAGTTAAGCAGAAGTATGGCGCCCACAACTGAATAAACAACTGGAGGAAAAGGTTTTCGTTCTTTTTCCCATTGTAGGTTGGCAACTTGTGGTCCAATACTGAATACAGTTGAAATCATGTTGAAGAAGGCATCGGCAGCAAGCAACAGTATTATCTATAATATAACACACATCACATGTAGTAGTACACGTTGGCAGCTGACTACTAGGTAGACATGAAGGAAACAACTTTCTAATAGTATATGTGACTGGGCAAAATTGCTTGAATATGTTCAAAGCATTAAAACGTTTTTGCCCATAAAATTGTGGTTAATTAACCTCAAATATGGTTTTCATTAAGAATTACTGTTGTGGAAATTGGGTGACAGCTAGGAAACTGCTAGTGGCCGTTTTTAGAGTTCAATATAGACTGTTAAATTAGCAAGTTGACTCAATATAAATTTCTATTTTATTTATTATTTTGTTTACCTGGTAAATGTAATTGTTTCTTAACTATTTCCACGAGGAAGCAAAAAAATACCATGAGAGTTAATTGAATTGTTTAAAATTGCATTGAGTCAAACCTGGACGTTCTGTTTGAAATGGCCGGGCTGTTTGGTCTCTCCTATTTGTCTTTTGCAGCACAGTTTGCAGGCAACGAGGATGTAAATAAGTATGGTGATAGTAACGGGAACCAAACAGACAAAAATGTTGAAATACAACGAGTAAGGTACATTTGGGTTCTGGTTGCATTGACCATGAAGGGGAGATTGAAGCTCAAACTCAATGTATTCTGCATTGGTAGATCCATAGATGCCTAGACAGAAGCACAATATCGACACCCCCACCACTGACCGTATTTTCATTCCACAAGTGATGTAACGGAGGCGTAACAGAAAGTAGATGGCGATAAATCTTTCAATGCTGACGACCAGCCCCCATAGCACGCAGATGTAGCTGAAGCTAGAGTATCCATAGACATAAAGTGTGCACAAGAACTCTCCACCGGAAAAGTAAGTAAAACCAGGCAGTTCTTCTGTTCTCATGACTGCAACCCAAAGCATGGCTCCAGACAACATATCAGCGATGGCTAGATTTATAAGTTGTATATGTACTTGTTTACTTGTATGACTACCAAGTACTATAGCACATATAAGTATAGAGTTAAGTACCAGTCCAAGTACTGCTTCCATGGAGTATGTAGCAGCTAGTAGTACTTGAGTTAGTTCTGTTACATTCTCAGTTCTAGTAGCTAGCGCCCATTGAAGTGACAACCACGTCAAGTTGGATCCGTGTGTCATATTGACTTTTGTTATGTATTTGCTGAATACAACAATTGATGAATTCACGTTTGGTTGAGTGTTTGATAGGAAATCCCATTAATCCAATAATCCATTAATCTTCTCTGAAACACAAATATTATTAAATTATAAAATCGGCTGTAATTGTAATATCAGCTGTATTCAAATACATCTAACTGTATTGTTTGTGCCATGCTCTAGTTCTTACTTCCGTTATTGCTTTTCTCCCACCTCGCACAACCCTGACACAGCTTGGTCTCTGCCCCACACAACCCTGGTACTTTTCGGTGCCCCCCCCCCCACTTTACCTATACACCCCTTAAAACACATTACCCTTTCCCTGCCCCTCTTTTTCCCTCCTTGCTCTAATTTCTACCTTCTACCTCGCTCTTCCTTTATTTCTTTCTATCCCCATTCTGTCTCAACCCATCCCTTGCTCTACTCTTCCATTGCTCTAATTCAACCCCTTGCTCTACCTATCTTCCCTCTCCGGCTTGCTTTTGTCCCATTTAGCCCTCATAATATTTTCATTTATCTTTTTACGCCACTCAGATTGATAGGATACGTAATGTGCCAGTGAGCTAGCAAATGTCGAATGAATTCCATTCCTCTGTTATTAACTAACAGGGATTTTTTATTGCCTTAAAGTTGATGAAAAAAAATTAAAAGCAAAAACATCTTTGGCTTAGAAACAAGTGACCAAAGTCAAATTGAATCATATTTTAGTCTTTATCCAATCTTTATTTAATCTCCTTTCTGATTAATACTGAAATTACAGCGCCTGAAAGTATAACCGACTAAAACCAATCAACGAGTGGAGTAGATACTCTGGGCTGGCTCATACCCTGCTACTTGTGTAAAAGAAAAAAAATCAATAGCCTGTAGCATGGCCCACTACCACTGATTTACTGATAGTGGGCAATCCAACCTGCTGACTAGATAGAGTTGTTTTTAAATTTTTATTATATATTATAAATTTGATAGGTTTAAAAGCATAAAAACAATAAACACAAACATTTTAAAATTTCACTATCAGAATCTTCGGATCTAGCTCTACAATTAAAACAATCCCTCCGAAATCGTGTTCAATTTTTGTGGTAACAATTAGCAATCAATCGCTTGTATAAAATCTTTTAACTCTCTCAGCATGTCAGATACAGGAACATATAAGTAGGTCACAGAGACATGCGCAGACAGTTGAACCAACAGACGCTTTGTCATATACATCTACTGATTTCAAGTAAAATATCGTTGAGGTGTGCATATCGCAGTTGTTATCACCATTTTACATAGGATATAGCTGTATTAAGTACTTTGAGTATCATATTTAAATATGCATCCAACGGAAGCAGGTAGTTGATAGAACAACTTCTATTACCACATCCGATGCATCGACTATTTAAACAGTTGTAGAAAAGGTTTGCCTTGTTGTAGTATTTAGTAACGGTAGCTGTGCTTTCACCAACTTGACAGAGATTATTGCTAACAGTTAAAAAGACTTACCACTTCGGTAGAGAGATTCAACACAAATGACATCCAGTGAATTCATCAATCAAGCCCAGAGCTGAGCAGCTGCCAAAATAAAATTATAGCCCAGTTTCGTTTCGTGAACTGGTACTTATCACCTGCGTGACACAGATTTCACTAAACCAAGTTTTTTACTCACAGTTAAATGTGCGAAGCAAATAGCTTAGATTCTCAAGCTATATCTACGAGACAGTTATGACAAGCACTGAAAGAGGAGTAGAACTCTGTACAATATTGGAAGTGTTTAAAATATATAATTTGTTTGGCATTTTCTACTGTGCATTGTGGGTACACATAGAGCTAGTGTGAGTGGGAAGTGAGCAATTCAATTCGCTGGTCAGTATAGATGTAACATAAATAAACACAAAAAATAATAGATAACGACAATAATAGGATTACCAGAAACAATAAGTACACCCCAAATTTCCGATATTAGCCTATTGTGGACAAATAGTGGGCGTGGCTAATCACACGAGATTTGTTATCATAAGTGTATGCCTACCATTGTATTTACAAACATGTAATGAGAGATAATTACTTAAAACTAAATGTTGTTTTTCCTACTGGTGGACATTTTTCTATCATTGTTTATGTTGAGCAGTTGGCAGTTTAATTTCTTTCTGTAGAGTTACCTGATGCTTACCAAAAAGAAATTGAAATTACTAGATATTACAAGACATCTATTGCCAATTAAGTATACAATAGAAGGGCAAAATTTGCAAAAAGAAAATGTTTGAAACGCAGCGGCTCAATTCCCACAAAAGAACATTTAGTATTTTTAACACATATTGTCGTATCTTTTAAAAGCTTACTAAACAAATATCAGATAAAAAGTTACCTGATTTAAATTGCCTCAATCCAAATCTCAATGTTTGTTAACTGTAAACACCCACTAGTAATAATATATGAGCAGATCTCCCTACCAAGTGTTTTTTTGTGGATTAGACCTTGGGGTTGAGGCAATGGGTCACGACGTTGGATGAATTCGCCGAGTTTATATTGTATTTTACTTGAGGGGTATTTGAGAGGTATTTGAATGGCATTTAAGTGGCATTTGAGTTTTGATTATTTTTTTACTTAATTTGAACTCATATGGCAGCTAGATTTTGAATGTATGGCATTCAAGTTTTGATAATTATTTTACATAACTCAAACTCATATGATATTTTGAGAGAGAGAGAGGAGAGAAGAATGAGGAGATATAACTACGTTGAATCAATATATGATTATATACATTTATTACATAATAAGTAGGAAAATATTCTTGTATAATATAGCTAGAGTTAGTAAATACTAAGTAGTACAGAGCACTACAACTTGAGTAGTAATATATGAGCAGATCTCCCTACCAAGTGTTTTTTTGTGGATTAGACCTTGGGGTTGAGACAATGGGTTACGGCGTTGGATGAATTCGCCGAGTTTATATTGTATTTTACTTGAGGGGTACTTGAGTGGCATTTGAATGGCATTTAAGTGGCATTTGAGTTTTGATTAGTTTTTTACTTAATTTGAACTTATATGGCATATAGATTTTGAATGTATGGCATTCAAGTTTTGATAACTTTTTTACATAACTCAAACTCATATGGTATCTTGAGAGAGAGGGGAGAGGAGAGAGGAGAGAGGAGAGAGGAGAGATGGGAGATGAGAGAGGAGAGAGAGAGAGAGAGAGGAGAGAGATTTTTTAGTTTTCTATACATTCATGTATATATGGTTAGTTATGTACATATTTATGGCTATATTTATATCTACATAGAGAGAGGAGATATATCTACATTGAACAAATATATTGATCAAAAATGAAAATTATATGATTATATACCTGATTACATAATAAGTAGGGGAAATCTTCTGGAGAGAGGGGAGAGGAGAGATGAGAGAGGAGAGAAGAGAGAGGAGAGAGAGGAGAGATTTTTTTTTAGTTTTTTATACATTTATGTATATATGGATAATTATGTACATATTTATGGATATATTTACATTTACATCATTGAATAATATACATTTATTACATAATAAGTATATTAAATGCTATAAAATATGTTGGAAAATTACCAAATTAGACCTCTAGATGGTTAAAATCTACAGTATTTGGTAAATAACTGCAAGAGAGGAGAGAGGAGTATTTGGTAGAGGAGAGAGTATGTTGAGAGAGAGGAGAGATAAAAAGAGGAGAGAGGAGAGAGGAGATATATCTACATTGAATAAATACAGTGATTAAAAATGAAACAATATGTGAATATATACATTTATTGTGTAATAAGTAGGGAAAATCTCATACAATATAGCTAGAGTCAGTAAATATTAAATAATACAAACTTAGGAAGGAAGACTTCTGTTCTATGTACTTTTGATTCCATAATGAACTAAAATAAAAAGTTATGTATTAGTATAGAATGGTTAAACAGAAATTTAAAACAACTACAAACTCTTACTAAATAGTACTTTTTTATTAATTATTACCTTATCATCAAAAATTGACTGTTAATCGGATGTTTTTGTAGCTTTTCGTGTCTTACGTTGTTGAGTCCTTACCCTTCTAGCTTGTCTTTGAGCGGACTGTCGCTGCATGTTTCTTCTTTTTAGAGCAAGTTCTTTACGAGCACACGCGATAGAAATTGGTGTGTTTACCTGTTGTAGTTGATATTGTCGTTGTTGTAATACATAATGTAATCTCTGAATGTCTGACGTAACATCATTCCCTAAGAGCTTTAATGTTAGAAAAGATTCAGTTCGAAAACTATTTAGCTGCTCTATCAAGTCTTTCTGTATGAATTTACAATTGTTTGAGATAATTCGCACTCTCTCTTCAATTTTCTTATTGCATATGTTTTGTAGAAGTATCAAGTCCTCTTGAGTCAAAGATTTAGGCTGAGTTTCTGATTCTGTGTTGTTAACTATTTCCATTTTTTGTCATTGAATCTGAAAAAAACATAAAAAACAGATGATTAATTTTGTTCAGTTGTTTTAGTATAATAAATAATATATGAGTAAAAACTGTAATTTATTAAGTTTTTACCTTGATGCTCTTCTAATAGCTGTAGTAGATGTTGCTTCTCTGATAGCCGTTGTAGAACTGGATGCTTTCTGTGTGAAAACTATGGTTCTTATATAGCTAAAGTTGTACTGATTAAACCCTATGAACACCATCTCGTGTCAATCTCTATGAATCAACATTAGTAGTAATATATGAGCAGATCTCCCTACCAAGTGTTTTTTTGTGGATTAGATTTTGGAGTTTAGGCAATGGGTTACGACGTTGGATGAATTCGCCGAGTTTATATCGTATTTCATTTGAAGGGTACTTGAGTGGCATTTGAGTGGCAGTTAAGTGGCATTTGAGTTTTGATAATTTTTTTACTTAATTTGAACTTATATGGCATCTAAATTTTGAATGTATGGCATTTAGGTTATGATAATTTTTTACATAACTGTATACATAATTATAACTCATAGGGTATCTAGATTTTGAATGTAAGACATTTAAGGTTTGATAATTTTCTGTAATTCCGACTCATATGATATCTTGAGAGAGAGGAGAGAGAGGAGATATATATACATTGAATAAATACAGTGATTAAAAATGAAACAATATGTGAATATATACATTTATTGTGTAATAAGTAGGGAAAATCTCTCCATATAATATAGCTAGAGTCAGTAAATACTAAGAAGTGGCATTTGAGTGGCAATTAAGTGGCATTTGAGTTTTGATTAGTTTTTTACTTAATTTGAACTTATATGGCATATAGATTTTGAATGTATGGCATCCAAGTTTTGATAACATTTTTACATAACTCGAGCTCATATGGTATCTTGAGAGAGAGGGGAGAGGAGAGAGGAGAGAGGAGAGATGGGAGATGAGAGAGGAGAGAGAGAGGAGAGAGTTTTTTAGTTTTCTATACATTCATGTATTTATGGTTAATTATGTACATATTTATGGCTATATTTATATCTACATAGAGAGAGAGGAGAGAGGAGATATATCTAAATTGAATAAATACATTGATTAAAAATGAATAATTGTATGATTATATACATTTATTACATAATAAGTAAGGAAAATCTCCCCATATAATATAGCTAGAGTCAGTAAATACTAAGTTATACAAAGCAATACAACTTGTAATGACATTCAATGCATTCATACATACATACATATGGTATCTTGAGAGAGAGAAAGAGAGAGAGGAGAGAGATCTTTTAGTTTTCTAGCAATTAATGTATATATGGTCAATTATGTACATATTTATGGGAATATTTATATCTACATAGAGAGAGAAGAGAGGAGATATATCTAAATTGAATAAATACATTGATTAAAAATGAATCATTATATGATTATATACATTTATTACATAATAAGTAAGGAAAATCTCCCCACATAATATAGCTAGAGTCAGTAAATACTACGTAATACAAAGCACTACAACTTGTAATAAATACAAAGTAATAACAGTTAATGCATAGTTTGTTCCTTTACAATGTTGTATTTGATGTAGTGATGTTATATCTTAGGAAGGAAGACTTCTGTTCTATGTGCTTTTAATTTCGTAATGAACTAAAATAAAAAAATTATGTATTAGTATAGAATGATTAAGCAAAAATGTAAAATAATTACATGAATTTGAATTATAGTTCTAGTTACATTGGATAGTTTACATTATTAGAAAAGGGAAATAACTCACCAAGTTACATTGTTCAACTTGTTCTTTCTTGAGCATTATTTTCACCAAGTGCTTTTGATTCTCTTTCATCTATCTAAAACAAAACAAAAAATAATTGCTTTATAAATATGTTGTAAAAAAATACACTAATTACACCAAAAAAGTGATTTTTTTTTACCTGAAAAAATGTATATGTTCAACATTTTGTTGTAAAAACTACGTTAATTACACCCAAAAAGTCCTTTTCTTTACCATGAAAATGTATATATTCAGCATTTTGTTGTAAAAAATACACTAATTACATCAAAAAAGTCCTTTTTTCACCTAGAAAATGTATATATTCAGCATTTTGTTTAATTTATGGTAAAAATTAGTAAAACTCACCTATAGTGATATGATTGCCTTGAGTTATAGATTAGCTTTTTGAACTCTTGTTCTGGTCAGTTTTTTTTCAGCATCATCGAAATATAATATAAGTAATTTTTAGAGTCTTGATTGGTTTGGTATCATCTAAGTAGGTGATAGATCTTGAAAGAAATTCTTGCTGTGTTGGAGAAGTATACTGTCTTCAAAATTCATGTAGTTTGAGTCTTCATTGGTTTGGTATCATTTAAATAGGCGATAGATCTTGAAAGAAATTCTTGCTGTGTTGGAGAAGTGTGCTGTCTTCAGAATCCATGTAGTTTGAGTCTTCATTGATTTGGTATCATCTAAGTAAGTCGTAGATCTTGAAAGGAATTCTTGCTGTGTTGGAGAAGCAGTAGATCTTGAAAGAAATTCTTGCTGTGTTGGAGAAGTCGACTGTCTTCAAAATTCATGTAGTTTGAGTCTTCATTGATTTGGTATCATCTAAGTAAGTCGTAGATCTTGAAAGGAATTCTTGCTGTGTTGGAGAAGTAGACTGTCTTCAAAATTCATGTAGTTTGAGTCTTCATTGGTTTGGTATCATTTAAGTAGGTGATGGATCTTGAAATGAATTTTTGCTGTGTTGGAGAAGTATGCTGTCTTCAAAATTCATGTAGTTTGAGTCTTCATTGGTTTGGTATCATCTAAGTAGGTGGTAGAGCTTGAAAGGAATTCTTTCTGTGTTGGAGAAGTATGCTGTCTTCAAAATTCATGTAGTTTGAGTCTTCATTGGTTCGGTATCATCTAAGTAGGTGATAGATCTTGAAATGAATTCTTGCTGTGTTGGAGAAGTGCGCTGTCTTCAAAATCGATGTAGTTTGAGTCTTCATTGATTTGGTATCATCTAATTAAGTCGTAGATCTTGAAAGGAATTCTTGCTGTGTTGGAGAAGTATACTGTCTTCAAAATTCATGTAGTTTGAGTCTTCATTGGTTTGGTATCATTTAAATAGGCGATAGATCTTGAAAGAAATTCTTGCTGTGTTGGAGAAGTGTGCTGTCTTCAGAATCCATGTAGTTTGAGTCTTCATTGATTTGGTATCATCTAAGTAAGTCGTAGATCTTGAAAGGAATTCTTGCTGTGTTGGAGAAGCAGTAGATCTTGAAAGAAATTCTTGCTGTGTTGGAGAAGTCGACTGTCTTCAAAATTCATGTAGTTTGAGTCTTCATTGGTTTGGTATCATCTAAGGAGGTGGTAGATCTTGAAATGAATTCTTGCTGTGTTGGAGAAGTACGCTGTCTTCAAAATCGATGTAGTTTGAGTCTTCATTGATTTGGTATCATCTAATTAAGTCGTAGATCTTGAAAGGAATTCTTGCTGTGTTGGAGAAGTATGCTGTCTTCAATAGGAGAGAAAGTCATGTTGTTTTACATCTATCGTTGGTGTTGGTAGATCTTGACCACATGTTTATAGTCTTTGCTACTGCTGCATTTCGTCTCAAACAAGAGTCCCAAGTAGACATCATAACTACAAAATACAAAAAATTGATTGTTACAATTGATTCAGTTATTTTCATTGGCTTTATCTACATAGAGTAGCGAAGAAAAAGTTTGTGTGACTATAAAACTATCTAGTAGAGATAAATTTATATCTAGGTTCAACTAGCATTGAATAATTATTATTATTTTGTTAATAATAAATAAGTAGAGTCGGCTACTTTACTAGAGCTTGGACAAACACTTATTTTACAAATGAATAATTAGAGCTTTCTACTAGTGTTAAATAATTATTGATAATAATTTACCTTATCACCACTTAGAGCCAGATGATTTAATTAACTAAAGACAAATAATTATTTTAGCATTTCTTACCTTGATGCTGGATGTTCTCCTAGTAGCTGTAGTAGATCATGGTTCTCCGCTTGCTGTTGAAGAACTGGATGCTTTCTGTGTGAAAACAGTGGCTCTTGGCTTTATCTACATAGAGTAGCGAAGAAAAAGTTTGTGTGAGTATATTTATATCTAGGTTCAACTAGCATTGAATAATTATTATTATTTTGTTAATAATAAATAAGTAGAGTCTGCTACTTTACTAGAGCTTGGACAAACACTTATTTTAAAAATGAATAATTAGAGCTTTCTACTAGTGTTAAATAATTATTGATAATAATTTACCTTATCACCACTTAGAGCCAGATGATTTAATTAACTAAAGACAAATAATTATTTTAGCGTTTCTTACCTTGATGCTGGATATTCTCCTAGTAGCTGTAGTAGATGATGGTTCTCCGCTTGCTGTTGAAGAACTGGATGCTTTCTGTGTGAAAACAGTGGCTCTTAAATAGCTAAAGTTGCACTGATTAAACCCTATGAATCAGCATTTTTTCCAATGCTTTCGCGGGAATAAATAATTTATTTTCACACGAATAGAAACAGTTGCTTTCGCGGGAATAAATAATTTATTTTCACACGAATAGAAACAGTTGCTTTCGCGGGAATAAACAGTTTATTTTCACGCGGATAGAAACAGTTGCTTTCGCGGGAATAAATAGTTTATTTTCACGCGAATAGAAACAGTTGCTTTCGCGGGAATAAATAATTTATTTTCACATGAATAGAAACAGTTGCTTTCGCGGGAATAAATAGTTTATTTTCACGCGGATAGAAACAGTTGCTTTCGCGGGAATAAATAATTTATTTTCACACGAATAGAAACAGTTGCTTTCGCGGGAATAAATAGTTTATTTTCACGCGGATAGAAACAGTTGCTTTCGCGGGAATAAATAATTTATTTTCACACGAATAGAAACAGTTGCTTTCGCGGGAATAAATAGTTTATTTTCACGCGGATAGAAACAGTTGCTTTCGCGGGAATAAATAATTTATTTTCACACGAATAGAAGCAGTTGCTTTCGCGGGAATAAACAGTTTATTTTCACGCGGATAGAAACAGTTGCTTTCGCGGGAATAAATAGCTTATTTTCACGCGAATAGAAACAGTTGCTTTCGCGGGAATAAATAATTTATTTTCACACGAATAGAAACAGTTGCTTTCGCGGGAATAAATAGTTTATTTTCACGCGGATAGAAACAGTTGCTTTCGCGGGAATAAATAATTTATTTTCACACGAATAGAAACAGTTGCTTTCGCGGGAATAAATAGTTTATTTTCACGCGGATAGAAACAGTTGCTTTCGCGGGAATAAATAATTTATTTTCACACGAATAGAAACAGTTGCTTTCGCGGGAATAAATAGTTTATTTTCACGCGGATAGAAACAGTTGCTTTCGCGGGAATAAATAATTTATTTTCACACGAATAGAAACAGTTGCTTTCGCGGGAATAAACAGTTTATTTTCACGCGGATAGAAACAGTTGCTTTCGCGGGAATAAATAGTTTATTTTCACGCGAATAGAAACAGTTGCTTTCGCGGGAATAAATAATTTATTTTCACACGAATAGAAACAGTTGCTTTCGCGGGAATAAATAGTTTATTTTCACGCGGATAGAAACAGTTGCTTTCGCGGGAATAAATAATTTATTTTCACACGAATAGAAACAGTTGCTTTCGCGGGAATAAATAGTTTATTTTCACGCGGATAGAAACAGTTGCTTTCGCGGGAATAAATAATTTATTTTCACACGAATAGAAACAGTTGCTTTCGCGGGAATAAATAATTTATTTTCACACGAATAGAAACAGTTGCTTTCGCGGGAATAAATAGTTTATTTTCACGCGGATAGAAACAGTTGCTTTCGCGGGAATAAATAGTTTATTTTCACGCGAATAGAAACAGTTGCTTTCGCGGGAATAAATAGTTTATTTTCACGCGAATAGAAACAGTTGCTTTTGCGGGAATAAACAGTTTTTATTCCCGCGAAAGCATTGGAAAAAATGCTGATTCATAGGGTTTAATCAGTGCAACTTTAGCTATTTAAGAGCCACTGTTTTCACTTAGAAAGCATCCAGTTCTTCAACAGCAAGCGGAGAAGCATCATCTACTACAGCTACTAGGAGAGCATCAAGGTAAGAAATGCTAAAATAATTATTTGTCTTTAGTTAATTAAATCATCTGGCTCTAAGTGGTGATAAGGTAAAAAATAATCAACAATCATTTAACACTAGTAGAAAGCTGTAATTATTTATTTTTAAAATAAATATCAAAAACTTGTGAAAATGAACTGGTAACATTACGTCGACTGAAATAATGCCTAAAACGACTCGCATAAATTTTGGTCTGACCAAAAACGGACTGAAAACCTTTACCTTTAGAGCGAGTACAAAATTATCATAACTTGCTATAGCGAATATTGCTAACTTAACGTAAATATTTGTAACGGATGTCACATGATCTCAATCGGTTTTTGTCAACTGAAACACTTAGTTACTCGTAAACATTTGATACTCGCTTGATTTTTTGGTTGATAACAGCAATATCCCAATTTGGTTTATCGTAAATATTTCAAAAACGGATATCGAGTGATTTCTGTTAGTATTTTCTACCAAATCGCTTAGTTACTCGTAAACATTTGAAAATTGCTTGATTTTTTCGTTGATAAAACATGTCGCAAGTATCTATTAACAAATATTAACGTGATTTCAATCAGTTTTCCTTACTAGATTACTTAGTTACTCATCAACATTTCATAATCGCTTTCATTAATAGTCGTTGCAAAGCAATGTTGTATTTAAAAATATTACTACGATTCCAATCAATTTGGTTTTAATTATTTATATTTAAAATAATCGAACCTCAACTAGAATTCACTCCTAGGTAATTTATCTTTACTAGATAATTTTATGCTAATAGTAATAGTATCTAAGTTATTTCTTTGTAAGATCGCAGACTTTGACATTAACAAAATTGTGTGTTTGTCCAAGCACTAGTAAAGTAACTGACTCTAGTTATTTATTGTTAACAAAGTAATTAATATTTAATGCTAGTTGAACCTAGATATTAATTTATCTCTACTAGATAGTTTCATACTCACACAAACTGTTTCTTCGCTACTTTATGTATATGAAGATAAAACCAATGAAAATAAATGAAACAATTGTAACAATCAATTTAATTGTATTTTGTAGACACAATGCCTACTTTGGACTCTTGTTTGAGACAAAACGCAGTAGCAGCAAAGACTATAAAACATCTGGATAAGATCCAATTGAAGTAACTGCAGATAACTAAAGAAAAAACATGTGCTACAGCATACAGAGTGAACAAGGTGTGTGTAGATTATTACTCAGTCTCATTACACTACTATTACTAAGAATTATTGTAGGTGTTGGATAAAGGATTGAGTATAACAAAGTCATGTTTGAGCTAATAAGTTGTTGCTAAGATGTTTGAATTAACAACTAGGTAGCTAAAATAAGTTTTTCATGAGGATCTCCTGACAGTTGTGATTCCTTGAGTGGTGAGCAGACTTTTAAATCTACTGTAGTTATCTTTTGTTGATCTTATTGAGTCTTTATCAGTTAGTACATCTTGCAACAAATTCTTTGATAGCTTAGCGCTAAGCCATCTTCCCTTGAGTTTTATCCTGCCAGTATCCAGATCGTATTTTCCAGAATCTCTCAATTGATACAATATTTTTACACCTAACGCTTGATTGTCTTTACTAGCTGTCATGTCGGATACTTTCTTTTTAAACTCTTCTAATTGTTGCATCATTCTCTCCGAATCTCTATTGCTATCATCGTCAATTGTGTTTCTATCAAACGATGATGGTGAGAGCTTTGGTGTTTTAGCAGAGCTCCAGCTCTTTGGTTGCTTGTACTCTCCCCTAATCTTTCCAACATCGCTCCGATAGGTTTTTGTGCTTTGAACATTTTCATTTGTCTTTTTGCGCTCAAGCAACTCGTTTTTGATTCCCATTACTATTTCATTCGTTTCAACCAAAATATTCTGGATTTTCTCGATATCTCTCACCATTTTGTCTTTTGTCGAGTTGTCATACAATGATGACGCAAACTTGTCTTGGTCTGTTGATTTAGCCCCACTGTTCTTTTCCATCAAACTATGATACTCCTCTTCTGGTATAACAAAATAACATTCACCATATTTTAAAGGAGGAAGATTCATTTTGTATTGATATTAAAACCTGTGCAATCAGGATGATTATAGGGTCTAAAAAAAGCTACCTCTCCCAATCTGCATTAAAATTTGTTGTTTGTCAGCAATCAGTGTTTGTACCTCCTTGAAGCGCTACTACCTAATAAACTGAGTTGTGTACTGATTAGTTTTTTGTAGCTCTTTTTTGAAGCCTCCTCTCTCCTCTACCAAATACTCCTCTCTCCTCTCTTGCAGTTATTTCCCAAATACTGTAAATTTTAACCATCTAGAGGACTAATTTGGTGATTTTCCAACATATTTTATAGCATTCAATATAGTTATTATGTCATAATTGTATATTATTCAATCTAGATATAAATATATCCGATATAGTAATTATGTCATAGATGTATATTATTCATTCTAGATATAAATATATCCGTAAATATGTACATAATTATCCATATATACATGGTTGTATAAAAAACTAAAAAATCTCTCTCTCTCTCCTCTCTTCTCTCTCCTCTGTACATAGCAGTAGTAATATATGAGCAGATCTCCCTACCAAGTGTTTTTTTGTGGATTAGACCTTGGGGTTGAGACAATGGGTTACGACGTTGGATGAATTCGCCGAGTTTATATTGTATTTTACTTGAGGGGTACTTGAGTGGCATTTGAATGGCATTTAAGTGGCATTTGAGTTTTGATTATTTTTTTACTTGATTTGAACTCATATGGCATCTAGATTTTGAATGTATGGCATTCAAGTTTTGATAACTTTTTACATAACTCGAACTCATATGGTATCTTGAGAGAGAGGGGAGAGGAGAGAGGAGAGAGGAGAGATGGGAGATGAGAGAGGAGAGAGATTTTTTAGTTTTCTATACATTCATGTATATATGGTTAGTTATGTACATATTTATGGTTATATTCATATCTACATAGAGAGAGGAGATATATCTACATTGAACAAATATATTGATCAAAAATGAAAATTATATGATTATATACCTGATTACATAATAAGTAGGGAAAATCTTCTGGAGAGAGGGGAGAGGAGAGATGAGAGAGGAGAGAAGAGAGAGGAGAGATTTTTTTTAGTTTTTTATACATTTATGTATATATGGATAATTATGTACATATTTATGGATATATTTACATTTACATCATTGAATAATATACATTTATTACATAATAAGTATATTAAATGCTATAAAATATGTTGGAAAATTACCAAATTAGACCTCTAGATGGTTAAAATCTACAGTATTTGGGAAATAACTGCAAGAGAGGAGAGAGGAGTATTTGGTAGAGGAGAGAGTATGTTGAGAGAGAGGAGAGATAAAAAGAGGAGAGAGGAGAGAGGAGATATATCTACATTGAATAAATACAGTGATTAAAAATGAAACAATATGTGAATATATACATTTATTGTGTAATAAGTAGGGAAAATCTCATACAATATAGCTAGAGTCAGTAAATATTAAATAATACAAACTTAGGAAGGAATACTTCTGTTCTATGTACTTTTGATTCCATAATGAACTAAAATAAAAAGTTATGTATTAGTATAGAATGGTTAAACAGAAATTTAAAACAACTACAAACTGTTACTAAATAGTATTTTTTTATTAATTATTACCTTATCATCAAAAATTGACTGTTAATCGGATGTTTTTGTAGCTTTTCGTGTCTTACGTTGTTGAGTCCTTACCCTTCTAGCTTGTCTTTGAGCGGACTGTCGCTGCATGTTTCTTCTTTTTAGAGCAAGTTCTTTACGAGCACACTCGATAGAAATTGGTGTGTTTACCTGTTGTAGTTGATATTGTCGTTGTTGTAATACATAATGTAATCTCTGAATATCTGACGTAACATCATTCCCTAAGAGCTTTAATGTTAGAAAAGATTCAGTTCGAAAACTATTTAGCTGCTCTATCAAGTCTTTCTGTATGAATTTACAATTGTTTGAGATAATTCGCACTCTCTCTTCAATTTTCTTATTGCATATGTTTTGTAGAAGTATCAAGTCCTCTTGAGTCAAAGATTTAGGCTGAGTTTCTGATTCTGTGTTGTTAACTATTTCCATTTTTTGTCATTGAATCTGAAAAAAAACAAAAAAAACAGATGATTAATTTTGTTCAGTTGTTTTAGTATAATAAATAATATATGAGTAAAAACTGTAATTTATTAAGTTTTTACCTTGATGCTCTTCTAATAGCTGTAGTAGATGTTGCTTCTCTGATAGCTGTTGTAGAACTGGATGCTTTCTGTGTGAAAACTATGACTCTTATATAGCTAAAGTTGTACTGATTAAACCCTATGAACACCATCTCGTGTCAATCTCTATGAATCAACATTTGTTCACGCGAAGGAAAGTCAATGCTTTCGCGGGAATAAATGAATTATTTTCACGCGAATACAAACCAATGCTTTCGCGGGAATAAATAAACTATTTTCACGCGAATGGAAACCGTTGCTTTCGCGGGAATAAATAATTTATTTTCACACGAATAGAAACCAATGCTTTCGCGGGAATAAAGAATTTATTTTCACGCGAATAGAAACCAATTCTTTCGCGGGAATAAATAATTTATTTTCACGCGAATAGAAACCAATGCTTTCGCGGGAATAAATGATTTAATTTCCCGCGAATGGAAACCGTTGCTTTCGCGGGAATAAATAATTTATTTTCACGCGAATAGAAACCAATGCTTTCGCGGGAATAAATGATCTTATTTCCCGCGGATGAAAGTCAATGTTGTCGCGGGAATAAATACTTTATTTTCACGCGAATGGAAACCGTTGCTTTCGCGTGAAAATAAAATATTTATTCCCGCGAAAGCAACGTTGCCTTCGCGTGAAAATAAAATATTTATTCCCGCGAAAGCATTGGTTTCTATTCGCGTGAAAATAAATTATTTATTCCCGCGAAAGCAACGGTTTGTATTCGCGTGAAAATAAAGTATTTATTCCCGCGAAAGCAACGGTTTCCATTCGCGTGAAAACAAAGTATTTATTCCCGCGACAACATTGACTTTCATCCGCGGGAAATAAAATCATTTATTCCCGCGAAAACATTGGTTTCTATTCGCGTGAAAATAAAATATTTATTCCCGCGAAAGCAACGGTTTCCATTCGCGGGAAATTAAATCATTTATTCCCGCGAAGGCAACAGTTTGCATTCGTGTGAAAATAAAGTATTTATTCCCGCGAAAGAATTGGTTTCTATTCGCGTGAAAATAAATTATTTATTCCCGCGAAAGTATTGGTTTCCATTCGCGTGAAAATAACTTATTTATTCCCGCGAAAGCATTGGTTTGTATTCGCGTGAAAATTATTTATTTATTCCCGCGAAAGCATTGACCTTCCTTCGCGTGAACAAATGTTGATTCATAGAGATTGACACGAGATGGTGTTCATAGGGTTTAATCAGTACAACTTTAGCTATATAAGAACCATAGTTTTCACACAGAAAGCATCCAGTTCTACAGCGACTAACAGAGGAGCAACATCTACTACAGCTATTAGGAGAGCAACAAGGTAAGAAGCACTAAAATAATTATTTGTTTTTAATTAATTGAAACATCTAGGTTTTTGAATCTTAGTTTTTAAAAACAATCTTTTAATAAAACAATAGTTTCAGTATATTTACATCATTAAACTAAGTTCTTTTACTTTTTGCAGGTATGATGACATCACACTCCAAAGCACTTCCTAAGCTCCATATTGAACCAATCACAGCTACCAACAACACTAACGCTATTTCCACTACAACCATCATTTCCACCACCAACGGCATTCACATTGATGATAGAAGATCCAATCCTAACACCTTTAATGATACATCTTCTCGCTCAAACACCAATGCTCATGCTGATATAGCAATGAATCATCATGTAGTTTCAGCTGACTCTCCTTTGAGTCCCACACCGGACTACACATATCTGCATGAGAACAGTGAAGGCAAACGAACGGAGGATATCAAAAAACCGATAGTGACATTATCTCAAGCTTCAATTTCCTTTTTATTCAGCAACTGCAAGAATAATACCGCAAACAAACTTAGAGAGTTTGAATTGCTCGAGATGGCTGGAATAATGACAGGAGCTATGCAGAAAGGAATGTTGGAAATCGGAAATTTTGTGAGTTTGTTGGATTTACCAATTCCTACGATATTGGAGGTTTTCGATGTTAATTACGTTGAAGATTATGGTATATTGGACTATGAATATGTTTTAAAAAACAATCATCGAATTCGAGTCAAATCACTGATTGACAAAGAACTTACGATGGAGCTACAGGAACTTGATCCCGGCTCTTCACAAATCGTAGTGTACATGGGAAAGCTAGAAGAAAATCAACCCGATCTACGTATTGTAGGAGATAATCATCATCATCAAGGGCTAAAACAACGAGTTATAGCCAAAATCTTGAGAAAAAAATCATTGAAACAGTTGCAAGCATACTTTGATATCGTCACTTTCGATAATATTCCTGTCAACACTCTTCTGACATTCACTAGACTTTCAGTTTGGAAAAATTTGAAGTCGAAGCAGCGAAAACGAAAACAAGATACATCGCCTTTACGTATCACTCACACTGTCACTTACAGATACATGATGAATGACGGATCTTTGATGACTGGGAAGATTGTTGTCCCTCCTGAGAACGTTTTGAAGATCAAAAATCATGAATGCGGTATGATCCACTATAAAAGTACGATGACAACTGAAAGCGGCACAAAGAAACACATTCTCACGATTCTGAGTGTTGAAGAAGCTTTGATGCTTCTATCTACTTCAAGTGAAAAAAAAGGAAGAGCTTTCAGACTTTCTCTATTTGACGATGCTGAGCTGATGAAAAGTTATGATGATGATGTTGCCGCTGATGATGCTGCTGATGATGATGATGATGATGATGATGATGATGATGATGATGATGACAATGATGCTTATACTGATGAAGAAGATGATAATATGACTGATGATGACTCTGAGAACAAAAAATTTGAGGAAAAAGATGAAGTTGTCGACAATGATAGTGAGAAAAGCAATGAAGATGACAAACACATTTCAAGCGAAGCTAGCAGGATTTCAATATCGGAAATTTAATTAAGGTATGTTAATCTTCACTAGTAATAAGTAACTACTAATAGCCGTATTTTTCACCATAGTATAATGTAGTTGTTATAACGACATCTATGTATGCTTTTAGATAGAATACGTGTACAAGTGAATGACCGACGACTCGCCAAAATCTATCAGCAACAACTCATAAACATTAAATTACATGTTATTTGTATTGTGCAATAATTTGTATATATTTAGTGTAATAAAGTATTTTATCCATATTTAACATTGGTAATTTAGCCAATTTGTAAAACTTTCGGGGTTACAACTCTAAAATGTTACAAAATTTCAATGTTCCGACACAAAAATAAATATTTCAAGTTATCGTCTCATTTTTCAAAAATGTTAAGACAACTCCCATTTATAATTTCTAAACTTCGTTTTTGAAAAAATATGTAAAAGTTGTCGGCACATTGTGTCAAAATGGTAAGACAACTCCGCTTTTGCACAAAAATTGTGAAAATGTTTTATAATTTGTTTGAGAAACCAAAACAGTAGAAGACTTTTTACAACCACAAGCATTATACTTTAGGTTTTACAGTTTTGTGAATTGGGTGTTGATAGTTTGTCACGATATGACATAATAATTAAGTAATTACAGTCTTTTTCATAACAATGCTATAGATTCAGTAATACAGATGTGAAATTTACTGTTTCATCGCTTGGATGCAGTTTGAAGGTAGTTGATGTAATATTTATTTTGTAATATTATGCAAAGTAATACAGTAAGAATGAAGCGTATGGAGTTTTCAACCACAAAACAAACAAAAATAATACATTAGGTAAACTAATGACAGAACAATTCTACATGAAGTGTATACATATGAATAAAGTATTCATAAAAAACACAGACTATTGTCTGTATATATAATATATATATAGAGAGTATTTATAAAAAAACATCCTATTCACTATATATTTTGTGGTAAGAAATTATAAAATAGGGTAGTTGCATAAGACCTATTCCAGAGCCATGATAATAATAAAAAATATAGTGAAATAAAAATTTTAAAACTCACCTAAGAGTGCAGTTAATACAAGAATTTCTTCTTGAGAAAAATCTGAATTTTTTTGCATTTTCTGTCTAATAGACGCTAATTTCAATTTAACACAATCATTAAAACCCTTTTTTTTCAGTCCATCTTTTATATTCAAAATTAATTTCAGTGAAGTTATATCAATCTTTTGGCTTTGTTTTAAATCTACTTGAGTTTGTGGGTTAACTGTTGTATTAGATTCTAAAACACTGGTTTTTGGACTGCACTGTGAACTAGCAACAGAAATTAAGTCATTATTACTTTCTTCAGTTTCTGAAAAATCAGAATCTGAAGATATAAGCGCTCTCATTTTTTTACGTTGGGTTTTAAGTAAAAGCTTTTGATCTCCAGCAACCGGTTTTTTAGCTATTGCCAACCATTTACACCCTAATCCCTCAAAATCTAAATCGATGTTTCCAGAAAAATAACCTTCTATTGGATAGAGATATACTAACATAAAATTTTTGGGAAAAGTAATGTTCATAACTAACTCAGAATATTTTTTATTAATAAATAAAACAAAATTATCATAACTAGCAATATCAACAACAAAAAACATTTTAGTTTTCAAAATACAAGTATGTTGCTGGAGTTCTCTCAAAGTTGTATGTGATTTTCCGCATAAACAATAAAAAATAAACAAGTGAGCAAAAAAATGTCTTGAAAGAACTCGACCGGGCTCATGCATCTTCCCTAATTTAAACTTCTTACCACAAAATATACACGGAATACTGTCTTTTTTTTCTTTCAGTGCTTCGCTCAGAGTCTTTGTGCAATACGATATCAACAGCAACGAAAGCACTGAAAGAAAATATCTTGTGTTTTTGTTATCGATATCTACAAGCAAAATAAACAAATTCTCATTATATATATATATATAGATAACTGTCTTGAGTATGGTATATGTATATAAAGATAACGCGTATCACTTACACTTGAAGCACTCCTTATCATCTTTTATCTCTCCATCTATAACACTGCTCCTTCTGTACTGCTCTAGCTGCAGGTTCTCTGCTTGAACTAAAATAGAAAATATGAATGTAATTATGTTAGTTTTTGAAAAAATTTATTAAAATTGAATGAGTATGTAGTAAATAATATTTTTATCATACTTACATTCAAATGTGTGACGATCATAGGAGAGAAATGTTTCATCTTTTCCTACATAACATGCGCTTGCAATGAATCGTGTAGATGTTTTCTCTACAAAAATAACGTAGTAAATGTAGAGTCGTTATTATTTTACCTACAGAAAAATTTACATTTTTCATAATACAGAAAAATACTTACTCATAGCAATGTGCGCGGTAGGCTTATTTTTTGGCTTCTCCGTTTCCTTAAAACATTCGTCCAACCATCTCATTGTTTCATCATCGGTAGAGCTTAATAAAGCAATAAAACAAGATTGTGATTAATTAAAAACTCTATATAATACAGTTGAATAATAAAGTTTCAATAATATACTTACATGGTACTGAAATCTATTTCGTCTATATTTATCTCTAATGCATCATTTGAGGATGTAGTCCTACAAGTAATATATATATATATATATACATTTGTATAAATTTATAAATGTAACTGCAACAAAATTGTAAAAGATAGTATAAATAACTTACTCATTTGCTGTAGGGATATTGCTAGCCATTGTTGTTTTGCAGATGTGTAGATGTTGCAGATGATGTAGTATAAATGAAAACTGATACTGTTTAAAAAAATAGTTTCTCTTATATACAAAACATTGAAGTCATTTATCAAGATTAATTTGTAGACTGATTTTCTGATTATTACTATGATAAATGATATTGTTTTTTAAAAAAGTGGAAGATGATTAGGAAGTTGGTTAAAAAAATAGGAAGATAGAGATTAAATAGTTTAATAAGCTTAACCACCACAAACACTCCTGTAAACTGTCTTTCCATCTAGCTAAAATTTTTGAATGTAGAGCGTTGGATAAACAAATTTTACAACCTCTTTTAAATATAACTAGCTAGGATGAAACTTACATTTCATTTGAATGACAACTCACATCCTTCAAACATATTTTTATAGCAACAATTTTCATATAGACACATCAACAGCAAAACAATGATGCGATGTAGTTCCATCTTTATATCATCAGACAGTAAATTAATATGTGAGAGCTTCAATTATAGTTTACACCATTAAGCGTGAGTTCGGAATGTAATAAAATACTTTACAGGTACTGATAGCATTTAATAACTAGTTCAATTGCAGTTTATTGATATACTCTACTATAACACACACTACCACAAACAATCATATAGATACATCATCAGCAAAACAATGATGTAGTGTAGCTCCATCTTTATATCAACAGACAGTAAATTAAAATGTGAGAGCTCCAATTATAGTTTACAACATTAAGTATGAGTTAGGAATGTAATAAACACTTCAAAGATATCTGATAGCATTTAAATATGCGTATGTAACATATAACTCTTGATTTATTAGACAAAACAGCTTCCTAAAAATAGAAAATATGCTATGTATGTTGAAATATTATTTGTATTTCACACAAAAAACAATGAGATATTTTAAAAAAAGTAACAGTCTAACTAATAAAACAAGTGGATAAAGTCATGCTTTGCTCATGTTTTTTTAGATGATAGCGGAGATACCTAGGATTAAAAGTAAAACCACAAATCCGTTTTGGTGGAAGGCTGTATCTATATTAACTAATATGTAATGAAACAATAAAAAACAGGAGATAGATGCAATCAAGTTCTCTTCCTTTTTAGGTTGAATTCGACCTATAATTCCATCATCTATGGATGTTTGTTGTTTTTGTTTTAAATAGAGCATGATAATGAATAGTGCTTAGGTGTAACTAATGACTTTTCTCGAGCGACACACTTGATATTAAAAAGATCAAAACATATAGGATTAACCGAGATGATGATTAATGTCTTTTCTGGAATGAGTTTATTAGTAAAATGACACTTGCGGGGCACTTGCGTGATATTATAATTAATTACTTTTTAAAAATGAACTGGTAACATTACGTCGACTGAAATAATACCTAAAACGTCTCGCATAAATTTTGATCTGACTGAAAATGGACTGAAAACCTTCAAGGTGCGTAAAAATTATCGTAACTCGCTATAGCGGATATTCTAAGAAATATTTATTTTCTCGTTGGTAACTTGACGTAAAATATTTTGTAACGGATGTCACACGATCTCAATCGATTTTTTTCAACTAAATACTTAGTTACTCGTAAACATTTGATACTCGCTTGATTTTTTTGATAACAGTAATATCCCAATTGTGTTTATCGTAAATATTTCAAAAACGGATATTGCGCGTTTCAGTTGGTTTTTCCTACTGAATAACCTAGTTACGCGTAAATATTTGAAATGCGTGTTTCAGTTGGTTTTTCCTACTAAATCGCTTAGTACTCGTAAACATTTGAAAATTGTTTGATTTTTTCGCTGATAAAACATGT
>OX183140.1:15149162-15551330 GCA_945261195.1 Cryptosula pallasiana | reverse complement strand
GGTATTTTCAAGGGTCGCTCTCAAGTTTGCACACACACACCTCTGTCACACCAATACTTGATCCGAATCATTTGCCCACACTTTCGTGACATCAACTCGGCCATGCGCAACAATCAATTAATTCCACCAGCCCATATTGCTGCTATTGCGGCAAGGTTTTCTGTGAGCCAATCAAAAACATTAATAATCACACTCTCATGGTTATTCTGCCAAGACCATTTTTCAAATTTTGTGCAGCAAAATTTTTTTTTTCTCATTTTTGCTGCCACTTTCATTTAAGAAACAGCCAATCTTCAACTTTCTTTATCGATGAGGACCTCATTAGAAATCAAGTTGGTCGCCACTGAACAACAAAGAGTTTGCTGTTAGTAGTAATTATCCATTACTTTTCTCAACAACATTTTCTAGCATTGGTTTTTATGTTTACATATCACTTCAGACCGAGGTCACTCACTTTAAAAGTATGTTATTGGTGAAATAGGGGGATTGTAAATGTATTTTGTTCATTTTATTTATTTTGTTTTAAATGAGAACACTGAAACATCATTAGACATAAATATTGTGGGATAATTTGCTGACGAGTCAAGCTCACCTGGCACCAGGTCAAATAGTTGTAGCTGACAATAATCACTAGTGGAGAACGACACAAAAGATCACAAGTTGTCTCCCCCTAACGGTATCAAGAGAAAACAATTCTTGACAATTTAAGCAAAGGTATTAGAGGGTCATTGGTCGGACAGGAGCCCGCCCCTATTCAAGTCAAGGACCAATAAGACAGTAAATAAGCGCTATGCAAAAGTGATTTGCTATATGTTTCATTGTTATCATGTAATATGATTGGTTCTATATTGTGTTGTATGTATTATATTTTTGTATAAATATGAGAGACTGAGCCAGAGAGCTCAGTTTTATTCCTTGCAATAAAGCTCAAACTGCAAGATTCGTCTTGTTGGTGCCCTATATAGGGAGTCGCAGAATCACTGATTGACAGGCAGATTAGCAGTTGTGGCAAAGTAGCAGCAAAAATCACTACAATATTATCTAATTAGGCTTCAATTGGAACTTTTGGGTAATTTTAGTTTTAACCAGCTTGACTTTTGCTATTTTTTAATTTAAAGAAATAAACTCGATATAGAAACTGAAGTGTTATAAGAACTAATATCGAGCTAAACCATATTGTTCGATGTTATGTTGAGCTCATCTCTTACAACGCGTAGAGTCTCCTTCGGGAATCATTCTTTAGATTCAACTAAAACACACAATAACTGCTATCACTATTACATGCGCTAGCTTATAAATTGCTTTTGACTTTACTCTGGTATATTACCAATAACATGAAAAACTTACTGTCAGATGTACTGGATAGCAACCTTCGTATTGCTGACTAAGGCGTTGAGTTTTTTTTCCACGCATTATTCATTTTCATCATCGTCAAAGTAGCACAAGAATTCATGATGGGATGTATCATCCAACAGATTGAAGGCTTGAAGAAAAGTTTGAATACGTGTGAGTAAAACGATGTTGCAGGAAATTGGAAAGTCGGATGTTTTATTTATTTGGTTGAATAGTACGATTCAATTTTTTTGTGAGACAGTCGCAGTAGCATTTGAGAGGTTATGTAGAAGTATCCGATCAAAAGCTACCCATCCACCATGCATCTTTACTGAGCAACCAAATTCTCATCGGTTATGCTCCAACGAGGATCAGGTTTTTTCAGTAAGCCCAACGTTTTTTTAACTTATGAGACTTCACGGTAGGAAATCGTGCCGGTGGGATAAGTTGAATTACGCCTGTAGCTTCTTCATACTCTTGCTCTTGGTAACGATACTGTAGGTATCAGACGTGCAAAAAGCGCTTTTCTGCTTTTTGCTTGTCTTATGTAGCTCGAAACCATTGGAGCAGTCTGTTTAGCTTTGCTCACGAGCAATCCTACATCGCTTGAAACGCCAATCTTCACTCGAATTGATTTACCTTCTTTTTGATAGTTGTAGACGATTGGGCATGTTTTCTCATCATGAAACTCAACAGTGAACACCTCTATAACTGTGGGTAGATCAGGTCAGCTAGATCACGAATTTACATTTGGTTTTCAATGGTTTGTCGACCGAGTTCACTCACGGCGTTTAGTACAGAGACGCTCTTATACCCATAAGCGCTCAAATTATTTACGCTGACTTTGTGAAAATGTATCTTGTCATGGCGGAGAGGCACATCTTATTCAACATTCATCACGGCTCCTTTTTTGCAAGATGAGTCATTACCATCATCTATGGTCACATCCGGCTACTCTTGCTTGCACCCTTCCAAGCCTTCAGCATAAAGTTTTTGACATAGAGCGTTGTGGGCTTTCGGGCTTCCCCATTCTTTCATTTTATCGATTGGCTGTGTTGGCTTGATTGATGGAAAATAAAATTCCTGGGCCTCTGGCACGCCGATCATCAATTGACTTTCAATCATTTTGCTAGCCATTCTAAAGAAAGAATAATGGTTCATTATTATTGTTCAGTTTCAAATTGTTAAAATTTAGTTGTTAGATGTATAATAAGAAGATGTCAACATACAGGGACAACGACAATAATGTTATGTACGCATCATGTGTAAAACTCAAACAGAAATGATCAAAATGATGAATAGAAAATGGGAAACCTTCAATGCTTAGCATATTATGACATACAAAAGCATTGGCAGCAAACATTTACTATGTTTTCACATTTTGACAAATTGACGATACTGCCGGCAATGAAGGGAAACTTCTGTTGGAAATACGATTGTCGATAAATTTGTCATGAGACTTGTTGATAAACCTTCGTCACTCTCTGAAAGTGAAAAATTGGCGATAAGCCAAATTCCATATGTTTATTGCTATTGGAAACTTTAATGTCGCCAAAGGCAATATAACCATGCATGCGTAGTAAAACAGGAAGCCACAAATTATCCGTTGTAACCGCATGGCATTGTTAACTTGTGTGTGTTGATATTTAACTAACGAGGATCGTTTGTGGTTTATTACACCGTTATTTGTGAAACAATAAAACTGATTTGAAACGAACGAGTCTTAGCTGCTGGTAAATGATAAATGTCAGCAGAAACGAAATTTGTTTGCTGAACAGCGCTGATACAGATTTTATCCAGTAAACACATAACAGACCTGCTGTCTCAAAACTCAGTAATCAATTTTTAATACCTCATGTACATATAACAATTATTAAGTGATTTCCTTAGCGATTGCGTGATTTTGCAACTTCTGTTTCCTGCAAAATCACTGAGCAATCGCTAGCATTTTATTTGAGGTTATCGCCAGGTTTTGATCGAGATCAAAAAATTGCCAGCGGATTTTTTGGTTAGCCGATCACAACGTAAAAAAACTTTACCCTTGTTTCCAATAGTGTCTCGTCATATTCAGCACTCCGATCTATGAACGATCCTATAATAAATTGAAGGCTATGCTCTGTAACAGTGAGTTTGACCGGAATCTATGAAGAATGGGCACTAGTGAAAAATTGCAGAATTTCGGGGAGGGACTTCCCCAATCGCTAATCAAAATCACTAGCTATATGTACATGAAGCATAATACTTGACAAATATTTGCGGCAAAGCTTCTTATTAATTGCTGTGGCTACAATTACTTATTTCATGGTTAAAGCAGTCAACTTATTGTGGTTGCAGTCAGATTGTCAGCTGTTTACTCCAGTGTTCCAGATTCTACACAATATCTCTATAGTTGTAGACATACAAACCTTTGACATCTGAAGTATTTTCTACAACAGATACACATACCTGTTACCCATCCCACTCTTGGAAGACATCCCGTTAATAAAAGACCCATTCAACAAGCCGACTTCAATCTCCACAGAGGATGCATAAGCCACAACTCAATGCCCATGGAAGATTAGTTAAGCTCACAAACAAGATGTCAAAATCAACACATCATTACCCGAAAGTTATCACACATTATCCTCTTCTGCTTGCACTCTATAAACATCATTCTTATCGCCATGCCGCCTACAGTACACACAGCAGCACTTGCTACCCACCAGTTACCTGAGCCTTTGGATTTGCTCACCCTGTGTCTCAAACCTCTGGAGCCGTGTGAGCAACATATTACTGTAAGACTGTTTTTTGTTACCCCAGCCATATTGCCGAATAAATTTTATGCAAATTTTTGTGTCACTTGAAAACATTGTTGGTTTCAAAGCTTCTCAAAATTAATGCTAACAACTTTTGCTTTACACATGTACAATTTTTGTCAAAATTATTGTATTAAATTCTAACAAACAGACTCATGTTAATTTCCAGTGAGTGCCCTGTTCAAATTTTTGAGTTTGTTTTAAGTCTATAATGTATCCAATACAAATTGATTGTTCAAATCAGCCTTGGGACGTTAAAAAACATATCATGGCGTAGAATCATATCTTGCAGTCACAGTAGTGGTACATGTTTTTGTCTCTCACTGATGGTTACTGAGAAAATGAGTTTTAACAAAGACTCTCTTTGCACCAGAATTACTTTGTTTTATGTACGCGCAGCGGATAGTTTTACGCCTCATTATTGATACATTAGACTGAAATCCGTGACGAGTGACCGAGCTTGTGTAACTAATTTGCGGTTAGTTACTAATTACTTCATTGTAATATATAAAAAAATTACGTTTTTATTTGGAGAGGGAAGTATTGAATCAATTTTCATACCTCCAGATTTAAATGATCTATAACAAATAGTATATCAACAGGTCGGTAATATAACATGAACTAAAATCCTAAGGTACCACGGCGCACTGGGAAATTGCTCGTTTACAACGTGGTTGCAAAACATTTTTTTCAAGTCCACAGCTATATAAGAAGTGCAGTGGTTGGTTAATCTGGTCCTGTCTAGTGTATCCTATTAAACCCTTGTAAAATTATTGTTTCTAGCAGCCTGTGGTCCTAAGTTATCGAAAATTTAGTTTCCAGAATACTTGAAAACTGAAAAAGCCGGGTGCTACAAATATTTATATCAATGCTTTTGACTCGCTACGTCATATTTCGTGATCAATTTGTAGACGCTATAAAATGGTATTTTGAAATAAGTGTGCTCTTGTGGTAGAAATTTTTTTATATATAGAGAGTATTTATAAAAAAACATCCTATCAACTATATATTTTGTGGTAAGAAATTATAAAATAGGACAGTTGCATAAACCCTATTCCAGAGCCATGATAATATTAAAAAATATAGTGAAACAAAAATTTTAAAACTCACCTAAGAGTGCAGTTAATACAAGAATTTCTTCTTGAGAAAAATCTGATTTTTTTTGCATTTTCTGTCTAATAGATGCTAATTTCAATTTAACACAATCATTAAAACCCTTTTTTTTCAGTCCATCTTTTATATTCAAAATTAATTTCACTGAAGTTATATCAATTTTCTTATTATCAATCTTTTGGCTTTCTTTTAAATTTACTTGAGTTTGAGGATTAACTGTTACAGTATTAGATTCTAAAACACTGGTTTTTGGACTGCACTGTGAACTAGCAACAGAAATTAAGTCATTATAACTTTCTTCAGTTTCTGATATTAAATTGGGTAGATGAAGATAGAGATGGAGAATTCTATCCCATGCCAGAGCATATTCTAACACTGATAAACAATGCCACCTCTGTACGGCTGAAAAATTCTACATCATTTTCCAACCAGAGTTGTCCTCCCTTAATAGCAGAAATGAAATTGTCTATCTTTTACATATTTTTCAAAAAACGAAGCCTAGAAATTATAAATGGGAGTTGTCTTAACATTTTTGAAAATGTGACGATAACTTGAAATATTTATTTTCGTGTCGGAATATTGAAATTTTGTAATATTTTAGAGTTGTAACCCCGAAAGTTTTACAAATTGACTAAATTACTAATGTTAAATATGAATAAAAATACTTTATTACGCTAAATATATACAAATTATTGCACAATACAAATAATATATAATTTAATGTTCATGAGTTGTTGCTGATAGATTTGGCGAGCCATCAGTCATTCACTTGTACACGTATTCTATCTAAAAGCATACATAGACGTCGTTATAACAACTGCATTATACTATGGTGAAAAATACGGTTATTAGTAGTTACTTATTACTAGTGAAGATTAACATACCTTAATTAAATTTCCGATATCGAAATCCTGCTAGCTTCGCTTGAAATGTGATTGTTATCTTCATTGCTTTTCTCACTATCATTGTTGACAACTTCATCTTTTTCCTCAAAGTTTTTGTTTTCAGAGTCATCATCCGTCATATTATCATCTTGTTCGTCATCAGTATAAGCATCAATGTTATCATCATCATCATCATCATCATCATCATCAGCATCATCATCATCATGACTTTTCATCAGCTCAGCATCGTCAAATAGGGAAAATCTGAAAGCTATTCCTTCTTTTTCACTTGAAGTAGATAGGAGCATTAAAGCTTCTTCAACACCCAGAATCGTGAGAATGTGTTTCTTTGTACCACTTTGAGTTGACATCGTACTTTTATAGTGGATCATACCGCATTCATGATTTTTGATCTTCAAAACGTTCTCAGGAGGGACAACAATCTTCCCAGTCATCAAAGATCCATCATTCATCATGTATCTGTAAGTGACAGTGTGAGTGATACGTAGAGGCGTTGTATCTTGTTTTCGTTTTTGCTGCTTCAACTTCAAATTTTTCCAAACTGAGAGTCTAGTGAATGTCAGAAGAGTGTTGACAGGAATATTATCGAAAGTGATGATATCAAAGATGCTTGCAACTGTTTCAATGATTTTTTTCTCAAGATTTTGGCTATAACTCGTTGTTCTAGCCCTTGATGATGATTACCTCCTACAATACGCAGATCGGGTTGATTTTCTTCTAGCTTTCCCATGTACACTAGGATATGTGAAGAGCGGGGATCGAGTTCCTGTAGCTCCACCATAAGTTCTTTGTCAATCAGTGACTTGACTCGAATTCGATGATTGTTTGTTAAAACATATTCATAATCCAATATACCATAATCTTCAACGTCATTGACATCGAAAACCTCCAATATCGTAGGAATTGGTAAATCCAACAAACTCACAAAATTTCCGATTTCCAACATTCCTTTCTGCATAGCTCCTGTCATTATTCCAGCCATCTCTAGCAATTCGAACTCTCTAAGTTTGTTTACGGTATTATTCTTGGTGTTGCTGAATAGAAAGGAGATTGAAGCTCGAGATAATGTCACTATCGGTTTTTTGTTATCCTCTGTTCGTTTGACTTCACTGTTCTCATGCAGATATGTGTGGTCCGGTGTGGGACTCAAAGGAGAGTCAGCTGAAACTACATGACGTTTCATTGCTATATCAGCAGGAGTGTTGATGTTTGAGCGAGAAGATGTATCATTAAAGGTGTTAGGATTGGGTCTTCTATCATCAATGTGAATGCCGTTGGTGGTGGAATTGATGGTTGTAGTGGAGATAGTGTCAGTGTTGTTGGTAGCTGTAGTTGGTTCAATATGGAGCTTAGGAAGTGCTTTGGAGTGTGATGTCATCATACCTGCAAAAAGTAAAAGAACTTAGTTTAATGATGTAAATATACTGAAATTATTGTTTTATTAAAAGATTGTTTTTAAAAACTAAGATTCAAAAACCTAGATGATTCAATTAATTAAAAACAAATAATTATTTTAGCACTTCTTACCTTGATGCTCTCCTAATAGCTGTAGTAGATGTTGCTTCTCTGTTAGCCGTTGTAGAACTGGATGCTTTCTGTGTGAAAACGATGGCTCTTATATAGCTAAAGTTGTACTGATTAAACCCTATGAACACCATCTCGTGTCAATCTCTATGAATCAGCATTTTTTTCACGCGAAGGAAAGTCAATGTTTTTGCGGGAATAAATGAATTATTTTCACGCAAATACAAACCAATGCTTTCGCGGGAATGAATACTTTGTTTTCACGCGAATACAAACCGCTGCTTTCGCAGGAATAAAACTGTTATTTTTACGCAAATACAAACCAATGCTTTCGCGGGAATAAATAATTTATTTTCACGCGAATGGAAAGCGTTGCTTTCGCCGGAATAAATAATTTATTTTCACGCGAATGGAAACCGTTGCTTTCGCGGGAATAAATGATTTAATTTCCCGCGAATGAAAGTCAATGTTTTCGCGGGAATAAATAATTTATTTTCACGCGAATAGAAACCATCGCTTTCGCGGGAATAAATGATTTAATTCCCGCGAATGAAAGTCAATGTTTTGCGGGAATAAATACTTTATTTTCACGCGAATAGAGACCGTTGCTTTTGCAGGAATAAATAATTTATTTTCACGCGAATGGAAACCGTTGCTTTCGCGGGAATGAACATTTTATTTCCACACGAAAGCAACGGTTTGTATTCGCGTGAAAATAAAGTATTTATTCCCGCGAAAACATTGACTTTCATTCGCGGGAAAATAAATTATTTATTCCCGCGAAAGCAACGGTTTCCATTCGCGTGAAAATAAATTATTTATTCCCGCGAAAGCATTGGTTTGTATTCGCGTGAAAATAACAGTTTTATTCCCGCGAAAGCAACGGTTTGTATTCGCGTGAAAACAAAGTATTTATTCCCGCGAAAGCATTGGTTTGTATTCGTGTGAAAATAATTCATTTATTCCCGCGAAAACATTGACTTTCCTTCGCGTGAAAAAATGCTGATTCATAGAGATTGACACGAGATGGTGTTCATAGGGTTTAATCAGTACAACTTTAGCTATATAAGAGCCATCGTTTTCACACAGAAAGCATACAGTTCTACAACAGCTAACAGAGAAGCAACATCTACTACAGCTATTAGGAGAGGATCAAGGTAAAAACTTAATAAATTACAGTTTTTACTCATACATTATTTATTATACTAAAACAACTGAAAAAAATTAATCATCTGTATTTTTTTTTAGATTCAACCACAAAAAATGGAAATAGTTAACAACACAGAATCAGAAACTCAGCCTAAACCTTTGACTCAAGAGGACTTGATACTTCTACAAAACATATGCAATAAAAAAATTGAAGAGAGAGTGCGAATTATCTCAAACAATTGTAAATTCATCCAGAAAGACTTGATAGAACAGCTAAATAGTTTTCGAACTGAATCTTTTCTAACATTAAAGCTCTTAGGGAATGATGTTACATCAGACATTCAGAGGTTACATTATGTATTACAACAACGACAATATCAACTAGAACAGGTAAGCACACCAATTTCTATCGAGTGTGCTCGTAAAGATCTTGCTCTAAAAAGACAGCGACAGTCCGCTCAAAGACAAGCTAGAAGGGTAAGGACTCAACAACGTAAGGCACGACGAGCTACAAAAACATCCGATTAACAGTCAATTTTTGATGATAAGGTAATAATTAATAAAAAAAAATACTATTTAGTAAAAGTTTGTAGTTGTTTTAAATTTCTGTTTAACCATTCTATACTAATACATAACTTTCATTTTTGTTTAATCATCCTATACTAATACATAACTTTTTATTTTAGTTCATTATGGAATCAAAAGTACATAGAACAGAAGTCTTCCTTCCCAAGATATAACATCAGTACATCAATGATGTCATTGTAAAAAAAACTATGCATTGATTATCATTACAAGTTGTAGTGCTTTGTATTACTTAGTATTTACTAACTCTAGCTATATTATACAAGGATATTTCCTACTTATTATGTAATAAATGTATATAATCATATATTGGTTTAATGTAGTTATATCTCCTTGTTCTTCTCTCCTCTCTCTCTCAAAATATCATATGAGTTCGAGTTATGTAAAAGAATTATCAAAACTTAAATGCCATACATTCAAAATCTAGCTGCCATATGAGTTCAAATTAAGTAAAAAATAATCAAAACTCAAACGCCACTTAAATGCCACTCAAATGCCCCTCAAATAAAATACAATATAAACTCGGCGAATCCATCCAATGTCGTAACCCATTGCCTCAACTCCAAGGTCTAATCCACAAAAAAGCACTTGGTAGGGAGATCTGCTCATATATTACTACTCATATTTTGCAGCAGATTGACCATTGCAAATGCTACGTACCTTCATACTGTGAGAGATTTACATGAGATAGATTTTTTCCTTGCCAGATCAACCACTCCATACCCCATAGCTTGCCATTGACTGAAAATGGCCACACAAAGAGCTAGGAGCGCTGGTAGAAACCCCGTTGTAACTCAACCCACAGTAGCTTTGGAACAACTGACTGAAGCTCTGCAGAATTTGGTACTCCAATCAGAAGAGCTGCGGTAAATGCACCAGCAACCAAAACCCTCCCTTGCTGCCACGTGGTGCCATTGGCCACCCCCAAAGAAGCTGCCCCGTTAACCCCTGGCCGTCTACCTCAACTTCCCCCAACGCTTTGCCAGAAAATGGGCGTCCCCCGCAGTAGGGAGACCGGCCCCTAACTGCCCCCGGGCACCCCGGAACTATAGAAAAAAGATAAGAGTTGGAACAACGCAACCCTGTGATGCCAACTTTACCTCCCAGAAGAGAAAGACGTACAGATGCCAGAGTCCTGGCAGCTGCCCACTACCAACCGGTACACCCCCTTGCAAGATTTAGGAGATTTTGAGTCTTACTCAGCTGCACACCACATCAGTGATGAGACTTCACCAGTTTGTTTTCCTATGCCACTGCACACCCCCCACTCCCCCCCCCCCCCCCCCCCCCCGTTCCCATAGACAACACCCCACTGTTCAAGCCGATCACGGTCACGAGGTGTACTACCCCACAGAGGAAATTGAACGAAATATACCCCGTCGTCACTCAACCTTTCCCACAAATAAACGGCCATCTCGCACTTGAGAAAAACGACCCCCTGCCCCAAAGCCCTCAGCTGTCAAGCCAGTCACCCGTCTTACACCCCCCACCGGAATGCCCTTACCAGGTGAGTTATTTTCTTCCAGGCGGAATAGAGGGAAAGCCAGCGTCAGTGCTCATCGACACCGGGTGCACCACTAATTTGTTGTCACAACACCTATTCAACCGGTTGTCTCCTGCCACCAAAAACTGTCTCCAAGAAGGAGACTCCCACGGGATCCTGGCAGATGGATCGCATATTCCCTTCTCCGGTACAATCCACCTACCCATTCGTCTTCGAGACGTTAAGACAGAAGCCACCTTCATGGTAGAACAGATAAATGAAGATGCCATCCTGGGTATGCCCTTGTTACCTCTCACCAGTGCCACATGACGTTTGGTCAATCGTTCGTTGTAATTAATGGCCAGCAACTTGCATGCACTGATCAGCGGGGCAGGATGCTCACTACAGGCTTACAAGTGATACGAGATACCCACCTTCCCCCACGCACAGAGATGACAGTACTGTGCAAAGTCTCACTCCCCGATTACCTTCCCTTTGGACTCCCCACCCTAGAATCTGCTCAAGTTGATGAAGAAATCAAAGTAGTTGGGCAGCTGTAGGAAGTCTGGCCAATCAGAGCACAGCGTTATGGCTGAGCGTCGCAAAATATCTAGCTAGCTGGATACTGGGCGTATGGCCCCAAATCGCTCAACGCCCTAGGCGCCACAGCGCCAGAGGGCATAATTGCTCTGAAAATCGCTAGTCTATTTCTGCCTTTAGAAAGGTGGCTCAATAGCCTGCAGACATCAGGCTCACCTCATTTAGACAACTTAACAAGACTGGCGTCAATTGCACTCAATCTATTGACTCACATAAGCAATAGAATTATTATTTAGTTGTGCCGGTCTAGTATCATTACTATACTGGCCGTGGGTATCTATCCCGGGTTGGCAGTATTACGACTGCCATAGCCTGAGAGGTATAACTTAGCATAAGGACTTTCAGGACCCATATCCAGACTGTTATCATCCTCAGATGTCGAGATTTCCACTACATTATTATTAAATATATCAAAAAAATAAATTAAAACTTTGGTTATCCATTGTGTAAAAAAGACCTACAATAGATGTATTGTTCAATTATTAATACTATGCTTGGAAAAATTACTGTTTTATTGCCAGATATGAAACAGGCATGAAGCCGTGCTCCATTCCATATGATGGGCTAGTTAAACCCCTGCTTGCCAATTTACGCTAGCCCCTCGAAACTCTACCTCGGTAGAGAGTTGCCAAGCCTTAACCCTTGTGATCACACTCAGTGCGATGAGATAAGATTAGATAAGAAAATGCAAGGATACATTTGAATGGTAACGCTGGCCGTGAACTGTCTCCAAAATATATTCTAAAGAATAAGAGTAAAAAATCAAATGGGAAAGTAAGTTATTTCAAGAAGCCGATCTAAAAATTTTGATAGCATAGCGAAATGTTTTCATGATTAAATAGTGGTACCTAAATCTATAAAGCTGCTTATCGCTGTCATTCCCAAAAATTAATTTGGCGCCTGTTGGACACAGTAACATTCGACAGCACTTTCCCCTTGGTGAAACATCAATTACAGCTATTGAAAACAACATAGTTATCAGAGTGTAATTAAATAAAAGACAATATGGCAAATGAAACGTAGTCGCTAGTGCATAGCCGATAGTGTACAAGCGACAATCTAGCAACCTTTAGCATTTAAATATTTCAAAAATAACTCAAGCTCAATTGCTTTCAAATTTGTTTAAACCATGGGTATAATGGTTGCTTTTTACAGCAGTTATAGGCTGATGTAACCTTATAATTAAGCTTTATTAGCTTTATATATTACAAATATCCCATGAACATGCTAAAAAAAACAAAATAATTCAGCTAAATTTTGAGACACCCAAAAACACACTTGCTGGGACAACTCCAAGATATGTGACGTCATTAATAAAAAAACTGTGACCGTCCAAGATTTATAGACCTTTTCTTACACACTGAAGTTATCGGATAGTATAAAATTGTTAGCCAATTAGGTTGCGCGTTTCATTAATCAGACGAAAGAATTTCTGAAAATTGACATTTTTGCTTTGAAAAAACACCAAAAGTAAAGCTCCAAACAAAAAACTGAGGAAACAGATAGAAAGAAAATTCAATTCTGATGCATGTAGATAATTTTGAAGAATTAATGGGCCACCACATTAGCCATAACACGTCAATCAAAGTTGGCCTTGTTTTTGCGAAAATCCCGGACATTTTTTCAAATAATAATATTAATTTTTTTTTTTTCTATTCAAGCTAGCACCTGACTTTTTACACCACTGAATAGAGAATTTCAAGCGCTATCTTCTGATATAAAGAACCATAATAATCAACACTTTGAAAAAAAAAAATGAAAAATAATAAAAAATTACTAGTCAACAATATCGTCGTCATCCAAAGAATTAATTTCTAGCATACTACCTGTCATTTCCACTTCTAAACAATTCCAGCATGCCTAAATAAATATAATCTAACCATTTATCAGAACAAATCTCATCCGTGGAGGTTCTCTGCAAAAAATATTATTTCAAACTATCTCAGCAAGAAAAAATATTTCTTGCCCGACAAGGAACGGGGTGCGGTTCTCATGGAGCGGTTTCTGTTTCGACTGGCAGATTTACCTCAAATAAAGACCAGAAAATAGAGGAGATTCTGCTCTACACGATGATATAAAATTTTTTATTGTAGGTCTACTAGAAATACTAGAATATCTGGTGCTAAAGCCAACAACAATTTCAGCCAATCAGAATCTTGCTAACAAAAGGTCCGATGGAATTGTTTTATATTTTATACACTTTTTGATGATAAATTTGACAAAATCCATGGGAGTAAGTTTCTTAGCAGGTGTTGAAATGAATTATCAATATGTTTTATTTGACTGGGTTGGGTGGAATGTCACAGAACCCAATAAAAACTGAAATATCTTCCGATTAATACAGGCACCTTTTCTATAAAAGTAATGTTTCCTACTTAGATTCGCGAAAGCTTATTTTATCAATGACGTCACATTTCTAGCATTTTAATGGCGCTGTAGAGCAACTCCGTTTTTCAATGAAGTAAATATTGCCAATAAATATGGATGAATTTCTCATTGTTCTACACATAAAATACAATTATACTTGTGAGATTTAGATAGCTGACATTTTCATTAGCCTGTAACAGCTATAAAAACAAACCATTATACCCATGGTTTAAATATCATCCTTGTCGTTTTTATTCAGTTAGTTGTAAGAGCTAGTTGTAACCTTAGCAATTGTAATACCGGTTATAACTTTTAAAAATTGAAATAAATGAAATTGCTACCCCTGTGCAAAAAATTAACAAATTTTTGGTTTGTACAAAATTCTCATTGCCATCCAGCGTCAACCCATTTGAAATTGTATAAAAATGACTGATTTAGAAACTTTTCAAAACTGATAATCCACTTTTAGCTATTTGCGCAATGCAAATAATAATAGAAATTTTAGCTACATGTATGATGGGAATAAAGTCAATCGTGGGTTGTTGAAGAGAATACCTCAGCTTCGCAAATAGAACACACATTGTTAAATCATTAGTAGCAGTTAAACCGTATCATTAAAACACAGAAAACATGTAGAACTCTTCAATGACTTGTTTTAATGTCTCAATTTTGGTAAGCAATATAAATCACTATATTACAGTTTTCTTCGTCCATAAGAAAAAACTTTTTCTCATGACAAAGCCAACTAGATACATAAAATATGCATACCCAGTAGCTGGTATTCATATCACAATGCTTTTGACTGTTAAAAAAGTTGCAGGGTAGCAGCATTAGGCTTAAATGTTTTCTTTTTTACATTTAATGAAATTAATTTATCCCAAAATTTACATGAAACCAGCATATGGCAAGTGTGTTGCTCATAAAAATACTGGTGCAAATTTTATTTTGTAGTGTGCTCACCAGTGAGAATCCGGCAGCAAATATGAATGAGACGGAGGAAATCGAAGAAACGGAAAGCGTAGTTTGATACATAGCTCCAAATAATCCTCTTCACTGCTGACACCTGCCAACAGTACAAGGATTGTAAATGTGAGGTGAAGCATTCGCATCATTAAAAATCAAATTCCATTACGCTTCGTAAGACCTCATAACTCACACACTCTGCAAATTTCTCACCTTTTTCATAATTATATGGTTTTTGTAGTAGCAGCAGCTGATTATTTCTATGTATTTTAACACACGGTATAAATTGGGAAAGACTAATGAAAAATGTGAATAAGCAAAATTTCACATTTTGAAAGTTACGGAGCTAATGGGTGGTCTAAAAGTTCCTCCTCAAGTTTAAACTGCCTTTCCCAATTTGAACCCGTTTTTAAAAGTTATAGGTTAGTATTACTAAAACCAGTATGTAATAAAGATTCATATGTCGACAAGTTTTGCAACAGTAGTTTTTATGACATAACAATCCTGTAGCACAAGTATAAATGGAATACACTTACCTGATTAAACATAGACATCAATCAAGTTTGTTCAAGTAATGTGCAAAACCACTTTGTCTGTCAGAACATCGAGTTATTAAAGACATTAGGCATAGCTAACAGACAGTGCAATGAATTACTTGAAATCATCGAGGGCCAGTTTTGAATATGAGATCCACAATCATAGAGCCAATAGGGGTACAAGAGCCGGAAGTCTGATGAGACAAAGACAACTCGAAAGCTGCATTTATACTGGGCATTTTGTCTGCTCTCTTGCCAATAATTTGACAGCCAGCATAAATGGGCAAACTCCAGAAAAATACCAGTTTCGGTGAATGTCGGAGTACATAGCTCTGCTGAATCAGCCCAATATCTTGTTGCAGAAGCCAACATAAAATCATCGCAAAAAGTAATTGTCAACTCCCATTGGCTGAGGCATAAGCTAGCTACTACAGTAAGGTGAGAAGAACAAAATCCAAGTTAAAAAGTTTTGTAAGCTGCAGACCGACAATGTAGGTAAACTAGCAGACAAATCGCCCAGTGTAAACGCAGCTTCACACTTTCTGTGGCTCACCAATTTTTTGGTGTACCTGGCTTCCATCTTTTGGTCTCAACAATCCCAAAACAAAAAATATATGTTTGCAACCACTGTAGCTTTTGTAACTGATGCTCAAAGCATGACTGCATTAAATGTTTTTATTTTATTTTTTGAATATTTCGATTTCAAGCTGCAGATTGATGTATTAGACGACCCCTCTAACTCCAAGCCACTCAGTTCCAATCTACAAGCTTACAAAATACCCCTCTTCCAGAAACGCTCACCAATGGGGTCCCAGCAGAATAGTTTCATTTTAGCGGTGCAACCGAAAGTATTTTAGTCAATCGTTGAACTTATCATTAGAAATCACGACTTAATTGATTATTATCCTGATCTGAGAAAATTTGAGCAATTGCTATTATGGCAAAAACGATGCTGTTCATAAAGCTCGAAGGATCAATAAAGCCTTGGGAAGTTTTTTCTTGAAAAGATTTTGGTTTATGCAATTAAAAAGATTAATTAAATATCATGCTCGTGGGTAGAACCATAATTTCGTATTTTGGGTTTGAGTTTGCTAACGTAAACTAATGAAAGTGCGCTCTTAAAAGATTACTGTGGCGATGTACTGTTACGATTTTTGTTAATGGCACATCGTAATTATCATACACCCGGCACCTATCTACTAGCGTGAAGGGGAAAAAGTTTGATTATCTTGTTAAAATGAGTTGATTTTCATTTTAATTGTATGGGTCTTGGCAAGCGGGCTTCCAGTATCTCCATTACTAATACTACCTATGAAACTGCCAGGACCCCATTGTCACACAGCACAAAAATGATGTAATCTTCAGCGTGAAAAATTTTTTTTCTTCCTGTCCAATTTTTCGGCCAATCAGATCTCACTATTTATTTTTATTATAATTTCACCAATTTATTATTATTCTACATACATACTACTACCTATTATTCTCGATCATTTGTTGTTATAGTAGTCACCAAAATGTGACCACAGTGGACCACCTCACAAATCCTGTAGTCGTCGCTCTTTGAAACTTCACGTATGAAATTAGCATGATAAACATGTATACACTGAAGCGCTTGCCACACGAGCTCGTCTTCCACACCTGGGGCCAGGGTCTGGTGATGAATAGAATGCCACACAAGCCTGACTGGCAACTGAAACAACGACGGAATGTTCAATTGAGCAAATAAAAGCAGGATTGATATATCGTGCATTCCACAGGGTGTCCTGTTTTGATTATTTTTATAATATTTATTTTTATTACAAACTTATTTTTCATTGGTAAGTTATCGCTATTGCTCAAGTAATTAACAAATGATTATTTATTAGGTATTTGGTACATTATCATTAATAACTTTTATGCTTTCTAATCATCTATTTATAATTGTTTTCATCAAAAATGATGATTATTTGGAAAATTATATGCCCGCGTTAGTTTCAGATGAACACAATCGATCCTATAATTATTATAATAAATACTATTATATAACAAATACATATGATCTTAATAGACGAGCTGAGCCAGTAGAGAAAAACGCGCAGCCTAAAAAAGTGTTAAACAGTGGAGAAACCCCAGTTACTTATGGGGATTTCCAGAATTTGTCTATTGTTTTATATAAGCCCGCAATAATTAGTTTTTGGGATTCTCCAGTAATAATTTTTTTTGCACAGGTTGCGCGTTTTTCTCTAGTATAACCTTCCTTGACAAATTTGTCAAAGAATTGCTGGTAAATCAAACACTCACATGAGGATGAACAGGATGAAAAAATCGATCATGACTGTTCTGCTTCATCCTACAGATACAGACAGGTAATATTCTGGATGGTGTGGCAGGCCCATAAGTGAGGTTATATTGACCAAAACCATCAATTCCCATTTTATGTGTGCAGAATGCTAATTCGTCAGAGGAAAAATAGCACGCAATAGAGAAAAACGCGCAGCCTGAAAAAGTTTTCAAAAAGTGGGGAAACCCCTATCAATAGAGAAAACGTGCAGCCTAAAAAACTGTTCAAACAGTGGGGAAACCCCAGTTAATTACGGGGACTTCCAGAATTTGTCCATTGTTTTATATAAGGCCGCAATAATTATTTTTTGGGGATTCCCCAGTAATAAACTTTTTGCGCAAGTTGCGCGTTAATCTCTAATTACAGGTATCTCCAAATGTTGTCCATTGTTTTATATAAGCCCGCAATAATCATTTTTTGGGCTTCCCCAGTAATAAAACTTTTGCACAGGTTGCGCATAGTAGTGAATCTTAGAACATTATTTCGATTGGGTGTCTTCAGAGAAATTTCTGCTGCATCGGTTTTCAATAGACCAAAGACTAACTAGATTAGAGAAAAACGCGTAGCCTGCGCAAAAATTTATTACTGGGGAATCCCAAAAAATAATTATTGCGGGCTTATATAAAACAATGGACAAATTCTGGAAATCCCCGTAAATAATTGGGGTTTCCCCACTGTTTGAAAACATTCTTAGGCCGCGCGTTTTTCTCTATTGCATAATCAAAGTTTGTTTTAAACAAAGATTATGTATCTTCATTTAAATTAATTTTTGTTAATATTACTCCAAGTTATCAAGGCTCCATGCTGAGGCATTGCCTCAATAGAAATTCAAGGTTGTTTTTTGGCATGGGGGTGGCTAAGTCGACTTGGTTTTGTGGCAGGTGAAAGTCGCTGTAAAACATCGACTTTAAACATCGACGTTGAATGGCGCTGCATGGATGTATCAATTATGTCGCGGGTACTATCGCACTAGCGTTTGTAAACATGTGCCAACACACTCCAAATGCTTTCCGATATCAACAACCATGCCTCTCAAGCCAAATCAAATAATTAATTATTAACTGATCGAGTTTTGCTTCAATTGTTTAGTACATACTCAGTGATTGTTTGACATCAAACTCTACTTTAATGTAATCACTTGAAACTTACACAGTGAATAAATCCAAGTTTAAATAAGTAAATAATAAATAATTATTTTATTATTAATTAGTTATTATTATTCAATATTAAATAATATTATTAATTATAAAATGATTTATTTATTTAATCATCTCCTACATTTATCACTACCCAATGATGATACTGTCAAAACTGATAGACTGTTTCAATAATAGTATGTTGTCAAAATGAATTATTTCAATAAAAATAACTTTCGATAACAAATAATAAAATATATTGTTCAATTAATTGTTGAATATTATTTATTATAATACTTGAGTATGATTTTAGTTTCATAAATAAATTTCGGTTAATATTGCGTTGCATTATTTTTGGGGTCAAAGTATTTAAAAGAATACAATAAGCAATAAAAAGATTGTTTTTTTGATGTTGCTATAGCTACAAAAGCTCATTGCTGAAGTACATACATGGATACATGCATACATGGATACAGATGTCGCAGCCCACCAGGGACTTGGGACTTTCCAAGTCGACTTTCTGTCGGGGCAACGTCGCAGCATGGAGACTTGGTAATTGACCACACCCACAAGCTGAAGAGACTTGATCACCATTCAATAGGAGTTATGGTAAATCAAAATTCAGCTGAGGCAAAGAGCTTCTGGAGCTTGTACTGACGTGAGTGGGCCTAGAGGGTCATCAAATACATCAACATGCAACTCAAGACCTAAATATTCCGAAAATCAATAAAAATAGTGTTTAATGCAGGCGAGGTAGGAAAAGCAAGAAAAAAAGTCGTTTTACCTAGACCTCAGAGACTCATTGCTTTGACCTTAAGATAACAAATTCAAAGAGATGTAATGTATAATTTATACAAAGGTGACGCTTGATTTTATCAGAAGTTTCAATATAACAAAGCTTGCACGGTAATAATGGGAAATTGTTATGATATAAAGGTGAGTTTATGAAGCAGTCTTACAATAAAAGGTAATGAGTTATATGACAGATACAGTAATGAGAGTTAGTTGTCATCTACGAGGGAGCAGTAGATGACATGCACCATTTCACATTCATACATCTACACATTCAAACTAAGAAAAAACCTGTCCCTTCAGCTCTGACCACAGGATAGTTGATATTGCACCAGTGACAAATATTGTATGAGATTTCGTTAGAATGTAAACTTGGCAGGCCCATTGTTTCCTGATGTGGAGGGTTGAGAGAACTGGAACTGATCTGACTGCTGTGTAGGGGCCAGGGCCTGATCAGTGTCAGCTTCTTCGCTGAAGTAGGTCTCTATCAACCTCAGGGCATATTGGTAGATCTACAAGATAACAAGCGCTTGTACTACAGTGTTATCTAATGCTAACACACCTCAGTGTTACCTACAGCCAGTTACCCTACCTCAGTGTTACCTACAGCCAGTTAACATACCTCAGTGTTACCTACAGCCAGTTACCCTACCTCAGTGTTACCTACAGCTAGTTACCCTACCTCAGTGTTACCTACAGCTAGTTAACATACCTCAGTGTTACCTACAGTAGTCAGTTAACATACCTCAGTGTTACCTACAGCCAGTTACCCTACCTCAGCGTTACCTACAGCCAGTTACCCTACCTCAGTGTTACCTACAGCCAGTTAACATACCTCAGTGTTACCTACAGCCAGTTACCCTACCTCAGTGTTACCTACAGCCAGCTAACATACCTCAGTATTACCTACAGCTAGTTACCCTACCTCAGTGTTACCTACAGCTAGTTAACATACCTCAGTGTTACCTACAGTAGTCAGTTAACATACCTCAGTATTACCTACAGCCAGTTAACATACCTCCGCGTTACCTACAGCCAGTTAACATTCCTCAGCGTTGCCTACGGTCAGTTAACATACCTCAGCGTTGCCTACAGTCAGTTAACATACCTCAGTGTTATCATGCTGTTGCAATGACTCAAGCTTGTCCAGCCCTCCGAGCTCTTCCACCATCAGACACAACTTATTCTTGGTGTCATCACTGTGCTTTGCGCCAGCTAGGAGGATGTTGTTGATGGCATCAAGCACTACTATCACAGTCTTGGGTTCTTTGGCAACCATCAGCTCCAGTAAGGGTGCGATCACACCCTGTTCCACTACATAGGCAGTTTGTTGAACGGAACCTGAGAATTGACAGAGTAAGAAATGGAGGTCACAATATCATAACCAAATACCTTAACAAAAGTATTGGTCTATATTTATCGAGTTCTTTGTTGCTGGCTATATTCAATATTCAGTCTTTGTGTGTGATGTCATAGCTGTTACATCACAGGTGTATATCTTTGCTTTTCTTCATCAGCTTTTAATGACGAGAACGCAATAAAATGCTTTGAAATGGTTGACAAAATTCGGTAAAAAACCACATTCTTCAAGTCACCCATAATGAGATTTTTCAACTTTTGTAAAATTCATTAAAATACCCTACTGATGATGACAAATTTTTCATACTGTGCTCGGACAACATAAATACATTATTCTACAAAAAAATTGAAACATTCAAATCTTCAACAATGAAGTTAATGGTTTCACTATGGTTTCAATAGGCAGTGTTGGACTAAAAAACAAACATTCCACAGTTTTGCTAAAAAAAAATGCTTATCAAATGCATACAACAACATGTCGTATGGCCAACAATGCTTCATGATTTTTCACCAGTATTATCCAATCAATCATTTATCACTCAACAGATGTTTCTAGGATCAGTTTGTAACCAAATACAAGAGTTAGATGAATCAATCATAAGACAGCATGCTGAGGCAATGGGTAAGGTATATGAGAGCCTGACAAACATCAAATGAGAGGGAATAACGCACCACCAGAGGTCAGGTTGGTGATAACCCATACGGCCTCCTTCTGGCTCTTGAAATCGCCAGTCCTCATCACCTCCACTACAGCAGGGATGATATTGTGGTCTATGATAGCAGCTATCTGGCTCTGTACAAATGCAAACCACGATAAAGCTGTCAGAGGCAAAATAATCAAGTGTAAACAAAGAGTTAAAAGGCGGTGAAGTAATAAAATGTACACAACAACTGATATAACGCATACATGAAATCCAAAATCACAAGTTACATATTTGCTACAAAGGAACCTGTGGTATATTCTCTAAAGCACTAACAAGAAATCCTTTGCAAGTTTAACAACAGCTCAGCTATAAATTATTTACTATTTGTTCGGGAAACTGAACCATAGCTCTGTTTGATAAGTGGGCAAACTAAATTATTATTATTATTATTATACTTGCCAAAAAAATTATTATTTTTTATTATTTAAAATAATTGATTTATTTATTATTAATAATTATTTATTATTTCTTATAGGTATCATTATATTCATTAATAATCATCTATAATTAAAAGCAATTGTTGCTTTTATTATTATTCATCTACTTACTACTATTACTAATTTATGCTGTGAACATTCCACAAATTTGACTCATATTACTACTTAGTAATACGAGGGCGGTTGTTTACTATCTCACTACGATCAAATAATTATTGCGCTCGCTACTCACTGTAAAGGAAGGACAACTCCTGTATACGATTCAATTTGAATTATCATAGGAACGGTTAGCAGTGCCAACCCGAATGAATGCTAACCAACTCGAACGAATTCGCACCATGGGAACGTGGTGAATGTAATGTCACAAATGTGATTGGAAACTACCCCATTGCCACACATTTGACTGGGTACTACTATCCCATTGTGACAAAGTTCACAGAGTGATATCACATTGTCACAATTACCACAAGATCATATCACATTGTCAAAAATGCCACTGTCACAAATTTGAGTGGGTCATATCGATTTGTCAGTAATGTCACTGTGCCACCTAGCATTGTTTTAAACCTAACTAGGTCATCTTGTGCTGTAACAAATGTGACTGCGTCATAACACATTATTTTATACGCCACTGGGTCATATCACGTCACACAGATATGACTTGAGTCATATCAGATTGTAACAGATGCCACTGAGTGATATCACATTGTTTTATGTGCCCCTGGATAATATCAAATTGTCACAAATGCCACTGGGCCATATCACATAGCCACAAACGTCACCGGGTCATATCGCATTATCACAAACGTCACTGGGTCATGTCACATTGTCACAAATGTGACCAGGTCATATAACTATGTCACAAATGCCCCTGGGTCATCTTTCGTTATGACAAATGTGACCTGGTCAAGTCACATCATCACTGTGTCATCTCAAATTGTCACAAATGTGATTGGACAACATCAGAATATATTTTATATGCCACTGGGTCATGTCACAACGTCAAATGCTACTGGGTTTCGCATTGTCACAAATGTTACTGGGTCATCACATTGTTATAGGCACGACTGGGTCATGCCACACCGCTATAATGTCGCTAGGTCATATCACATTGTCTCAAATGCCACTTGGTCATCTTGTGTTGCCACAGATGTCACTGGGTCAAATCACATTGTCACAAACGTTGCTGTGCCACCTCGCATTGTCGCAAATGGGACTGGGCCATCTCGTGTTGTAACAAATGTGACTTGAGCCATACAAAAATGTCACATATTCCACTGAATCGATCATTGTTTCATGTCACTGGGATATATCAAATCGTCACAGATGCCATGGGTCACGTCACAATGCCACAAATGCTAACACATCATCTCACATTGTATTATTGCCACCGGGTCATATCACATTGTCACAAGAATGACTGGGTCATCCCGCATTGTGACAAAAGTGACTTGAGTCAAATCACAATGCCGCTGGGACATCTCGCATCATCACAAATGTTTCTGGGTCACATCACATTGTAACAAATGTTCCTGTGTCATCTCGCAATGTCACAAATTTGACTAGCTCATCTTGCATTGTGACAAATGTCACAACTTATATCATATTGTCCCAGATTCCATGGGTCATGCCACATGGCCACAAAAATAACCAGGTCAATCAAACCGCATGGTCACAACTGCCACTAGGTCATCTTGCATTATCACAAATATTACTGGGTCAAATCACATTGTCACCGTGTCATCACACATTGTCACAAATGTGACTGGGTAATCTCGCACTGTCACAAATGTGACTGGGTAATCTCACTGTTACAAATGTGATTAGGTCACATCCCAAATGTGACTGGTTCATATCACTGTGTCACAAATATTACTGTATTATACCACATAGTTTTATACGACACTGGGTCATATCACATTGTCACAATTGCCACTGAGCAATTTCACACTGTGACAAATGTCAGTGAAATTTTTGGCAATGCAATACGACTCAGAGCCCTATAGCAATGTCACCAATGTGATTTGTGGTATTACCCAGCGGTATATCACAGGGTCATTTCATCTTGTACCGTCACAAATGTCAATGTGTCAGCTCACATGTCACAAATGTCACTGTGTCAGCTGACATGTCACAAATGTCATTGTGTCAGCTCACATGTCACAATGCCACTGGACCATCTCACATTGTCATAAATATCACTGTGTCATATCACATTGTCATAAATGTGACTGGGTCAAATTGCGTTGTCACGCATATCACTGGGTAAGATCATGACGTGAGAAATGTGATTGAGTCATATCGCAATATGGCAATACTGACTAGGTCATGTTGCCTCACCACAAAGATGGCTGAGTCATCTTGCATTGTCACAAAACGAGCCTACAACCGGAGGACTGGACTATGGTAGGATGGGCCGTGGAGAAGGCCAACAATATTTCCAACTACATTCATTCATTGTTGTTTGTTGGGTGAGCCCTGAGCAGGTATATAATGTATATGGGGCTACTGGGGTTCCTATGGCTGGTGGGAACTGACAGGAAAATAAAATAGCTTTTTGACAGACTATTAATTTTCCTGTTTCAAAAATAGAAAAACATCTGCCAAACAATCATTCATCCAGCATATTGGTCAGACAATTTGAGTTTTTGAACAACTATATTTGACGCTCGTACTTGGGGTTGATGAAGGTTTGTAGAAGGGCAGACCTACCTGATTTCCAGCAGTAATATTGCTGACAGCCCAGGCCGCCTCTTTCTTGATGTTGTTCTTTGAATGTGAGAGGAGATGAGGAAAGGCAGCCAAAGCATTAGGTTCATTAACCACTGCTTGAGTTTGCTCATCAGATCCTGCAAAGTAACACAGTGAGAAAAATTTCATCAGGACATCAATCAAATAATACTAGTGGCTGTCCATGAATGTTGGTTTGGGTGTTCTCAGTTCCTACACCAAGGTAATGCCCTGGATGCAAGGATCACATTATCTAACTGGATTTAAAGCATGGTTCACATACATGCGGTAAGTGCTCGCAAGCCAGTGCAGATCAGAGTAGGAGCACTTGCGATGCATGTGAACCTAGACTTTGCACAACTTGTCCAACGGCGCACGCTGGAGCAGAAGCCCACAAGAATGTTCAGCCAGGTAAACTTTCCTGCAACGTTGCACGACAGTGAGTATAATGTTCTCGCCTTATTTTCCAAAATCGCAGTTAGGTCAACGCTATTCATGCAAGCATGACAACGATCATATGTACCTTTAATGATGATTGAACATGAGTGCCCCGGATAAATTATAATAATAAAATTGTTACTGTTATTATTATAATTTATCAATATTATTCATCATTTATTATTAATTTTTCGAATAAACTCATATGATAGTTTATTTAAATATTTAAATATATAAATTTTGTTTACTCGTTTTAATATTTGATCATAGCAATATTATTTTATTATAAGTGGATATTCACAAGTGATGTATGAAGAAGATAGTGCAAAAAATAATAATATTGCACCATTACACAATAGTTATAGAACTAAATTGAAAATTATAAAATAACAATTAATAATAATAAGAGTAACAATATAATAAAATGGAAAACAATAAATAGATCAGTGTCATTGAAGAACAATAATGCATTTAGTATACAAAATCGTTGGTCAGTGAAAGCGGGCTTCGGAATCTTACTACCTCCTGATCCAGAGAGTGATTATACTTCATGCAATCACATTTGTGCCAAGCATAGCCTACCAGATGAAATTATTAACCGAAGTTAATTTTGCGAGTCGCCTCTCTCTGATGATTAACAAATATTATTTTTCGCGAATCGAGAAACATTTGCGGTAGGAGAAGACAATTTCACATATTTTTTTTATGAATCTGTCAAAAAATTCAGTAACAATAAAAATTAATGTAAAAATGGCATTAATTTTTAATGGAAATAATATTTCGCGAATTTAGAACTCGCATAAACATGAAATGAACTTCCAACGAATATTTTCATCCTGTAGGGCATGTGAGTTTGTATCGCATGCAGTTGTACAACGGTCTGCGCTGACTTGCGAGTACTTAGGAACCTATGTGAATCACGTTCAATTCTTGGATGGGTGCCTGTGGTGTTTTGCCGTATCCGTGATGGATGTATCACCTTTCTCGGATTTCATGTACTGTTATAGCAGTGGCCCTACTTTTTAAACATAAAAACTGGCCCATTTTCCAATGGGGTCCTGGAAGTTTTATATGTGGCGCTAGTGGTGAAGAGACCAGAAGTCTGATTGCTGCGATGCTATAATACTATTAATGATTTAATTTAGATTTATGAAATCCACAATCAACGATTTATGACCAGTTAGTTAGGTGTGAATAATAATGACGATGCGCCGTTTATATAAAGCATCTCAGTATTTTGCAATTATGGAACCAGGCTACAACAATGGTGCACCCTCATTTATTTAGGTCGGCAAACTTGACCTAACTCAGATAACAAAACTATGGCGCCACGACATAGTATCTATGGGCATAATAGGCATTTTCGGATCGAGAACGTTCATGCCAAAATGGGCGAAATTTTCGTTTTTCGGCGAGTACAAAACCTGTTTTTTGGAACTCTATGCTGAACGGTGGTTTTACCGTTCAGGGGGTCGTCCACCCTATGACGTTCTTGATCCGAATGCGTAGAGTTCTCCTATAATAAATATTTTTGCAAATAATAAGCCCTTTTACGTTAGTTACAATAACAAGACAAGAGTGATGAGGCCTCAAGTTTCATTTCTAACAATAATAATAAAATAAATAATAACAAGTCTTGAAGCATGTTGATGTTGAAATTATTTTTGGTCACATTTACTGAGGATGGTGAATTAAAATAAAATTGTAATAAATAATATAATATAACAAAAATGTATGATAATCATTATTAATATTACCGTTATTCAAATGATATCATCATTAATATTATTATTACAAGTTCTTATAGTTTTTTTAATTATTTTATTATACTTTAGTTAGTAAAAAAAAACAATTATTCAAATAGCCGAACATCACCAAGTGATAATAAACATTGTTAAAAATGAAAAATAGTAATTAGTAAAACACATAAGTGGCTGGTAATAATTATCAAAATTATTATTTACTTTTTTTATAATATATAACCAAAAAGCTGTCACCTCAGCAGGATGCGTCTTTTATTATTCACTGCGACACTAGAAAAAAAGAAGATAACTCCGATGAAGTGAACTTTTGATTTTGAACGTTCATGCATAGAAATTATGCCAGGAACGAACGTCAAAATTGCATTCGGAAGCGCTTTCCCGTGCCAATTTTTTCAAGGCATGGACGTTCTTGATCCGAAAATGCCTAATATCTAATTCATATTTCCCAAGGGAATAAACTAAATTCTTTTCAAGAAAAAAAGTTTAAAGGCTTTATTGACCCATTGAGCTTTCCGAAAAACATCATTTTGGCATATCAAATCAGGGCAATAGTCCAGCAGGTCATGATATCCAATGATAAGTTAGACCACCGATTAAGCTACTTCCCATAGCATCGCGAAAGTAAAACTACTCTGCAGGGACCCCATTATGTAGAGATTCGCACCACCACACAGTGCTCTAGATAAAGAATAATAAGAAAATATCACTAGGGCACCCATCGCAGTAACAACTACAGAATTCTATTTCTAACCAAAAATCCAATTATGAAATAATACAACTGAGAATAACAGTGAAAAAAAGACGATTGGATTTTGCATTGTAACACACAAGTCACTTGCAATACATTTCAATAATATTTTTTACTGTCACCAACATATCGTTGGCCATTCATTCACCTCCATTCACTATAATACATGCCGATCATGTAACACTATAACCAAAATAAACTAGTCGTACAACTATTGTGGTAGATTTTGGTGAATGTTCATAGTAAGCTGGGAGTTAGCTACACCATTTCTCCACTCAGTGCGCCGGCAATGCACCTACAGCCATCGGTAAGATGCTGTGCCGGTAGCAAAGCCATACTGTGCCGGTAGCACAGTATACAGGGCCGGTAGTGACTTCTACAGAGCCGGCAGTGACCTCTACAGAGCCGGTAGTGACCTCTACAGGGCCGATATGCTGGCTCAGGGCCAATATAAGATGGCTGCCATAGCTGAGGACTTCCGAAACCAGCTAGGACTTTCCACCAAGTCAGGAACCGAAGCTACCTACCTTAACATATGCGGTAACCAGGACCACAATCTAACCAGAGCATTGGGACCCTGTAAAACAGTCTGATTGGACAGTAGGAGACAGGACTTCGCCCTAAGCCACTTGGCGCCTTATTTAACCCTTATTGATTGTATGATTGGTTAGTTATTTATATAATTCACTGCCTTGGCTAGATAACTTCCTGCGCTCTTATTGTTATATAGAATATGCTAATTAGTTCCTGTGAGCTCTCCTATAAAAGGAGAGAGTTTTGTTATCATCTTTGCATTCATTCTCATGTCTTGCCAAAATCACCCTAGAGAAATAATTACCTTTTAGGACTTTGTCTTGAGAATATAGCCACTTACACAAGCACTAAGCTGTATTGTTTGTCTGAGCCTGGGCTCTTGTTATACCGGGTAATTCGGTTGCCTGAACACAGTTGTCACTGTTGAGCAGTACAATGTCCCCTCTGGAGAGAGGTATAATACTTGAGCTTAGTGGATGTCCGTGGTATACAGACCCGGAATCCATTACACCATGATTTACTAATAGAACGATAGAAATTTCCAATAATTGTTTTGCATACACTACAATATGTGATGCATCTCTCATCCAAGAAAGACTGCAATAAAATTGGGACAATCACATGGCTCCACCACCGCATCTTGTATATCACGGTTGGCATCCTAGGTTGCTATAACCAACTCACCATCCTATTTTGTTAAGTCAAAGAACTCTGGTGAGCTGAAATTGCTTTTGAAGTGTTCTACACACATTAAAACAACAGTGGCCATTTTCTACTATAATTTAAAATAATAATAAACGACAGATAAGCAACAAAACTACCAGTTTACATATGAAAAAAGTGCACTCAGTGTAACTTAATGCTAGTGACTCACCTGTCACTATGTTGCCAATAGCCCTAAGAGCAGGAGTAATAACAAGCGTATCCTCATGATACAACAGACGTACCAAGCTAGGCAGGAGTCCTGAGTCTAACACTGCCTACAACATCCCACCATGTCTACATAAAAACAGTGTCACACACAGATACAAACAAAAGCTCAATTTATTTCATGCATAATATTCAGGCATTCAACTGCGAAGTCATTTAGCTATTTGGTTGGTCTATGAAAAACAAACATATTAATGATTCTCTTTATGGGATTGAAATAAGCAATGAAAAAAGTGTTTGTTCAATTCTTGAGCAGAAATTCTGATCAGAAAACACAAACTTTACATTTTCCAACATGTAAACCTGATTATGGACGATACTGAAAGTAACTGTTTATACTTTCTGCAACAAGCGGGCCCTATAAATCGCACATGAATTATAGTTATTTTTTGCTAATCTGCAAGTTTCTCACCTTCATTGAAAGCAACAGTGTAATTAAATTAAATTATTGTTATCATTAACGAAAATATATCTAGGGATTCTCCTTACCGGACTAGTTATTGAGCAATTGCTTTGATAATACAGAAAAACATTCAACATTTCTGTTAGGAAATTCACCTATTTTGTGGCTGATTTTGTAGCATTGTGCAGTTTTGTGGTCTTAATAGGCATTTTCGGATCGAGAACGTTCATGCCAAAATGGGCAAAATTTTCGTTTTTCGGCGAGTACAAAACCTGTTTTTTGGAACTCTATGCTGAACGGTGGTTTTACCGTTCAGGGGGTCGTCCGCCCTATGACGTTCTTGATCCGAATGCGTAGAGTTCTCCTATAATAAATATTTTTGCAAATAATGAGCCCTTTTACGTTAGTTACAATAACAAGACAAGAGTGATGAGGCCTCAAGTTTCATTTCTAACAATAATAATAAAATAAATAATAACAAGTCTTGAAGCATGTTGATGTTGAAATTATTCTTGGACACATTTACTGAGGATGGTGAATTAAAATAAAATTGTAATAAATAATTATAATATAACAAAAATGTGTGATAATCATTATTAATATTACTGTTATTCAAATGATATCGTCATTAATATTATTATAAGTTCTTATAGTTTTTTTTAATTATTTTATTATACTTTAGTTAGTAAAAAAAAAACAATTATTCAAATAGCCAAACATCACCAACTGATAATAAACATTGTTAAAAATGAAAAATAGTAATTAGTAAAACACATAAGTAGCTGGTAATAATTATCAAAATTATTATTTACTTTTTTTATAATATATAACCAAAAAGCTGTCACCACAGCAGGATGGTCTTTTACTATTCACTGCGACACTAGAAAAAAAGAAGAAGATAACTCCGATGAAGTGAACTTTTGATTTTGAAAGTTCATGCATAGAAATTATGTCAGGAACCAACGTCAAAATTGCATTTGGAAGCGCTTTCCCGTGCCAATTTTTTCAAGGCATGGACATTCTTGATCCGAAAATGCCTATCGTTTCCATTTACCCTCTCAAGAGGAAAGCCTGTGCATATAATTTAACCATTACTTCTTATCAGCTAATAAAATGGTTATTCATGTTAAGCCGCAGGTCAAGGACAAACCTGAATCTTCTCATTAGTGCCATCAGTGAGATAGCTGATGGCCCAGCAGGTGTCACTCAGCACCTCTACATCGTCATGAAGCAGCATCCTGGCAAAGACCGGCAGACATCGGCAGCATGACTCAAACGGAGGAGGTGGGTTCTTATTTCTGCACAAGTTGGACAAGGTCCATGCAATGTTCCTTATTGCTGTGAGCTACAGAAGCACAAGCACTTCTTTATACAATACAAGGCATTCAGCCACAAACAACATATTTTTCCTACCCATCAATCATACCAAAAAATATTTCACGCAAAGCTATTCATGCAAATAAAACGGGTGTACATAAGGTAGGCTGATTCATAAAACACATTTTGGTATTTGCTCAGGTGATCAGACGATGGTGGGTGTGCTGGTACCAATTTATCGTGTTTGCCGAAACAATGAGCTGAAAATCAAATCAGACACAAAGGAATATTTCCATACTGGGTCTAGTTGATCTAGTTGAAGGTGAATCACCTAACACGTGAGACTGCCATCAATAGACATATAGGTGGCATGAGCAGAAAAGGATCGGCACAGAAGGGTAAACATTAAATGGCTTGACAAGCAATAAAGTGTCAAACTTGAATTACTGACGAACTATTGAACAGACCTTAGTCGTTGGTTTGATAAGCGCAATGAGGGGGTTGACAGCCCCAGACTCTATAGCCAGGTCTCTCAGATGAGGTCCGTCCCCTGCTATGTTACCAAGCGCCCACACCGCCTGCTCACAAACATTCTCTTCAGGAGAACTCAAGAGAGATACAAATTTTGGGATAGCTCCTGCTTTCACCACTGCACCAGTCTGCTCAGCACTTCCTGCAAAACAAGGAGCTGATATGATGAATGCTGCATGTCAACAGGTGACACAGCCACTAATGCTACAACAGAAAAAATCACTCAAGGTGTTGAGCAGTGGTAAACAAACTTGGGCTAATAAAAATAATTTTCAAACTCGTGTTTAAAAGTATTAGTTCCATAAAATAATATTATTCAACTGGTTAAATAAAACTAAGCCGCTCAATATTTGAGTAACTTGTGTTTGACATTGTTTCTGCCACATGCAAGGCAAATCACAAAACAACTTCATCTAAACAGTGAGTGCTTGAGAGAAACGTTACCATTATGGCGATATCTGAGATTAGACATTTTTAAAGATCGTAGGAATTATAAAATGTCACGTAACGTAAGGTTTGCAATTTCTATGACATGTATGGAAACGACTTTTAGTTGCCACTAGGGCTGTCAAAGATTAAGAATTTTTAATCTTAATCTTTTCCATTAATCTTAAATTAATCTTATTTTTTAATCTTATGTATTCATGTGATGTATATGCAATGATGCGGCAGTGAAGTCATGATCCATCTACCTGAATGCTTGTAGAATGAGATTAGCAAACCTCAATTCAAACTCAATTACCATGTTTCCACATCATGACAAATTGGCGATACTGCCGGCGATAAAGGGAAATTCCAGTTGGAAACAGCATTGTCGACAAATTTGTCGTGAGACTTGTCGACAAACATTTGTCGCTCTCTGAAAGCGAAAAACTGGCGATAAGCAGAATTCCAGATGTTTATTGCTATTGGAAACGCTAGTGTCGCCAAAGGCGATAAAACCAGACATGCTGTATTAAAACAGGAAGCCACAAATTATCCATTGTAACCGCATGGCATCGTTAGCTGGTGTGTGTTTATATTTAACTAACTAGGATCGTTTGCGGTTTATTACACAGTTATTTATGAAACAATACAACTGATTTGAAACGAATGAATCTTAGCTGCTGGTAATTAATTATTGCAGTGGTGAAAAACAAATGGTAGTATTTTTTTAGCAAAAATTCACTTGGTTCTTTATTATTCATTTATTTATTACTCACTTATAATAATAATAAATAACATAATTTATTGAATCATAGCCAGTGTGCTACTAAAATTCTTTGTCACCACACAGCTTCCTTAGCTAGCCAACAACTCAGTGATATTTTATTCATATATTTCACAATATAGGAAAATAATAATAAAAACAGCCTGCAACGCTAGTCGGCTAAATTGCACTCAACAGCACACTGACTGCAACTGTCTCTGTGGGCGTGGTTTAACCAACGGCGATAAACTTTGTCGTGGAAATATATGCCCTTGTCGCTAATTATTTGTGGTGGCAAACCACAGAGATTTGGCGATATTTTGTCATGATGTGGAAACATAGTAATAATGTATGTAAGTAACTGTGCAAGAAACTTTTATTGAATGCAGAACTGAAAAGGAAGGAAACAAACTAAAATTAGTTGTGATTTAAAATTTTGATATTTACAGTACATGTTCAGGTAGGTACAAAGTGTAGTCACACATGATTGAAAGAAAATAAGATTGTCGGATACACAAGGTAACGGAAACTTGAATATCGAATGTGAACGGAGAATATACTTTTGTCTTTGGCATATATTAATATAACATAGAAACTATTATTTTTTATTTTTTCACAAAACCTGCTACTCTCCAAAACCTTTATTGGGAAAAAAGAAAAAACCCTAGGATATAGCAGGATAAATAATGAAAACATCACAAATGAACTTGCTTTAGGTATCTTGGATAACCTGATTAATTGATCGTGATATATTTTGGCGGTGTAGCTTAATAGTTTATAGATAAATAAATAGATTTGATTAGAAGAATAAATAAATAAAACCGCGAAGTCTAGTAGCAAATAATTGTTAATTGTTGTTATTCAATATTATTGTTATAATTAATAGATACTGCACTAAAAACAATGATAAGCCCAGTAAGTTTCGATTTTTTAAATAATAATCATAATATGTTATCAATTGTATTGTTTGTGCTCAATAATAACAACAATAACAATAAAAACAACAAATTAATAAAAAAAATTTAAATTGATTATTATTAGAACAAATAACGACAGTAATATGAAAATTGTCTTAGGGTTAAACCATATTATATCGTATTACATGTTATTATTGTATAAGATATTTTGTTAAATTTCTGAGCATAAAACTTCCCATTGGATGGAGGATAATGAGATTGATCGTAGCAAAATGTGTACCAAAGGAATGATGTCAATCTGAATCCATAAAATAAAACAGATCCCAAAGCTAATCTAGTTTAGAATCATGACAACATTCAGGGTCTCTCCATTGCACTCCAATCGACAGAAAAATAATAGCCTGAGAACTAGTGGTAGTTTCCTTGTTTGCAACAACACTCACCTACAAAAGTCTTGATTGGACATTTTCATGATTTTTCTTCTGGATAACATGATTGAAATTTAGTCACATAGGTAAGATTATGTGACGAAACACTCAGAAAGGCATCTCCCTTTTCATGTAGACGAACTGATAGATGTGTTTAGCATAATAAACAGTATTATAGTGACATAACTGGGGTTTCTTTATATCAGATTAATTGAGTCATAAAAGGTTTGTCTTTTTGATCTTAAAAACCAATTAATCTGGTTAATCTTTAAAATAACTCGATTAATTGACAGCCTTAGTTGCAACCCTTTTGTAGTGTTATAATGTCAAGTGACGGCAGTGTCACAAGTTGATAGCAAAATATTGGAGATGTGGAAAATAATTGGAGTTGTCTGTACAGTGAAAGGTAAAACAACTCTATATGGAAAAACGTGGCAATAAATTTGGTAAAAAATTATGTAAATTAAAAGCAACATTGATTCGGAATCGTGTACGAGAGTTTATCCATAGGTCAGTGAAACAAATACTGAAAAATGCAGCAGAAAACCTAGGATTACATGAAACTGAGGATTAGTTAGTCAAAACATAACTCAGTGAGTGAAACAAGGATTGTGGTAGCCTCTTTGATCTATTTATAAAGAATTGAATAATCAAAGTAAAGCCCATTTTCTCGTCAGCGCATCGAGTACAAGTGGTCAAGTGTTTGATCCTTTACAAACTTAACACTCACAGAATAAACAAACAAAACAATACCAGGTGTTAAATATCACATAGATCATTCCAACTAGTCAGTAAATCAAAAGATATAATAATAATCAATCACAAGGCATGTTTCAAGAGATCACAGGTGTACAATCAAGCGTTGGAGACGATGACAAACCTGAGGCAATGTTGGTGAGGGCCCAGGCGGCCTCAAACTGCAGAGCAGAGTTATCACTTCTATCTAGAAACTTGACGAGATATGGGACAAGGCCAGCGTTTATGAAGTCATCAATAGGGGGATTTCGCTCCCTCGATAGTATTTTACGGGAAACTTGCACGGCTCTCATCTGCTGCGCCTGATCAGCCCCTCTCATTGTAGAGATGATCTCTGTCATTGGCATAGCCATGGGAGATGAAGGGACATTCTACAGAGTTTGTACAATACAAATGAGAGAACAGATTACCACATTCAATTGCTGTACGTCTGTCCAGTCACTTTGCAGGTAGGAAGCAGCATGGCAGACAGCAAGTAGCTAGGCACAGGTCAATCAAACATTTGCCACTGATAACATATTTTTCAACTGAATATATCTAAAGTATATTTAATTGATGTATTAGCTGCAACAAGACAAATTTATCAGCCAAAATGTGAATACCATTCAAACACCGCAATTAGTTATCCATAATTGGATACTATCACCACAACAGCTTGGGTTCACCATACACACAGCACTAACTTACTCCTGAGCGTTCTTGTAGGGGACTGCTAGGCTCATCATTTACAGCCATGTCCGCCACGTTTCTCCTTTTCATCAACTGGTCATCCTTCTTCAATTTTCTCAGCTCCAAGCTAGCATCTGCTCTTTTTCTTCGCCCATCCTGTGGCAAACAAGAACTAACCAATTTTTCTCAATTTGAGTATACTTAACAGTATGACCTACAGGTTCGTCATTGAAGTTAAGTTCAATATTCCAAAATTGAGGGTAATAAACTTACCAATTGTATTGACACAAATTTTGAACAGATGGAAACGACAATACTTATTATTGCTACCTATCGATCACTACCGAATAAGCAAACATGTTGCATAAAGACTAATACTGAATGTACGCATTCAAACTTTTCTAGAGGACATTTTCTGGATGTTGTTATGATACATTGAACACTTTACGACTAATGAGTCCGCTGAATAATGCTATTTTGTTTGTGCTGGATAAGGATAAGAACAAAGATTAGAAATGATTCTCTGAGGAAACTCACGTCAGTACCACGACCCTGGTTCTTGAACTGTCTTGATCTCGATGCATTCTCCGACATGCTGAATGGAAAAATAGAAATCTGCAAAAAAATTTAAAATTGGGAGATGGAGCAAACAAATGTGATTAAAATATAAGACATTAATGATCATCAAAGGCATTGTTTGCTGAAACTGCCTCAACTTTTGCCCTCAACAATAATCGAGCCCCACCCTACTCATTTCTCCTGTTGAGCCATCTTATTGCATATGAAACTAACTCAATTCACACCCTCTTTTTTCAAAACAAAACTATGGGAAAGAATCATTCAAAAAATACATTCACCCAATAAATATTCAATGTGTTGATCAGACTTCAGCAAGTGCAAAAAGTAACTCGCTGCATGAAAAATACTAGTTCCTAATAATACAATTAAATCATACTATTCATACGCAGTAATAAGTGAAACAAGTAGCTCCTTTACTAATGTTAATAAATTGCACTGGACCAATTATAACTTCAGAAAATATCAATGTCAGCGTAGTTTCTATTAAAAATAAAAACAAAGAAAAACTTTGCAAAATGTATTTCAAAACCACCTTTTCTTGTTGGTGTTAAGATCGTAAACAGATATGCCAATGTCCAGTAAATGAATTAAAACATGCTTATCATATATATATCATAGGGGTTTTCATGACATTGGACAAGGGTGTGGTATGTATGTGAATGCAAAACTGGCATAACTCAATTGATGTCATACACAGGTGGACAAGTCTTGTAAAAAGATACAACATCTAACACTGATTTTATAGATAACTCTGTCAAAGTACATTATGCAAAGGATTATTTATGTTAACATGGTTGCTACAAAAAGCCTAGATATTTCGTAACTCGAGAAATTTTTGTTGTCGATATGTCCAACTATAGCTCAACTTTATAGGTAGATGTTGTATATCAATTATAACTATTCATTCATAAAAAAAGTTGATGACAAGGACTGCCCAAGAAACAACCTTCACTGGTTATCAACTTGTGCAAGATGTTTTTATTGAGCCTCGGCCATCCAATCTTTTGCACTAGTAGGCAGTTAAATGTTATCCCATGTCAAGGGAAATTCACTCAATCACACTTTACTTTAGCTCTACCGGTTCTCATAATGGTAACAGCAAATGGACGTAGAACTTGTTGAATAATAAAAAAGTTATCACAACCATGATATGATTTTGTCAATGGTTCAAGGTAACGCACATAATAAAATTTTATATAATGATGAAACAATAAACATAATTATGAATATTATTGATTCAATTTATGTCCCTTATTATTTGTTACACTGAGTTATCATAATGATATATATTACTTATCAAACACACTTGTAACAATGTGAGCAACATCATCACCATTATAGCAATTTATTGTCATCACCTTGTATATTTTTATTCTGTTGTGCAATGTGTTTTGGCACACTGTTTTATACTGACTGATTTTATGTGGTTTAAAATAACGTGACAATAAAACCTTTAGTACCATTATTATTTTAGAAAGGAGAAGAAGTTTTTTTAAAAAAAAACAGTTGTGTAGTGAAAGTAACTCAATTATTATTGATGAACGTATAAACATGGAAATTAACTTATGATGCTTGGTGTCAATGAGGAAGAGAAGGACAACTCTTAAGACTATCAGTGGCCTTGAAAAAGGGGGAGACCTCTGGACAGGATACGTCGCTGGGTGTTTTTTTGTAGTCTTGCTGGGAATTGCAGGTGATGTATCTGCCTTGATAAGGGCAGCTGCGCGTGTTAGCGAAAGTGACTTTGTGTCCTATGCACTGGAGTCTGATGTCTTCGTAGCCAGTGTGCAGGAATACATTTGTTGCCCTAGTTCCACTTTTTTTGGATGTGTTAAGTAGACCTCACAGTCCACGCACTGACCTATTTTCCAATAAACAAAAGAATAATGATAATAAATATTTTGAACTCAAAACAGGGACATTGGTGGCAACGGCGAGAGCCTTGTAAAACTAGTTACTTGACAATATTTGTGTTGAGTTATATCATTTTAGATTCTTTATAACTAGTAGCTACATGTTATTTTGCTGTTGTCACTATTTTGTGAGCATAACAATATTGTAAGGTTAATTTAATTGTCTTACCAATATCTTTTTGTGAATCATTAGATTGTGCAGATGATTGAAGATGACATATTTTGACTGTACTGCTATATAAGCCTGAACTTAGACTAATGGGGATCCAGTAGGAGCTTTCTCAAAAGCTTGATGCGACTGGAACTATCATTTGTATGATTGTACCGCTTTTAACATTGGCTATATCACAATATCCGCTGCTGATCGTAATTTCAACAACTTTCAGTAGTGGTAGTAAATAATAATGTTTCAATTCGTAAAATAAATTTTGTCTAAAGACGCAAACCTAACCACTTTTGAGTTGAAATCAAAATTATCAGATAAAGCTGTAGAAAAACTGGGTAAAAGCAAGAGGAGCTGGTAGAAAAACAGATCATAATATAACTGCAACAACATTCAACAACTGCAGAACAACAGCAGTGGCAGTCTAAGTTTACATCAGCGATGAATAGTATAGCATAATTATAGTATAATGATAACAACAACAAACAGTAAATTATTGGTAATAATAAATAACTATTATGACAATTAACAGTACTAACTACTACGCTGTGCTTGTACTACTACCAACTGTCATGTATAATACTATGATACCTAACTCAATACAAAAAACTAACACATGAGTTACACCCACTTCCCGCATGTCATTTCCATTATAATGAAAGGCGAGCATGTCATTCTCACATACAAAATGACAATCAGAAAGTAGGCATGGTTTGCATGTTAGCTTTTTGTATTGAGCTAGGTATCGTAGTATATATAACCGTTGTTACTAACTAGTGTGGCATTGGCAAACTCGATCACGTTTCTGCAAGTTTTATAGCCCTAAACCACAAAATATTATTTGCTCAACAAAAATTTACCTAAGCCTTAAATAAATAATTTTATTTCTCAATATTTTGTCACAGGCCACATGAAGCCTTTTTATTTGCCCAGAAACTTTATTGTGGCCAAATGACTCGCTGTAAAAGTGCCAAAACAAATCAGTAATTAAGTTGGTTGCAAGTTTTAATGATAAGTTATATGATCGACTACAGCATTTCCGGGTGCATCGGTAGGGAGACTATTCCTACCAGGTCCATACTGTGTTAGAGTTACCAGTGAATAAAGTTATACACTATGCTTTCAAAGAATTCTGCAACTTAGCTGCAGGATTCTCCATTCACTCTACGACAAAGTAGTTATAAAACCTAGTTCTCATGAAGGATTACACATCAGGATTGTCGCAGTTAAAACCGGTTCAAACTGTCCCATTTAAACTGTTTTGACGCCTACTACTGGTCAAAACTCCTGAACTTCTATTTATGTAATAGCAGAGCGTATTAACATGAATACTGATGACGTAGGCAATTGAAAAGTAGCAGTAAATATCCATATAGAATTGTGTAATTCGCGATGATATATATCAACTAAGCTTGATTTGCTGAGAAAGACATGCAGACCAGGATATATTTATTTATGCCATCACATATCATTTCACATTTAAGCATCAATTGCAAACTTTGTATTAATGATATTTCACAACACCACTACTGCAGCGCGCATTCACCTATTTCAAACATCAACTACTCCGTTCTGATTATATTTCTGTTTGATACAGGAAGGAATGGCTTGCGCTTACATTATAGATATAGCAAAAATGATCGATTGATTTGGCAAGCATTATTTGATTAAAAAACCAACTGGCCTCAACAGTTTGACTAAACCAAACTACTCATTAACTGTTCAATTTTGCCCGGCTTTTACAGTTTAGAATCAGAACGATTATGACCATTGCTTTTTCGGGAATTGAGCTATAAAAATAGCAAAACCTATTGGCATTGATCCGGCAACCACTATACAGAACTTTTTGTATTATATGGCTGACTGTATCTAGCATTTGAAATTTAATCGCTAGTAACTGTTTCGTGTGGATGGTTGGGAATTGTTAAGAGAGTCAATAATCAACAACGTTCGTTTTTAGCGTCACTATTAGCATTACCGGAACAAACGAGTACGTGTTATATTGTGTCAACATGACAAATGACGAAAGGATTATAATAAGATGAGTATAATAATAGGTTGATGAGAATGCAATATGTTAATGAGTGTAATATAAGTATTTACTGAACAACTAACACAATGATTGTAAAGGTGATGATAATGTTTGTGTGGCATTAGTTGACTGTGCCTCCACATTCGCAACAGTCACTGATTACTAACGTTAATAGTGGTATTGAAACAGTAGCTTGATTATTAACTACTACTTGATAATAATATATATTAACAATACTAATAATTAATATTATACTACTTGACAACAGTAGCAATTACTTAGGTAGACTGATATAATTTATTGATGTACAGTGTACAGGAGACTCGGGTGATGTGAAGAAATTTTGCGTGACAGGCCATTTGCAAGCAAAACTTTGGAAACACGCGGTTGCTGCTTCTCAGGTAGTGGTCAGATTCAAATAAAAAAGGTCAGTATCGACAGCCCTGGGCCTGAGGGTACGCTTTTTGGTGATTTCTTGGTGGGGTGCTGCCCAAATTATTTTTGAGTCAGCAGGCCAACACGTGAAGACAGGTGTGTGAAATCATGACTTACCTTCAACACACCAACAACAAAACACAACATAAAATTCCAAAAAATGGTCCAAATTCCACCAAATTTTCTGCAGTAGGCCTGTGTGGGTCCCACACTATCGGCATATTCTAAAATTGGTTTACATAATAGACTCCACTGGTGTATGCATACATAATAATAAGAATAAATAATACATACATACTACATAACAGTAATTTAATAAATTAAATTAAGAATAATAATAACAATAAATAATAATTTAATAATTTAGCTAGTGCAAGTGGGCCGCATGCGTTGCGTGAGAATTAACCAATCTCTCCGGTTGATAGAATGCCAACGGTTTATTTGCGGTTTTGGCTCTGAGTAGGTTGACCCATTTTTTTAATAAGTCAGGAACTAAGGCTCACAGAACAAAAGTTCAAAGTTCATTAGATACAGAACACTAGGGCGCGCAAAACTCACCTTCAACTGTCCTTTGAAAAGCAGCATGGTTCCGGTAGGTATTATTTGAAATGATCTCTCAAAATCGCAAATTTCCCAGCACTCAGAAACTTTTCACAATGTTTTGAGCCAACAAAGTTCTTTGTAATTTCACCATAAATCCGTTGGTGTATTTTTTATTTGTGTTTCATTATTTGATATAATATTTTGGAGTTTTTTGAAAAAGAATTTTTGCTGTAATTTTTCTGTTGACAAAATATAGACCGAAAAACGTACACCACGTGACCATAAAACAATACGGGCGGTTTGTGCGCCCAGTGTTCTGCGTTTGGTGAATGTTTAATGCATGAGGCTATAATAAAACAAATACTATTTATAATATTTATTTAGTATATTTTCAACGCATAATAACAACGAACAATTGATAAAAATAACGAACAGTTTGGTTCTTGGTCGGTGTATAAAAATCCTATAACATAAATTAATTGTGGCAAATATGATTAACAAATATCATGTTGACACACTTTTCTCAATCATCAAAACTACAACACTAGTCTAATAATAATAATTTTATTATTATTATTATTATTATTATTATATATGATAATAATAACAACAGTTCCAGTAGAAACAATATATATTTAGCACTATAAAAAATGTCTTCATCTGTGATGGTTCTCTTCTTTTCCTTGTGGTCTCTGTAACATAATAAAGAAGTGTAATGATGAATAATATTATTGTGACAGATATTTTAAAGTATTATTATTGCTACACAACCGCTTAACAACTAGGCCCGTAGGTATTTATTATATAGCTTCACGCTCGACTGATCCGCCTGCCGTGATTACTTAAGTGTTTGCGTGGAGTTATAAAATTTTTTAGTGCTGTAAGGTCTTTTTGAAATTAATTTTTATATGGTTTAAAATAATGCTACACTAAAAATTTTGGTAGCATTCTGGTGACAAGACACCATGGTACACTCTGGTGCTATTTTCAGAAGCTTAAAAAAATTTTCAAAAGTTTTTTTGCTATGGCTAAATAATTATTATTATTATAACAGTTCTGTACATTTCTTCTGTTTAGTTCTGTACATGGATAATAATAATAATAATAAAATAATTATTATAATTTATTATTATAATAGAATAATAATAAATACAATAAATAAATAATAATAATTAATAATAATAGTTAGTAGTAAACCTCAACAACTACTACTACTAATTATTAATAATAATAATTATTAATTAATAACTATTGTTTTTTCCCAACTTTTTACTCTAACAATCATCAATCATGTCATAGCAGGAATGTCCTGTTGGAATCATACTAGAGCATAAATGAATGAAAGCAGGGTATTGAGAGAAATATTTACACTCTGCTCAAGTAGTCAGAATGAAAAAGGCACGAGAGAAGCAAATAGGTCGTCGTGAAGCTTGGAGTAGAAAGACTGCGTATGGTTCAAAGAAGGCGGTCTCGAACATTCGATTGGATAAATCATTGTCACGTGGGAAGTAATCCCATAAGCGTTTTTATAAACAAAGGACTATACAACGATAGTAAATTATCGTTGAATATAATACTGCTCCAATCTGCGACGTTGATGAGTTTGCAGCGTTTCATGGAACTAGTGGACATCACACGTATGGATCTAAGTGCAGAAATCAGATTTCTGCACTTAGGTATGGATATATATACCTCACTGGAGTGTTTTATCGCAGTATTGTGTAAACGCATGCGCCAACACCTTCTTGCAAATCAAATGCTTTCCTATATCAACAATCGTGTGAATAGAGTCTTGGACAACGGTAGCATAATAATAATAATAATAAGGGCAAGCAAGCAACTGCTTGCTTTGCTTAACTGTTTAGGACATACATACTAATAATACTGAGCGTTTGACAACTTAATGCCATGCTAGCTGTGTTAGTTTAATCGCTTAAGGTATAATATGTAGTAATGAAGTTTAAATGTTGGAATAATAATAATCATCATTATCATCATCAAATCAATCAATGAACAACAACAACAACAGCAGTTAGTTATTACCACCATACCATTATTATTTAATTTTTAATTATTATTATTATATAAATAATATTATATATATATTTATTATTATTACTACTAACCAAAGAGGGTATGGGAAGAGCATACATACACTCACGCAATTTCCTTGACAAAGGGAAACTGTCTGCTCCTGTTTCTGGTCCACCTAATGCAAGCACCCTATATTGCAGTGTATTGAATAACCCATGTTTCATGATAGATTAACCATAGTAAAACAGAAGCTTGTGTTAAGAATTTTTACAGCTTCTATCAAATAAACCTGTGCTTCTTGCATTTATGTATTATGAGACACACACAGCCAACAAAAAAACAAACATAATATAGAGAAACTATTTTATGCAATTCGCATAAGTATAATGGTCTAAAAACTTTTGAGACAATAAAACTACTAGACATATCAAGGTGTGCCGAAGAATAAACTTTGTATTCAATATCTAAGCACATACATGCAACCAAAGCTACCTGAAAATCACCACAGATTTACAACAAATGCAGTGAATATTGCCAAAAGGTTCTGTGTAACAGTAGACTAAAGTAGATCACACAAAAACATATGCATGCACACAATGAGGCGTGGTGGTAAAATGATGTAATTTGTAGTGTAGACTTTTATCTCCGTAGTCAACCATCAGGCTAATCATCTTGCTCTCTTCTTACTTTGATGTCATAAGTACTCCAGTCAACCACAATATATCAAACTCCAGCTCGGCCTAGAAATAAAGAATAGATATGTTGCAGCGCAAACTATCGTGGTTCGGAACATTTTGTTTTAAAACGTCTGAATGCTTTTGAAAGTGCTGTGTGAAGTGAACCATACAGTTTGAAAATTTAAGCCAATTTACATATACATTATTGGTGTGCTTACGAAGAGAAACGTTATTTTACCAAGTACTGATCAAAAAAGTTTATATGAAATAAATGAGAACAATCATGTATATGATTAAATGATTTCTTTCACAACTATTGATCATTACGCCTATCGAGACCTTTTACAGAGCTCATAAAGAAAATGAGAAAGCCTGTTTTTGGTCCAAAAACCATGTTTTTTTCAAACTTCTCAACGAGTTCAAAATAGTTTAGATATTTTTAAAACAGCTTAGACTAATTCAAAGGTTCACGCGATTTGCGAATAGCTCATACTAGTTTTAAACCATTTGAACAATCTTTTTTCCTTTTTTCATCGGATTCATTGCAAAGCCATCTAGATCATTTGCAAAACAATTATACAGTTTGAAAGTTTTCAGTTGTTTGACAGGAAATACAGTGTCGTTGTATGTAAAATCCACAATTACCAAGGCTGAAATATTTACTGCATTTTCACAATTATTTTTAATGTAGAAAAAATGCCTTGCAAAGCGCAGGGACTATGAGCATCATCTTTTGTTAATTATAATATTTTTAAAATGTTTTACAGGCGGGGATACAGAGTATTAGTTGGTGTGATAGTTACCAACAATAATCATAACGATGATAATTGCATCATTAATGATACCATGTAGTCGACAGTAAAAATGATAATAACAACAGTTTCATTACATAATACTTATTATATTGAGGATGATGATAATCATTATTAAAATAGTTTTATATAGTAAAGATAGAATAGTATGGCGTATTTTCTCACTAGATTATACACGCCTATGGAGTGTACAAAAATACGTGGAAACAGTATGCTGGTTAGAATTAACAAAGTAATTTATTGATGTTACAACTGAGCTCTCCAGTGGTTTGAAGTCAAATTGTAGAAAAAAAATTTCAGTTTCATTATGGGGAATATAAGTATCTGCTAGTTGTCTGGTAAAATGCCTTGTCAAAATTATGTTGGTAAAAGACGTTCCATTCTTTCCATTTAAACAAACTTTTTGAAAATTACTTTCATCAGTCTGACCATTTTTCTCCTACAAACTCTCAAGGGACTCAATGACAGCTACAACATCAAATAACAGTATTAATTAATGACTATTATCTATCAACATCATTATCATCACAAACAACAACAATTGTAATTAAGTATAATAATAATAATATCATCATTTATCAGTATTAATTAACAACAACATTGACATAAACAGTTGAAGACAGTAGTAGTAATAATAATAACACATATTATAACATGTAAACAATAGGTATATATATAATAATTAATTAACGTAATAAAAATAGTAAGCTGCTAGCTATCTAATAATAATATAATTATTATAATTGTTGTTATTATCATCATTATTATTATTATTAATTAATACAATAATAATTATTATAATTATTATTATTATTATAAATAAGATAACAATAATGAGATTATTAAAAATAATAAATTATAATCATCATAATCATCATAAATAAATAAATAGTAATAATAATAATAATTAATAAATAACTAACGAATAATAATAATAATAATCAATACTCCTGTTATTTATTAATTTTTATAATAATATACAAGTAAAATAAATGATTGATGATAACTCACTAACTAAGGAACATCAGCACAAATATTATTCAACATTTTGGCTTGGCAGCTCATTTTTGTAGTAGGAAGAGTGGTGTTTGATGAGCAACAGCGTGAATTTCAGTAGAGAATCATAATAACAACGATTATATATATAATCGTTGATAATAATATTGACAAGAAAGGAAAATAGTGTGGCGGATAATGACAGCAAGAGCACATAAGTCTGCGTTTTGTTGAAGTTGCGTCCCTTGGTTTTGGTCCACCATGTGACAGTATAAGGTATATAGCGAGTGATTACTCTTCCCATACCCTCTTTGTACTAACTACGGTAACTGGACTGATTGTCTAAAACCTGGATGTCGACAACCTGGATGTCGACAAAGTTAGATTGCATGGCGACAATTTCAGACGGATTGTCGACTAGCCTAGACTCGATGTCGACAATACATAAAAATACATAAACCAGTGATGAGTGAGTGAATAATTCATTGGATTAATAACACCTGAACTCTTTTCAAATAGATAGACCAATTCATTTGATACGTGAGAACAGCATTAAAAATGTATCAAGTGATGAGCACAGTCTCTCTAATTAACTCTGTAATAAAAGTTACAAAAAAAATTGTGAAAATTAAGATACTAACAGAGTATTGACCTCACAGCATGATTATAAGATCAGTAGAATATATATACACAAAAAAACATGTGCAATATGCCTTGGTAATGCAGGTATGTATATTGGCATCATGTAAAAACATTGATCAACAATCGGCAGCAAATTAGAAATGAAATACAGTAGATTGTTCTTCATTAATTATTTAATTGTCAGAACCATAAACCAAGCTACATGTATTGTAATATGATATGTAACGTTTGAGTTGTCTGCACTACCAAAAGAGGATAATTACTAATTCTCATTTTCTTTCATCACTTGTTATGAGTGTGGCCAAATGTATTTATAATGGAATGAATTCTTTTATTTACATAAAGTATTTACATGAAATGTAACAAAACAGACCTCTATTTATTAGCAAGCAAGGATGAAATGATGTTTATATACCATTAAAATATAAGGCTATTACAATGTAATATAATGATATGTATTATTTATAATATTATCGCCAGTTGAGAGATTTATAAAAAAAAATATTATAATGGCTTTGTTTTGCAAAGGCTCATGATGCATCATGTATGTAGTGAGGTATGTACAATGTCAAAATATATCTAATGTTCAGGAGATATGACTATGATTGTAATCTTGACTAGAAAGCAAGTCTACTAAATTTGCATATATATATGACATCATGGATTCCCAGTTGCCAGATTCCCAGATGGGCTCGATTGTTGATCGCAGTACTTGATAATCTGGAGAGTAGTAGGTAGATAGATATAGTGTTCAAATGTATTTTCTATAATATAAATTATAACATCTGTACGGCAAGTAGAGCAGTTATCATTATTTCAAAAAAACAGTGAACAATTTATTGGATGGATTGGATATATTAAAAGAGAAATGGATAGTCTCTCGCTTTGCTCACATGAGACACTGCTGCAGATTGTGAGTTGTCCTCTACTGGTGAGAATAGCAACCATAAATTGTCGCCCAGCGCTTTGTCGACATCCAGGTCAGTTATTCGACCATCTGGTCATAGTTGTCGCCAACCGAACTTACTTTGTCGCCGACCGAGCCAACTTTGTCGACATCCAGGTTGTCGACATCCAAGTTTTCGACAATCAGTCCAGTATTCCTAACTACTACTGTTACTTAGTAACTACTACTGTAATAATATATATTATATAATAATAATAATATTAATTATAATAAATAAATATAATATTTATAATAATATAATAAATATTATTGTTATGATTAGGATTATCATAAAATCGTAATGATAATAATAATAATAAAAAAAATTTGATTAATCATCATTATCATAGATAGATAGATAGATAGATAGATAGATAGATAGATAGATAGATAGATAGATAGATAGATAGATAGATAGATAGATAAAATAATATTGATAATATTGTGCAGGATTTCACTGTGGGGGTGTGAGTTGGTAGCTCGGCCTACCTGCACAACCTCCCGAACTGAGATGGCAAACTGTATCTGTTGCTCCAGCGATACAACCCTTCCACAGGTCGACTAGTATTGCTAGAAGTGGTGCATTACCATTCCAGTCTACTAGCTAGCTGCCGGCTGCGTTAGCTGTTCTACCAGAGGCCGAACTTTGAAGGGCGAACTAGTCAGGGCTAGGTTCGGCCAGCAGAGGTTCGGCTGATCTGTTCCAGTGCAAGGGAGAGGCCGAACTTTGAAGGCGAACTAGTCAAGCTAAGTTCGGCCAGCAGAGGTCCAGGCTGATCTGCTTATTAATTACTACTCGAGTAATGTTGTACGTGCATGTACTGAGCGCAGTGAAGTTATTGTTAGAGAACAAAGAAACTTCTGAGAGTGTGCAAGCTGACTCTGCCTTTATTGCTGCCTAACACGGCTATTTATATAAAAGATTACATAACATATTTCTGGTAGATACAATAAAACAAAGGAAGCCACACCTAGCACCACTGGTTGGCTAGCATGGGCGAATCACACAAAAAGGGTGGTACATGGATAAATGGTTGAATGATTGCACATGGCATGCGTATAAGTTTACATGGTTAAAATAATAATAATAATGCACATAGAAGTGTCTGCCCTAAAGCGCGGGCATAGAACTGTCACATGTATACAATCTGGAATAGCGTATGCATAGAACTAAGCAAGTAATTGTACCATAGAATTGTCCGTGAAGATGGCGCCGGTCCTTCACAATATTATTATATATAATAATAATAATAATATTAATACATTGATTATTATTTAAATAAATACAAACAACAACAACAAGTAAATAATTTATTCAGTTGTTTGTATTTATTCTCTTAATTATTATTATGATATAATATTTAAATTAATTAATTATAATAATAATCATTATTATTATAATATTGTGGAGGAATGGAGTCGACCCACCTACTTAATTATTTACACTATCTATTTCTATCCAAGCCGAACTGTACAGCTACTCACAGTACAGCCTGCCGAACTGTATCATACCGAACTGTCCACCTTATCGATCTATGTTTGCACTTATTTATATATATTTTATTATTTGCACGGATTGCTATTTTCCAACCATGTGCTTGTGCAATCAACCATAGAGCACAAGCACACCCAGTTCTATGTTTACCCTGTTCTATTGGCCTTTCAATAACCAATCACTTGTACAGGCGTGGCCTGCCTTTGTCTGTTAGCTGCCACTCTTATTATGTAACTTTTTGTGCTATAAATACCCATGTCTTGTCCGAAATAAAGCAGAGTTAACCTGGCACTCACTCTCACTTACTTGTTGATCTTATTGCATAAAGCACTTATGCAATTGCACCAGTGGCTAAGCAGAAACATACAAGTAAGCACACATACAGATACACAGATTGCGCTGACAAGTGAACAGGCCAGTTCACACACTTGCACCATAAATTCGGACAATTAAATAAGCTCTTGGACCAGTCGACTAGTGGCTAGAATAATAGTCAGTAGAAAGTGTTCAGTCAATTCGACTTACACTGCACTCTACCGAGTGATACTGGAACGATTATTTGAACAGCTAGTTCGACCCGACGCATCTATTCCACCGAGTAGGAAATCAGTGGAAAGTGAGAGAGTTGGACAACTCCTCACTGTGTATCGCTTGCGAGCATACAACACTGCAAATTCTATTCTACGGTTTAGACTGCCGACCTTGGGCAAAGTAAGGGCGTACACTGCACTGCTTGTGGACGCTTACTACTGTGGGCCGCTGTACAGGTGATAGCTACCACTACACCATAAATTCCTGTACATTGGTGGCAGCAGTGGGATTGAGAAGAACCCACACAAACGACCCACAGGAACAGTGAATACAAGTAGGAGGCAGCAGGCGCGGAACATGGCGAGCAGACGACGAGCCCTCAGCTCAGATAGGGATGGCTCTCCACTACAGATAATGGGCACGCTGGCCGGCATTCTTGACAGAATGTCCACCAACAATGGAAGAGACCGTTTCCGCGTCCCACAGTTCGATGGTGAGGGAGACGTTGGATATTTCATCCAAAGGTTTGAGGAGGTGGCACGAGCCAATGGATGGCTACCGGAAGAGTCGACCATCCACCTAAGACAAGCACTGACAGGGAAAGCTGAACAGTGCGGAAGAGGTATTGACACCCCCGCCATCACACAAGCCCTACGAGCAAGCTTCGGAATGACGCGTACTGAAGCACAGACAAAGCTGACCACCTATAGGAAAGCACACCGTGACACTCTAAGGGAGCATGCGCTACAAGTCGAACGACTAGTAGAAGCAGCCTACAGAGACTTGCCGATCAGAAATCGGGTCGAGCTGACCCTACAGACATTTCAGAATACACTGGGACATGTGTACCTCCAGCGACACCTATTAGCTATACGACCGGCCGACCTAGAGGAAGCGGTCCAAGCAGGGAATGAATTCCTACAGGTACAGCACCAACCCCCAGTACAGTCAAGTGTCCGAACCATTCAGGAAGAGGGACGAGAGGGACCACTGCCTACCTCCAAACCCATACTAAAATGCCAGGAAGTAGAAGATCCATTAACAAAGCTACTAAAAACAATCGAACACCTCAGTAAGGAAATAGCCACCCTAAAGGAGGACGCGAACCAGCCTCCCCCCAGACGCTGTTGGGGATGCCAACGCACTGGACACATTAGGAGCCAATGCAAGACTGCACCTTGGCACACACGCCAGGGAAACGGGTACGGCCCGCAGCAGTAGTTACCCCTACTGGCTGCAACAGGGCCCCCCCAACCCCTCGGCCTCCCAGAAGGAGAGCCCAGCCACTATGGCAGGAACCTGAACCCCTCCCACTGAACAATAGGTTCAGCCCCCTGGCAACCGAGATGATAGATGAAGAGGAAGAAGTGACCAATACAAGTCATACGAGACCCTGCCCCCCCTAGGCGACAAGAACCCAAGAAAAGAGATCGGACCCCCCCCATAAGGACCCAGAAGCCGCCCATCACCATACACTTGAACCAGATAGAACGACCTTACAAGTCGAGTTACTATCTACCAGTACGAGTGGAAGGGCAGACGGTCACATACCTAATCGACACAGGATGCAATACCAATCTCCTGTCCAAAAGGGTATTCGATCTACTCACGTCACAGACCCAGCACAACCTCCAAGACTATGACTCACACGGGTTAATGGCCGACGGTACTAGACTCCCCTTCTACGGCTTAATTACCCTAAATGGACGGATACGCCACGTCAAGTACGAGGAGACGTTTGTTGTGAGTCAAATTAATGAGGATGTGATACTAGGCATGCCATTTTTGGCCAAACAAGAGTGTCAAATGGGATTTGACCGACCCACCCTTTGCGTACAAGGGAAGGAACTAACCTGCACCGACAGGCATAGCAGGGACCTAGTGTCCAAAGTGCAAGTACAGAGGGACGTACACCTTCCTCCACAGACCGAAGCTACGGTGCCCTGCCACCTGGCCAGCCGAACCCCTTGCGAACAAGGAGTAATAGAAAGCAGAGAAGGAGGACTGTTGATAACCACTAGTATCAACTCACCCGACGAGCGAGGGAGAGTACTGGTCAGATGCTTGAACCCGTCACAAGACAGCATCCGAGTACCAGCGGGAGAAGTCATCGGAACGTTTACAGGGATCAAATCACACGAGATACGGCCGCTACACGCCCCTAGGCCAGAAGGAACCGTTCCCAGAGGAGACTTACCCCCACACCTCGAGCCACTGTTCACCCAGGCTAGGAAGGGATGTAAAGACACTCGAGAAGAGTGTCAACTCCGGGACCTCCTCACACGCTATCAGGACGTGTTTAGTCGAAACGACGGAGACATCGGACGCACCCCCCTGACCGAACACTCCATCCCGGTAGCACCAGGAACCCGACCAATACGACTACCCCCCCACCGATTAGGAGCAGAAAAAGAAGCCGAAGCAGAGAGACAGGTCAAGGAACTACTGGCCAAAGACCTCATCGAACCTGCCGACGGAGCCTGGAGTTCACCAGTTGTGTTAGTACGGAAAAAAGACGACTCCTGGAGATTCTGCGTCGACTACCGCAAACTGAACGATGTCACGCAACAGGACGCCTACCCTATACCCCGTATTGATGACTCCCTAGACGCGCTGGCTGGTAGCCGATACTTCAGCACTCTCGATTTGACCAGTGGATACTGGCAAGTCCCGCTGGACGAGGACGCTCAGGACAAGTCAGCGTTTATCACCCGCAGTGGTCTCTGGAAATGGAAGGTGTTGCCGTTCGGACTGACATCGGCCCCTGCTACATTCCAATGGCTCATGGAGCGAGTATTGAAAGGACTCCACTGGAAAACGCTGCTCCTCTACCTAGACGACGTAATAGTCATTGCTCCCGACTTCACGTCACACATCCAGAGGCTAGAAGAGGTCCTACAGCGACTCCAGAGCGCCCACCTAAAGGTGAAGCCCTCCAAATGTGAGCTCCTGAGCCCCCGAGTGCGATACTTAGGGCATGTAGTCAGCGCCAAAGGTGTGGCCACCGATCCAGAGAAAGTAGAGGCAATGAAGAAGTGGCAGGCACCACAAGATGTGAAGATGCTACAGGCCTTCCTGGGAACTGCAGGATACTACAGACAGTACCTGCCAGACTACGCCACCACCGCCAAGCCACTCACCGTGCTGACCGGAAAGGATGTCCCCTGGAAGTGGGGCAGGAACGAACAACAGTCGTTCGAACAGTTGAAGCAGGGACTTAGCCAAGCCCCCATATTGGGATACCCAGACCCCACACTTCCCTATATCCTAGACACGGACGCCAGTGCAGTTGGAGTAGGTGGAGTGCTGTCGCAAGTACAAGAGGGCAAAGAGAGAGTCATTGCTTACTATAGTAAAACCCTCTCTCCGGCAGAGAGGAACTACTGTGTAACACGAAGAGAGCTGTTGGCCGTGATCAAGGCCGCCAAGCATTTCCGGCCCTACCTATATGGCCGCGAATTTAAGCTACGGACAGACCATGCGTCCCTCCGTTGGTTATGTAGGAGAAAGGAGCCCTCCAACCAAATAGCACGGTGGCTCGAGACACTGGCAGAGTTTAGGTACAAACTCGAACATCGCCCAGGAGTCCAGCACGGGAACGCCGACGGACTCAGCCGGCAAGATCCCTGCATAGACTGCAAGCAGTGTCACGCTATCGAGCAGAGAGATGGGGGACCCACCCATGCCGAGCTCACCCCAAGGGGACCGGCGGAGCGAAGGGAATGGACAAATGGGGGACCCACCCATGACGAGCTCACCCAGGAGCGGTCAGCAGAGCGAAGGGAACAAGTGAACGTGACAGTTACCAATCCCATAAGGAATGCGCGAGAGTTGGTACAGGCACAACAAGAGGGACTCCACCCAGTAGCCAAGATCTACGCCGCAGTAAAAGCACAAGGACAGCTCCCTCACAGAGAGTTGGAAGAAGGAGATACAGAGCTACGAGTTTTGCATGACAGAATCGACGCGATGAGCCTCCGACCAGATGGAACGTTGGTCATAACCACCGAACACCAAGGCCGGACCCGAACATGCGCAATCTGTCCACCCGCTTGGCGACACAAGGTCGTATGGGATACCCACCTGTTGGCACACGCAGGAATCAACAGGACACGGCACAGACTGCAAGTAGATTGGTATTGGCCAGGCATGTCAGGGCTAACCCGCAGACTCGTGAAGAGTTGTGAGGTGTGCCAAGTAGCGAAACGAAGTAACAGACCCGCCGCCCCGGGCGGACAGAGGTTATTCGCCGGTCGGCCATTCCAGAAACTAGCAGTGGACCTCGTGGGACCCCTACCCCTCACTAAGCGGAAGAACCGGTGGATTCTGGTGCTTACAGACCACTTTACCCGTTGGCAAGATGCCATAGCGCTACCTGACGCCACCGCCCCCACCGTGGCCATAGCATTAGATGAGAGGGTGTTCAGTTACTGGGGCCTCGCAGAACAACTACACTCGGACCAGGGCGCCCAATTCGAGTCCACCTTGCTAGAAGAACTCTGCACCTTATGGAATGTACGAAAAACCAGGACCACGCCCTACCATCCGCAAGGAAACGGCATGGTTGAAAGGCAAAATCGCACACTAGGCGACGCACTGCGCACACTCATACTCAACAAGGGGCAGGACGAATGGGACACCTTGCTCCCACAGATTATGCGAGCCTGTAGAGCCACACCCAACTCCACGACAGGAGAAACCCCAAACCTGATGATGCTGGGACGAGAGGTGCGTTTACCAGACCAGCTGACGGGATCTCCCCCTTCGCTGGACCCATACCATACCACAGAGCATACCCTCCGTATACAGAACGACCTAGCGATAGCCCACGAGTATGTGCGGAACCAACAGACCAAGCTTCGTCAAGAAGAGACGGACGAGCCCCCCCCCCCGCTTCAGTAAAGACGAACTGGTGGTAATAGAGAACAAGAGGCGAACGAAAGAAAGTAACCCCAAGTTGCAGCCCAGCTATGTGGGACCATATACTGTCCGGGAGACCTACCCCAACCACACATATCGTCTCGAACGAAATGGGCAGGGATTTACCCAGAATGGCCGTAGAATGAAGGCCTACCAGACATGTAGAGAGACAGTGGGGAGAGCGCCCCCTAGCCGCGAACAAGCTGTTCGGCCGAACATGAGAGGGGCATACCAGAGGAGGATGCCCAATTCCCCAAGAGACTATGCTGAACTTCCACCTGAAGTATCTAGGGAAGTGAGACCAGTAGACCCACCCATTCCTGAAGCACCAGTAGAAAGGATACCCCCACCAGAGACACAGAGAGAAAGAGCACCGGTGGAACCACCCACTCCCGAAGCACCCCCAGAGGAAACTGCTCCAACAAGACTACTCGAAAACCCAGTGGACGAATACCCCATGGAACCAGTAGTAGTACCACCACCAATACCAACCACACCCCCTGCAGAGGACGCCGACTGGCCACCCCTCAACACCAGGACCGAAGAACAGGAAGAAAATGGGAGACCCACCAGAGCAAGAAAACCCCCAGTCAGATTTACCGATTACCAATGCTATCAGACTAGAGAGAGAGAGAATAATATAACCCAGGAAATGCAGGTAAACAGGCCAATACGGGAGCCAAGGGGGCGAGTAGAAGAAATGGTGTACATACCATGGGCCAACTCGGCCGAAACTCGCGATCGATTGGGTTTAAACAGTACACAACGAACATGCAACAAGCCCAGTAAAGATAACTGGAAAGGAAGACGAACCAACCTATGCCAGGAGCCGACAACGAACAAAGTTAGCTGCGAGGAGACAACCCCCCCTGACGAAACAACCACTAGGAGAGAATGGAAAGAGTGGGCAACTCCCAAAGAGAAGACCGATCGGGAATACCCATCACAAGAGGAAACAACTCCCCAAAAATCGTTGGTCGAAAACCAACAGATATCTACGATCGACAGGGGGAGGAGCCCAGAGTTAACACGTCATACCACGTGGTTGATACAACAAAGAGAGCCAAAAATAAGCGGCAATACAAAACACCCTAACAAGAACAGTATTTACACAGTCAGCAACGAGTCAACAAGCTTCACCACCACCTCTACTGAAGTCGACATGGCAGAATATAATGCAGGAATTATATCTACAGAAGAGGACCCGACCGTGATATCCGCCATCCTGGCCGAACCACCTAGTACAAGGAAAAGATCGAGGGTTCCACATAAAGAAATGGCTACTTCACCAGTAAGAGCAGGAAGGGTGAGTACTAGAGAAGAGGGCGCAGCCAGATGCCGTAGCCGACAACAACAACCACCCACTCCACCAGCCCCTTATTACGATCAACAACCCAGAGAGCTGTGGATAACAGCAGAAACTAGCAAGCAGATTAAACAAACAGGACAACCTACTACCGACCCAGAAAAATGGGAATGCCGAATCTGCGAACTAAAACTCAACAAGAAACGAATGAGCTATCACGTCTGGCAACACTTCGTCTTCTTTTATTGTAAGTGTGGACATAAGAGTGTGTCCAGAGACACCGTACTAAAACACGTACACCAACAACATGGCTCGGTCGAACATGGAGGGCCGAGTAAACCCTTGTTCGAAGTAGATGAAGAATCATACACCGACTTCTGTAACGCCATGAACTGGCAGCACCCGCCACTTTTCGGCGTACCTGCCCCAACAAAAGAACGCTCTAGTAGCCCGACCAACCTGAAGAGCATTAAAAGAAGACTAGGAGAGCCACCAAATGCCACATCACAGAAAGTGATAAAGATCGAACTGGAGAAAGATGAAGGAGAAAGAAAGACAACAGAAGGGTCGAGTAGGAGAGAGACGAAAGATAGGAGCAGACCCTATCGACCCCAAGCAAGTGGTAGAGAGAGGTACGAAGAAAGACAGATGGAGGAAGAACGTAGAGAGGAACGTTACAGAAAAATAAAAAGGTACGAAGCAGAGTTGTACATAGCTACCCGCGAAGCCTTCAAACAACTACAGAAAGTAGAAGAGTTGAAAGAATATATACAGAGAGAACGGGACCAATATTAGAAGCATAACATTCCCCCACTATCTAGTTGAATTGGCCCTACGAGCGCCAATGGGGGGGCGTGTGTGGAGGAATGGAGTCGACCCACCTACTTAATTATTTACACTATCTATTTCTATCCAAGCCGAACTGTACAGCTACTCACAGTACAGCCTGCCAAACTGTATCATACCGAACTGTCCACCTTATCGATCTATGTTTGCACTTATTTATATATATTTTATTATTTGCACGGATTGCTATTTTCCAACCATGTGCTTGTGCAATCAACCATAGAGCACAAGCACACCCAGTTCTATGTTTACCCTGTTCTATTGGCCTTTCAATAACCAATCACTTGTACAGGCGTGGCCTGCCTTTGTCTGTTAGCTGCCACTCTTATTATGTAACTTTTTGTGCTATAAATACCCATGTCTTGTCCGAAATAAAGCAGAGTTAACCTGGCACTTACTCTCACTTACTTGTTGATCTTATTGCATAAAGCACTTATGCAATTGCACCAGTGGCTAAGCAGAAACATACAAGTAAGCACACATACAGATACGCAGATTGCGCTGACAAGTGAACAGGCCAGTTCACACACTTGCACCATAAATTCGGACAATTAAATAAGCTCTTGGACCAGTCGACTAGTGGCTAGAATAATAGTCAGTAGAAAGTGTTCAGTCAATTCGACTTACACTGCACTCTACCGAGTGATACTGGAACGATTATTTGAACAGCTAGTTCGACCCGACGCATCTATTCCACCGAGTAGGAAATCAGTGGAAAGTGAGAGAGTTGGACAACTCCTCACTGTGTATCGCTTGCGAGCATACAACACTGCAAATTCTATTCTACGGTTTAGACTGCCGACCTTGGGCAAAGTAAGGGCGTACACTGCACTGCTTGTGGACGCTTACTACTGTGGGCCGCTGTACAGGTGATAGCTACCACTACACCATAAATTCCTGTACAATATCATCATCATGATGATATAATAATAATGTTGTTGTTTGCTGTTTTCCATTCTCTAGGCAGCTTACTTTGCTACAACAGATCGCTGGAGCAAAGTAAGCTGCCTAGAGAATGAAAGACAGCTAACATATGGGCAATCCACAAATCTGGTACTAAAGAGGGTGTCAATACTACTATAGACCAATATTTCTCACCAGCATCATACCCTGCAAACTCCTCGACCGCATTGTTCTCAGAGACACGCTCGCTAAGATTGACACATGGTTGCATAAAAAGTAACATGGTTTTCGTAAGGGTTGGTTTTGTAAAACTCAAATTTGTGCCACAATACATGAGATACTGAGCGCAACAGAAAAGAATCACAATATCCATGCTGCTGTGTTGGACTTAACTAAAGTCTTCCACAGAGTCCCACACACTATACTTATCAACAAGCTCTTAAGCATACCATGCATGGATGACTACCTTATTGACTGGGTACAAGACTTTCTATTGAATAGATTGCAGACAGTTGTACCAGATGGACTCAAATCAACTCCTCTTCCAACTACATCAAAGTGCCTCAAGGATCGGTACTTGTATTGTGCTACTCCTGATCTACATAAACGATCTGCCACAGTATGTTAACTGTTCCGTTGGACTGTTTGCTGATGACTGATGTACCAAGTCGTGTCAACCCAAAATAATGAAAAAAGATTTCAGGAGAACCTCAACTCGTTGCACAGCTGGGCAACGGCATTTGGAATGAGTTTCAACACTAGCAAGTGCAAAATAATTGCATTCAAGCCTACAAAAAACATACTCTGAACAACTCTATCCTGGAACACACAGACCACAGTAAGTGCCGTGGCGTAACCCTTCAGTCTGATCTGAAATTTGATGTACACATAGCTGAGAAGATCTGCCAGGCCAAGAAACAGATCGGAATGATCCGTCGTGCTCTGTATTGGGCTCTTGAGAATGCAAAACTTACAATTTACAAAGTATGCCTGTTGTGCATGGGATCTCTCCTCTACCAAAGACATTGGAGCACTTGAGCTAGTACAGAACCGTGGTGTACAAATGATATGTGATATTAAAGGAAGGAGAGGAGTAACTGAGAAGCTTAAGTTGCAATCACTCCAGGAAAGAAGGAAGATGTGTCGTATCAAGCTGCTGCACAAAGTCCTGTCCAGAGAAGAGGCTCATCCCGCTCTTTATGAATCATACGATGAGCTAATGACTCAGTAAGAATATACAATCAAAACGAGAGTACAATCCCTCCGACTCCACGATTTATCCAAGCGAGTGGCAACTCTTTCCACGACAGTTTTATTCCCCGCACTATACGAAACCTCAAGAATCATGATGTGTCAAAAGATGCTGACAGGCTGGCCTCGGCCTAGTTATCTATCCCATATGGATGGATACAATGTCTCCACACTGTCCTTAAATGACTAACCCTGGTTCCAAACTCCTGGAAAAAAGTACCCAAACCCTGGTAACAAATGAAAAAAAATGAGGCACGCCCTTTCTCTCTCTCCTCCCCCCCCCCCCCCCCCCCCTCCAGGCGGTCTAGCGTGTTGCAGATATTGATGCAAGTTGGTATGATTAATTATATTATTATTGTTTATTTATAATAAGTATTATTTAATTATTTTTCTTGTTGTATGTATCATTTAATTACTATTGTTATTTATTATACATACATGTATGTAGTATATATAATAATATAATATTATTATATTGATTATTATTTATTTTCCAGAACCAATCATCACTTTTGTTTATCACTACCCCAATGCTGATGATGCTGACAGTCACAATAATAACAGAATTGTTTATTCCTGTCAGACTTTCAAATAATTTATTTATATATTTGGTCATAATAATACTATCATTATTTTGTCAAAACAAGTTATTGCAATAATAATAATGAAAGCGGTTATTATTGATGATAATGAATGTTTGCCTCAAAATGTTAAAAATGTGGTTAGTACATTCTTGATTAGCCCTAGGGTTCTGACCTTGGGAAAGAGTGCTTCAGGTTTTATTATATAGTAGTAGTGATAGTAGTAGTTGAGAAGCGGGTAAAAGTAGCAGTTCCAGCAGTGCTCTACCCAGGATTTGGGAGAGTTTAAAAATAGGTATGCTTTTTATCAAAGTGGTTACGATATAGGAAAGCGAATTTAGTAATGGTCTAAACCACTAGCAAACTCAAATGTATTTTTTTATAAAGATAGACTCTTATTGTGATAAGTTTATTTATTATCAATGCTCATTCGTTACAGTTGCCAAAACAAGTCGTAAGACTTTTTTCTTGCGCATTTGTTCAAGTATTTTGATGGCAAGACAAAATTTCAATTGGCCAATTAGAAGAGCTCTTTATTGCCTCAAGCATAGCGTTGCTAAGTGTTTCCTGCTTCAACCAGCTCCTTAAATGAGTTCTCAGTTGCTTTAAACTGCTGAAAAAACTCACACAATCTTCACTAGACATTGGTGGCACCGGCTATCACAATGAGCTATGTATGATTAGTGACAAACTGACATCGTAAGTGAAAGAAAGTTTTTTACGGTATAAATACTATGCTAAAAGTGTAGACACTTCATTCACATTCCAGTCCTACACTATTTTCATAAATGTCAAAGTATTTAAAACAACATTCCTAATCAATCAGCCTGAGCAAATTTGTTTGAGAAAAAGGAAAATTTAAACTTGCTTTTGATGCAAAAAGCTTTGCCTTCTGAGTGATTTTTAGTGATAACTTATGATTCCATATTAAAATTTCACCAATTTTTTGGTTCACTGCTGTTTTTTTCTAACTGGATGTAATGAGATCCTTAAATACTCAACTGTTATCGATCAAACAACTTTTCCCTACACTAACACTGACGGTTTTGGCACACAACTTCGTCTTCCTAACTATTGTTAGTGTTGAGAAAGCTGCAGATTAGTTAATACCCAGCCAATATCAGTAGAGTATATCAGGGTTACTTTACACCTTGTTACGCAAGATGGCAATGAAATTTTATCAAAAATTACCATTCTCATACATCAAAATGAGTTTAAGGTTTTGTTTTAAAAAATACTTAAGCTCAAGCTGCGTGATTTGGAATGTTTTTTTAGGTATTTTTGTGAGTGAGGGAAGTTCTTTTCAACCTTGTAGATCATCATCTGCTCTATGGATGGCCAGGAGTTGTTTTATTGATGAGTATGTGGATAAGTTTTTTTGTCACGATAAGCTGTTTATGTAGACTTGACCAGTTTTTTAAATACCAAAATTTGATATTTAAGTTGTCCTTGACACCTATTTTGTGAAAAAATCAGCTAGCAAAGGATGAGATGATTACTTTTTCGACTTCAGTATGGTGCCGACATAACAAAAATCAAAAAGAAAATACTATTGAATATCCATATTGCAGGTTAACACATTGCTAATTTGAGCCACTATTACTTTGTGACTCAGGCTATCTCTATAGTCAAACTTGGCAATTATGTAGAAATTAGGGTTTATGGCAGCCACACCTTGCAGTTGTAGAAGAGTTTTAGAAACTTGGGGTGATCACCCCGTAAGCTCCCTTGGGAGAGCCCTGTTCTGGCTATTCAGCTGTGTTATGTGAAACAAACAAAGCTCTAATGGTTCTTGGTAAGAACCTTTTATATAGTAGACAAGAAAAGACGGAATTTGAATAAACATAAGTTCTTCTACATCTCCTCTACATCATATTTGCTTTTCAACTGTTGTTTCATTGACTGCATGTCCTTCTGAAAAGCCTATGTATCTGCCTGTCGGTAAAGAAGTATTGTCATCTTAAAAAGGGATAGACAAGTGCAATGTTACCCAATGTTTTGATGGCAGCCTAAATACTGAAATGGTCACTGAGGCGAGGTCTGATCACATATATAAATGAGATAAAGGCTGGGTCATTCGTACACAGAAGATCAAGTGTATTACCCAAGGTGCAGTTGGCTCTTGGAGTACCTGATCGAGACAGTTTTCATGTAGCATGTGTTTTAAACTGGGTATGGGTGTTTTTTGTATTGGATGTTCCGTTCCACAGTCTGCTTGTACAGTCAATGTCAGAGAGGTTCATATCTCCCTAAAATACCAATTGAGGATCATGGAACTTAGTTGTAATTTTGCTTATGATGTTATTCAACACGTCAGTGTTTTTCAGGTATATGCGTGAATGATAATAGCAACATAAGTTTTGCTGGTATCTTGACAAACACTTATTTCCTCATTTTGAACATTAATGTTTACCTCTATGGCTTGCAGGATTTTGTTTATGACTATCAAAACGCCCCCATCGTGAATGCTGCGGTCTCCCCTGAAGAAGTCCAGTTCTACTTATTATGTTTAGGTTAGCGGTTGGGTAGACTATGCGTGTCTCTGTTAGACAGATTATGTCATAACCTGATGTTAGTGTCGATATTTCAGAGGATTTTCTTTTAGTAGACCTGGCATCAGCAAGACACAGTTTTAGACATTGGTTGAGTTGTTGTTCTCAGTTTTCCACCCGTTTCCCGAATCTATTATTTTCTTGAGTTTTTTCTATTTTGGATTCGATGATCCACACAGTCACTTTTTTGCTCAAGGACTTGAAGTTGCTGTCTAAGCCCAAATTCTCTATTACGACTTTGTTGACTATCGTAAGTACTAGGTAATATAAAAATTACTATTTTATCAAACATGACTGATAATGTTTAATTGTTGGATTATACTATTTATTATATAATAATTCGGATTTTGTTATTATATTTTGATTTCAACTTCACAAAGCACTTTTGGTAAATATTGTATTGTCTAGTATTTTATGATCAAAGTAGTTCAAAAGATACAGTAATAACCAATAAAATATACTTGGGGTTGCTATGGTTACAAAGACTCGTTGCTTGATGCTTATGTCGCCGATGGAATGCGACTTCAAAGAAAACATTGCTGCATGGAGCCTTAGTAATAATGCCTCATGTACGTCTACCGATTAAAAACTGATTTTACTCTACCAATCGGAAATTACTACAGGTTGTTTCCACTATTTTTCTTTTTATCAGCTCTTCTCATGTAATTCCGATAAAAAGCGCTGTACGCGGTGTCATTGTTAGCTGTAAAAGGCTTTGCAACAACAAAGAAGGAGCATTCATGAATGATTCTTTCTAGTACGAACACATGTGTTAGAGAAAGGATTTTATCGAAAACAGTGAATCTACGAGGAGTGCCAAGATTGATCAAATCACGAATTGCTTATCAATTTATTGATTACGTCAAAAGCCTATCGATAGCCTCAAATAAATTGCTGCTGATTGTTCTAGCAAGTTTCACCAGGAGCAAAAATAAGATGGAATTTGGAGCAAACTTGGGCAGAAATGAACATCGACAGGAATGAATGCAGACATAGCTGGAATGAGCGTTTACAAACCTGGAATGAAAGTCGACTATGTTGTAGGGAAGAAAAATTCTTCATTCATTCTCATGCTTATGAATGGTTTTGAAATAGTCTAGATGGTTTGCAAAGCGTCTCTACTTTGAAAATATTTGGATAATTGTGGTAAAATGGCGTATACCTATAGAAACTATACTTGAAACGGCCTCGGAAGTTGCGGGGTTCCATTCAATAAAACTATTTGTTGTCGGACAATCGTATTTGTTGCAAAGCGTGTAGTTGTTTTGCAAATGATTCAGGCGGTTTAGAAATGTTTCAGATAGTTTACAAAATCACAAACCCAATAAACGTCTTATAAATGGTATGAACTATTTACAAGCCATGTGAGCTGTTTTAAAACGGTCTGAACTGTTTTTAGATATTCTAGGCTATCTTAGAATAGTTTGGAAAGTCTTCATTACACATGGCTTTCGAACCAAAAGCAAGCGCCATCACTTTCTTTACAGCCTCCATGCAGCTTTACTAACATAAACGTTGACCAATAGGCATGGAGCCAATTCATTAACTGTAAAAACGATTGTTGCATATAATCTCCAAACTTATTTTTTCACAAGCATAATTAGCTTGTATATATTATTTAAAATGATATAAAACTAATATTTAATAAATAAAAACAATTTTTTTTATTCGAAGGAAATTTACCTGTTCTGCGTTTAGTAAAAAAAACATTATCCATCATAAATGAACTGGATATCTATGATCAATAAAAGGAACCAGCAAATCAGCTCAGATTTTCAAACTGTATGAACGATTTCACGAAGCGTTCAGAAGGTTTTCAAGACTATGTACTCTTTCAAACGCATTCAAGCGGTTTGTAAAGTTTTCAAGCGTTTTAAAACGCTGAAGACACAACCCGAGCCATCAGGCAAAGTGATATGTTTGTTATGTGACAGCCATGACATCACACACCAAGTATTGGAATCATTTTTGGACATCCGCATCTTAAGATTAGCTGTTTATGTGGGCAAAAAAATTTCCGTGCGCTCAATCACCACTCTCAGTATTGTTGTTAGTTTTTGAAAGTGGGCGAAATCGAAGGTTTTTTTTATATTTATGTTCAAGGGCTTTAATGGTTTTGATATCATTTTTATTAGCGCAGTTAATTGTTAATGATTAAGTAATAAAATTACCAAGAATAATAATTATTAATCAATCAATTACAAGTTACACTACATTATGATTTTTTATTGTTAATTATTAATGTTATTACCGAGTTCAGTCGCACGGAGGAGGAGGATGATGATGATGATAATGAAATGGCAGGCTAGATGTTGACGAACATGTATGGCGAACTAAACCACTTTTATATGTATAGTTATGTTGTTTGTATTCACAAGCTAAGCAGTCACTGCTCACTTGATTTGTCTGTTTAGTAACTCTGGTACATCGTATCGATAGATAAGAGTTTATTATTTATTTGCCAGCTAGCAATACAGACAACCCTACAGTGTCACCACAAATTGCACAAGATCAGTAGGTTTGGTACGTGCGCGTTCATCAATGTTTGTTCCTATCTGAGCAATTATACGTTTGTTTTCAGGATTGGATAGCAAAGATGTCTGCCGCAACACTGACTAAACGGCTGCTCTCCATAGACTTTGTTAGTGAAGAAGTCAAGTTCTTTGAATGTCTTTCTTCATTACTTAAAGAGTTCATTGTTTCAAGAAATCCTATATTTCCTCGGCAGGTATTCATTCGGCCTCAGACACAGAACTCCTTGCTCTTTTACCTTGCATAGTTCTCTTTGCATCGTAGTTTTATTTTGTCTCTTAGCAACATTTTTTAATTTAGTGTTATGATATATCATGGTGTAGAGCTTTATAGTACGGTGTATAACTCTATGGTGTGGTGTGCAACTCTATGGTATGATGTATAACTCTATGGTACGGTGTATAACTCTATGGTATGGTGTATAACTCTATGGTATGGTGTATAACTCTATGGTATGATGTATAACTCTATGGTACGGTGTATAACTCTATGGTGTGGTGTATAACTCTATGGTATGATGTATAACTCTATGGTACGGTGTATAACTCTATGGTGTGGTGTATAACTCTATGGTATGATGTATAACTCTATGGTACGGTGTATAACTCTATGGTGTGGTGTATAACTCTATGGTTTGCTGTGCAGCTTTATGGTCTAATTTATAACTCTATAGTAAAATGTGCAGCTCTATGGTATGTTGTACAACATTATGGTATGATTTGTGGCTCTACGTTATTGTGTTGTAAAGCTCTATTATAATATGACGTGCAACTTTATGGCATGATTTACAACTTTTTGATATGATGTACAACTATATGGTACGATGTACAAGTCTATGGTATGATGTACAATCCTATGGTATTGTGTACAACTATATGGTATGATGTACAAGTCTATGATATGATGTACAACTCTATGGTATGATGTACAACTCCATGGTATGACATACAACTCTATGGTATGACGTACAACTCTATGGTTGCAGGATGTTATTGTGCGTTTGCTGCAAGTGTTGACTCATTCATCTACTACATTACTTATCAAGCTGGTGCTGACTACGCTGACAGAGTTCTGTGTCACCTCATCAACCTACAGTGCTGACTATATCAAACGTCTACTTGTATCTCATAAAATTGTCAGTGTAAGTTACCAATCGTGCGACCATTATTTCGCTTTGTTTGTAATATATTCTTGGCAATGCGGCAAGTCAATGCTGTTGATCGAGGTTAATTCCTTTTGTACTTTTGTGTGTACATTGGTGGACATTTGGCTTCTGTGTTTCATGTAAATGCCTCTCAATGGGAACTGCACTTGTAAGAGTATGTACACCAGGAGTCGCTCACGTTTCCAGAACCAAATGACTATGTTTATACAGAGTCTGCTCAAGCAGATATTTTCACTTGCGCATCAGAGTTTCAGTCAAAATAATTAATACTTTTATAATTATATATATATCTATTTCCGGTAAAGTGATTATCTCATTAGTTAGGTTTGCTAAGGAAGTAAAAGTATAATGTTTTTTCCTAAAACATTTTTTCGTGTTGGCATTCTGAGATGAATGTATTAGCTTTGGTTTAAATGTGCTATGTCACCTCATGGGGCTGTGACATTGAGAGTTATCTCTCTTTGAACTTTCTACATTCAAACGGAGTTACCATTGTTCGTAGTATAAAATATAGTTACTTCATGCAGACTCAAGAAAGTTTTTTCCTGATAGCTTCCATCCTGTCAATCGGATACTATAATGACATGTCCCTACAATAAATTTAAATTATGCACAGCAGCATCAAATCTACCTACAACAACAGAGATTTATACATTTTTATAGTTTTTTATAATTATTTTTTATTACAACTGTTATCCACAGGCCTCAGGGGCTTGTTGACAAAAAACACAGAGACGATGTGTCCTGTAACAAAAACTGCTTTTATCAATAATTCTTAACACGGTTGTGAAATTCTCAAAGAGAGCTAACTCTCAATATCAGAAACTCGATTTATTGAAACTGAGTGAAGACGCTTGGTTATTATTAACGCATTTAGTAACGGGTCACTGTTACTATTCTCGGCAAGCCTCTGATGTCTGTGTATCACTATTATAACTATTTTTTATATAGTTATTCAACTTTTTTTTCAATTTTCTTTATTATAATCATTTATAATTATGATTGTACTGTTTATGATTGTTATTGTAATTATTAATGGTTACTATTGAGTTGTTATTACTATAATATTATTTCTATTTGTTGTTGTACTTGATACAATTATTATTAATATGATTCTTTTTATAATTTTGTAATAATTAATAATAACTTTTTATAGCTATTAATAAAAAAGTTATAATAGAAAAATTAATAATTGATTTTATTATTATAAATGATTATCACCACATTAAATTCTTATTTTAATTTATAATAATAGGTTCATAGAGGTGTAGATAGATGCTAATGATTATTTGTATTATTATTATTTCCCGCACAGATACCAGACAATCCATTTACACATAAACGTTGCGTTAAATAAATTATCGTTGGTGTCTTATCGTATTTATTAACTACTGTACCAACGATCGTATATAATCGCTGACCGCATCGTGGTTATTTAATGCTTATGCTCTATAGCTACACTTGTGTGATTAAAAACTTCTGTACGTGTAACCTGCTATAGCCCTTTAAACTCTGTGGGTTGTTCAATTATATCAATCGCATTGCAATAGCCTGTTTACTCTAGTTGAAACATCTTAACTCCATCTTTGTGCATTGTACTCTATATAAAACTTTTAGCATCTTCCGGTTGGATGTGCATCAGCGCTCTCTAGAAGGGGGGTAACCCTAGTCACAACCCCATTTATCTATTTCTACGGATTTTCACTCAAAAAACCTTTTTTCTGGAGTTGTGCTCTCCTCAATTCCATCTATAGTCTAACGGCAATAGATACTGACTTGTACTAAAAAATTTCACGGCATGCAAATTGTTGAATAAGGCCATAAAGCAAAGTTGCAAAAGTTCGGCTTGTTTGGATAGAAGAAGGGTATCCCAGTGATAGTCATTGTGCAGAGACTTTCAAGGGCATAACATATTAGTTTTGCAATTATTTTCAGATTTTTTGGAAATGTTTCTGTTGAGTCAGTATTTTAATTTATTGTTGATAGGCTTGCTATTATGTACACACTGGCATTCACGTGACGAATTACATGGCCACTATCTCAAACACTAAAGCGCTATTACCGATGAAAAAATTACTTTTAAATTAAATCAAATCAAATGGTTCTAACTATCTTTATTTAGAATTTATTTGTGAAGAAAAACACGCTCGATTTTCATTGTTGGCGTCGTTGTTGTTGCCAACAACAACAGTAATTTCAAATCTGAGTTACACGTTATTTGACTGAAAAACAATTTGACAATATAGATTGTAAATGGATAATGATCTTCAAATACAATAAAAAAAATCAAAACTAACTTCTGATCATTTTTATAGTTTTGATTCAGACTATTTAGCACTCTTTAGCATCAAAGAAATGACAACTCAGACTAGTAAATTGCGTGTCACTGTCAATCGATAACATGCCAGTTCATCAAAGTGCTTTGTTGACAAATATTGCCATTTACGAATTAAATAAAACCAAATCAGCGTGTTATATACTTTTAATAGCGCTACTGTGTTCTGGTCATTGTTTGCATGACCAGAACCGTCGCAGTTCCCATTTTTCTTCTCTTCGTGATACAAAAAGATAACTCCCAACTTTTGCTCTTCGCTTTCCAGAAAAAGCATATCTTGCCATGTGATTGAATTGGATCGTGATTTTAAATTGCACCAAGTTGTCAAATGTTATCCTACATGTACACCTACCGAATAGCTACCGATCAGAAATGACGACATGGTGTTTCCCCTGTTTTTTTTCTCTACTTGCCATTTTCACACAACACGGTTAAACTGATTGTATATGATGTCATAGTTAGCCATAAAATGCTTTCAACCAACTAAGTCGGTACGCTTATGAGCGACAGTAGTATAATAGGAGCAGATCTTTTTATACGCTCCATACCATACTATTACATACTTTCTATTACAAATGTTGTTTACCTACACATTTTACTCTATTATTATATACTTTATTACTCTCGCTATTATATCCACCGTTTTAATCAAATAAACATAATACTTAACCCGCTACCAAAACAAACGAGTCAATAAACAAAGGGAGCATGTCAACTGGCATCTAAACCGGGAGCAAACCCCCAGCATAATCAAATAACAAATCAATAAATATCTTGCAGGTCAATGCAACTGTCAACTGTCATTTATATTACCTTTCGAACCCACATTCACATATCTATATAACTATACTGTAACAAATCTGTAAAAGTATTCATACTTAAAAACAGCAATGTATGGTAACAGGTCTGTTTATTTATGCAGATGCATATTATACTAACAAAAGTCATGTAAAAACTAACAAATACATGAATGACAGGTCTGTAATCAATACAACAAAGTTAGCACACAAAAAAGTTTGCTATGTTGACAGGTCTGTGTTTGATGCAAATCTGCTCCTACTATACTCCTAACGACTCTTTTTTACATAAATAATTTGTGCTTGAGAAAAGTTTTTATTGGAAACATTGAAGCCGCGATCAGTGATACGAATCGTCAAATCACGAGTTCTCTACCAACTTTTTTTTTATTTGGATCAAAACGTGTCAGTTGCCTCAGACAATTAACATGTTACCGATTTATTCGGAAACAGAGGTTGCAAAATCACGCAATCGGTAAGGGAAATCGGGAGTTTTTCGGTGGTTGTACATGGGATCTTGCTCTCGTCCAACTGTGTTTGCTTTCAACTTGTTTCATTCTCTGACAGCAGAAAGGTTGGGGCATTAATTGAACATCATGCAATGTGCATGTGCAGACTTGTATATTTGTTATATGTATTGTAGATAATATGTGTGGTGTTGTCCAGCAAAAGGCTGTACAAAGACAAGACACTGTCCGAGTTGTGTTTGTCTCTGTTGAGAGTTGTCAGTGATATTCTATTGCCTTCAGAAATATCTATTGTTTTATCTGATATACTTCCGCTCTGTATATCTCTATGTAACATGAACAAACAACTTCTCTTTGCTTTCCGTCCAGCCATCAAACGAAAGGTGATTTATCTCGTCATTCCATTTGTATATATTTCTTGCCACCATGTAAAGATGTGCTTTGTCTCTAAATATCCACTTGACGTGCACACAGCTCACAGAAATGGTAGTTAACAAGACAGTGGTCATGCGAGAGCATACCTACGAAATGGGTGCAAGTCAGGAGAAATGTGATGTGATGCTTCAGCTTTTTGGTTGCAAGTGAGTTATGGTTTTCTTATCTCATATCTCTGCTGACAATATATACGTTGGAGTTGTGTTCTCTACTTACATTCTATACACTAGAGTTGTGTTCTCTACTTACATTCTGTACACTAGAGTTGTGTTCTCTGCTGTCAATATATACATTAATGTTGTTTTCTCTACTGACAACATATACGTTGGAGTTGGGTTATCTACTCACAATTTATCTACTCACAATCTATAAGCTAGAGTTGTGTTCTCTACTTACATTCTATAAGCTAGAGTTGTGTTCTCTACTTACATTCTATAAGCTAGAGTTGTTTTCTCTTCTTACATCGTATATACTAGAATTGTATTCTCTGCTGACAATATATATATTAGTGTTGTTTTCTCTACTGACAATGTATACGTTAGAGTTGTGTTCTCTACTTACAATCTATAAGCCAGAGTTGTGTTCTCTACTTACATTCTGTATGCTAGAGTTGTGTACATTATGTATGCCATCACTGTGTTTTCTACTTACACTATGTATACGCTAGAGTTTTGCTCTATATCAGTAGAGTTTTCCCCTCTAATCACACTACCTATATAAATATCAGGCAGGTGCAGATGAACTATTGTGTTGGAGATTTGTTTGATACGAGTTCAGAAGTAGACAGGAATGTAAATGAAGAGATTGTAGAGCAAGGGCTCGCCTGGTGTAGTGTTAGTGAGACTGCAAGCTCCGAGTCCACCAACTCTGGTGGGTGTTATATATATATATATGGCAATTCACTCACATACACACCATATATGGTAATTCACTCACATACACATCATATATGGTAATTTACTCACATACACACCGTATATGGTAATTCACTCACATACACACCATATATGGCAATTCACTCACATACACACCATATATGGTAATTCACTGACATACACACCATATATGGTAATTCACTCACATACACACCATATATGGCAATTCACTCACATACACACCATATATGGTAATTCACTCACATACACACCATATATGGCAATTCACTCGCATACACACCATATATGGTAATTCACTCGCATACACACCATATATGGTAATTCACTCACATACACACCATATATGGCAATTCACTCACATACACACCATATATGGTAATTCACTCGCATCCACACCATATATGGTAATTCACTCACATACACACCATATATGGCAATTCACTCACATACACACCATATATGGTAATTCACTCACATACACACCATATATGGCAATTCACTCACATACACACCATATATGGTAATTCACTCACATACACACCATATATGGCAATTCACTCGCATACACACCATATATGGTAATTCACTCGCATACACACCATATACAGTGTACTCCTGATATATCGAATCCTGTTATATCGAAAATCTGGGTATATCAAACAAACTGCACCAGTCCCAGCTGAATGCATTGTAATTACCTACTCCGATATCGAATGATTTCTTACATATCGAACAAAAAAAAATCCTCATCTGGCATGAGCCCAAGTAAAAAGTGTCCTACTTCGACCGAAGCATGCGATAGTAGAAAATAAAATTGCAGTATTAAACACTCAGAATAGTTTTCATGGGGGCTGCCATCTTGGAATATGAATGTCAAGGTCTATCATTCCAATTAAACACTCTGTCTCGGTGGTATAGTTCCGGTAGGTCGACCCCATATTATTATTGTTGTGATACTGACAATAACTGGTCCTTATTGTAGCTAGAGAGCATGGCCAGGCTATCCTTATTTAGTCTGCACCTGTTGCTGTTGTTGACTTTATTCAAAATGTGGGAGAGACATATCTATCTATCTATAACATTACTATTGTCACTATGTGAATTGAGAGCAATAATCAAGTAAGGAGTCAGGAAAACTTCAAGCTCAAGAAGAAGTACACTACTGCTACTAATTTTAACTAGAATACTAAAAGTTTTAATTATTTTAATTATTATTATTTGTTTTAGTAAAACAAATAATTAATTGATACACACACTCACTGCTTATTATTATTTATTTATTATTATTATTACTACTTCTTAAAAATTTATTGTTTATTATCCTATTAATAATAATGATTATAATGCTGTTATTTTTTTAGAGACCCATTATTATTATAATTATTTATTATTATTGTTATAGTAAATGATGATTTTGTTAATAAGTATTAATAATAATAGCAATGACAACATCATCAACAACAACAATAAATAATATCATAAATAAATTAAATAATAAGTAATAGGTAGTAGCTGTTACGTTTGTTGTCATAGGTGGTTAGAAGTAATGAAACCAACTTAGTCTAACAGTAACTTAACTAACACAATAATATACAACAACATGTGCTACTACTACCTACATCATCATTGCATAATTGTTGTAATTCTCAGCTTCAACACCATTAATTATTTAATTAATAAATAATTACTAAAACCCACAATCACAAAAGACAAAATGCTTAATATCCGAGCTTAAATACATGTAATAGTGACTTATTATGTGTACATAAAAAATTTCGACGGTCATGATTTTATATATCAAACATCTCATATATCAAACAAAATTTTATGGTCCCCTCGGGTTTGATATATCAGGAGTACACTGTATGGTAATTCACTCACATACGCGTCATATATGGTAATTTACTCACATACACACCATATATGGCAATTCACTCGCATACACACCATGTATGGCAATTCACTCACATACACACCATATATGGTGATTCACTCACATACACACCATATATGGTGATTCACTCACATACACACCATATATGGTAATCCACTCACATACACACCATATATAGTAATTCACTCACATACACACCATATATGTTAATTCACTCACGTACACACCATATTTGGTAATTCACTCACATACACACCATATATGGGAATTCACTCAGATACACACCATATATGGTAATTCACTCAGATACACGTCATATATGGTAATTCACTGACCCCACAAATGGCCCTAATGAAAGACTAATAGTAGTTGTGCTCTTTTACTGATGTAGACACCGTTTGGAGGGACCTGATACCATCGGAAGTTGTACACGGACCTCATTTCTTTGCTCATGAACTAGATAGGGTCAGCCAGGTGGGTTTGCTCGGTTGTGGGGTTTTACGGCGTTCATCAGCTTTGACTTTATGCGGAAATGTTTACATAGGCCGTAGGAAATGTTCTACTGTTTTATTTCTGTTGCTTTGTGCTGGTCAGAATGGTTTATATTTTTTATTTGTATCTGTTTCTTCACACTCTGTTACCTTTACTGATTGTTTGTTCACACTCTGTTACCTTTACTGATTGTTTCTCACAAAGGTGACCTATAGTGAAGCTGCCAGGTAACGTTTAGTATTGTGTGTGGTTTTTAATTAGCCACAGCTTTTCTGCTTTGCGTGCTCTAACCATAGAATTATCTCCCCTCTTATCACGCTAATCATTTGCAGCGTTTGGTGATTTTAGAGTCATGTAAAATTGGCACAGCAGATCATGTTTTCTCTATTTGGTTATAACTGTAAACTCAATAGGTTGTAAATAGAGGAGTGAGAACATTTTATTCCGCCATCTCAAGCTCTTGCGCCATATAAACACTTGTGACCCTTTTGTCACCAACCGCGTATGTTTTATTCGTCCTACGATTAGCATTCTGGAAGGGGAGATAATTCTATGGCTCTAACCACTACAACTCCTAGTAGTTTACACTTTCTGTTATGTGCATCGGCAATATTCGCTTTTTTTCATTTCCTGTGACATTTTATAGATTGAGGTGTTATATATACCTGTGTGTGCGTGTATGGTGTTATATATACCTGTGTGCGTGTTTGGTGTTATATATACCTGTGTGTGCGTGTTTGGTGTTATATATACCCGTGTGTGTTTGGTGTTATATATACCTGTGTGTGCGTGTTTGGTGTTATATATACCTGTGTGTGCGTGTATGGTGTTATATATACCTGTGTGTGCGTGTATGGTGTTATATATACCTGTGTGTGCGTGTTTGGTGTTATATATACCTGTGTATGCGTGTTTGGTGTTATATATACCCGTGTGTGCGTGTTTGGTGTTATATATACCTGTGTGCGTGAGGTGTTATATATACCTGTGTGTGCGTGTTTGGTGTTATATATACCCGTGTGTGCGTGTTTGGTGTTATATATACCTGTGTGCGTGAGGTGTTATATATACCTGTGTGTGCGTGTTTGGTGTTATATATACCCGTGTGTGCGTGAGGTGTTATATATACCTGTGTGTGCGTGTTTGGTGTTATATATACCTGTGTGTGTGTTTGGTGTTATATATACCTGTGCGTGCGTGTTTGGTGTTATATATACCTGTGTGTGCGTGTTTGGTGTTATATATACCTGTGTGTGCGTGTTTGGTGTTATATATACCTGTGTGTGTGTTTGGTGTTATATATACCTGTGTGTGCGTGTTTGGTGTTATATATACCTGTGTGTGCGTGTTTGGTGTTATATATACCTGTGTGTGCGTGTTTGGTGTTATATATACCCGTGTGTGCGTGTTTGGTGTTATATATACCTGTGTGTGCGTGAGGTGTTATATATACCTGTGTGTGCGTGTTTGGCATGTCCAGCATTGGCTCTGTGTATAGCCCCATGGAAGCTTTGGGCGATATTAATATAATTTTTGATTAGTGCGCTTCATTCAGGCGTTTTTTTATAACTAGTGTAAAATGAATAACGGTCATTGAGTTAGAAGCAATGAATATGTTAGCCACAACCACAGGCAAAAGTTGTTTATTCCAAGTGATACAAAATACTGTATTATATTTTTACATTATTTAATTAATGAAATATAATTACAGTGACTTTCAGGTTTGTTAAGCATCTATCAGTATCCTTGTTACTGAAAATGTTTGTGCGATTTTGGTGGACAATTTTAGGCTGTGATGTTTTGTCACCAGCAGAGTTGCATATGAAATGACAGCGGAGAGATTTGCGTTTATTTTGTGTCATTTGTTTGTTGTATGTCTAGATAGTGGACATTGAGGTCATAATGCAGGATATGGATCATGACGTTTTAGCCTCAGAACCTTCTCCCGCTGATTTAGTCTCAGTACGGGGCGCTATATCTAGCCCTCATTGTAACATAGAGGATTCTTCAGATATCTACTACAGGGCGCAGGTAAATAGTGAACAGTTTCACCCTCAACCAATCACAGTGTAATTTTGAACTGCTACAAAGAAAGTATGTTTATAATGCTAGACTCCTCGTACACCATATCACAAGAATTGTTCCCCCACATTTTTTGTATTGTGTAAGAGATATCGAGCCCCTAACTTGAGTTATGCATTACAAGGTATGTCATAGAGTGAAGAAGAATCATTACTTGGTGATAGCGTTGGATTATGGCCAGACAAGAGAGGTCGACCAATCACAGCTCTATAAACCGTGTCAATCACTTGTGCACATCCTTCCTTCCGCAACACTTTTCACTCTCAGAGGTATGTTTGTGTCTCTCTCTTTTCGTTGCACCTAGCGAATATCAGACGGCTTATTAATTTACAGCGATAGTTTATTTCAGAGTTATCTCCCCATCACAAATGGGTAAGTATATTAGTGATCTAGGTGTTTTTTCAAGCCTATTTCTATACGAACTAATGCATTTAACTCTCCATTGATAGGTTTAAGGCCCAGCCCTTTCTCCATAGAGTTACTCAGCACCGCTCTATCAATTCTACAGATACTCACAATTGGTAACTTCACTGTATGTGAGGTGATGGTCAACCAATGGTCCGCAATTGGCTGTCTTCTGGAGATAGCCTCAGTCTCCCCAGATCAGATCGTCTGTACCAAAGTTATGAATGTGTTCACTCACATTAGTAGCTGCAGGTTGGTACTACTCATTTCCCATGTTGTTGACTGACCTCAGGCTACAAGTGTTGTTGACTGACCTCAGGCTACGAGTGTTGTTGACTGACCTCAGGCTACGAGTGTTTGTATATCATCTAGCCGTGTGCGATGTAACCAACTGGTGAAACAAAACACCATCTCTCAGACTATCAGTTTGATAAGAAGGTTTGCTGACTTGGGATGGCGGGGGACAGTTCTGTCAGCTTCTACTGCCCTGAGTTCTATGGTCATAGACAACACTGCTGCCAAGGAACAATTTGAGCGAGGTGAGACAATTACTTACATTCTATGCAGTAACTGCTATCATAGAATAGGTTAGTCACCGGCTGTTACTCCTAGGTATGAGCACTCTAGTGGCACTGGTAGCTGTCTATCACAGTGATGAGCAAGTAAAAACTGCTCTTCTACAGTCTATTAGGAACCACCTTGGCAATGTTGACGTCTGCGAAGTCTCCAACGGAGTCTCCGACCTTGAAATCTATCGCAAAAGGTGAGAGTTTCTGTACCATGGTGTTTGTGGTGTGTAGGATGTGTGAGAACGATACTTGACCTAACAAAATTGTTGTGTTGTGTTGGTAATTGTATTTCATATGCTCACAGTAAAGGTGAGTTTTTTATATAATGCTTTTCTTCGCAAAAGGACGGGGTTTTTTAGATAAGATTTGAAACGAAGAGAGCTGTTGGTCAATATTGTTTAAATTCTGAGTGGGCACGTGATACTCTTAACAATACACATATTGAAGTCTGTGGTCATTCCTACCATCGCTAATTGTCTGTGAACATTTTACTCTCAGTCAGGCTTGGGACTCGATTTTGGAAAAATAAAGGATTAATTCGATTTCGATTTTAGAGTTCAAAAGAAAGGAATATAGCATTTCGATTTTTCTTTTGAAAAAGAAAGGATAAAGGAATGTACAATCGATTTTATACTCTGTATGATTGTTTATCTTGGCAAAATTTATGTGGTATAGAATCATCTTCTAATTTATCAGTCTTTCCTGCAAATATTACATATAGATGTGTTCAGTAATTACTAGTGAAAATGATGTAACTTGATAGCACAATATCAAAGAGCTGTTTTGATCAGAACCCAGTTTTTCACCGCTGGTAAGAAAAACACACACATTTCATAGCCTTCATTATTATTTATATATATCAATATTTCAAAGTCATCAGTGATTATCTACCCTTCTATTATAGATATTCATAATTGGTGTAAACAATAGAGCTATATATATGGTATGTAATATATGTATGTAAAACTACTACTATTGCATTTCAACAATAATAATGATAAAACCGAATTATTATGGCATTGATAATATTTGATCAATAAATAATAATAGCGATTCCTAATAGGTGTTCATTGATGAGATGATTGGTATGTTGATCAATTTGTCGGGTACATAAAAAACAAGTAATAACTAATATTAATAAAAATGATGAAAGATTATTATCATTAAAAAATGTTGGTGTAATTATTACGTATACTTTTCATTATTACTAGTATAATTATCATAATTAAATTGATCATTGTAATTAATATAAAAAAATAAACATAAACATAGCAAAAAATCAAATAGTATCAATAAATAATTAGAATAATGCAAAAGAATATAATATTAATTAAGCTGATGCTACCATGTTCAATACAAATAATCAGTAGTAGTGGTAGTAGTAATAACTAGAGTAAAAGCCTACTGACTGTTTTTGAACAACATAAAAATCCAATAAACTAATGAGAATTATAAATATAATAAATAAATAAATGTTAATTAAAACCAATAATAAATAATCAAAATAATAATAAAATACATAAATAATAATTAATAATAATTATCAGTAATAATTAATAAATTGCAAAAAACTAAAAAATGAAATGATTAGCTAATAAATAAATAATGATATTATAATAATAATAATGGTAATAAAAGTAAATATTATCATTAAAATTGTCATTATAATAATAATAATAATATAAAAATTATAATAATATAATTATTCAGATTATATTATTATTATAATAATATAATTTGGTTGCTTCAAGTTATTATCAAATTAATTAACATTTATAATTATTGTAACAATTGTTGTTATTATTAAATTATAATATTTAGTAAATAATAATATGAATGATTTATGATAATAAATAGTAATAGTAGTGAAGTGGGGGAAAATCTAACATTATAATAATTATTATTATTTATAATTATTATAAATAATAATAATAACAATAATTTATTGAAATAGTTACAGTAGTAATAATAATCATAATTATCAAATTTTAACATTTTTATTATAATATTAAAATTATTGTTATTATTTATTTTTAATTTATTATATTAATAACAATTATTATTTATTATTATTAGAAAAATAATAAGAATAACAAGTAATAATTATAATAATTAAAAGGAAATCCAAACTACTTTGAAAAAAAATACTATAATTATAATAATAATAATAATAATTATTATTATTAATTTTTTTTCAAAGTAAATTGGATTTCCCTTTAAGAGATTTGGGTGCACATGATCACATCAGTTGAGTTATGCCTTAAAAAAAGGAAAACCTAGTCACGTAGTTGTAATAACCACAGCAGTAGTAAGAAAGATATATAATGGTAGTACATGTAACATTTATCACCAAAGGTTTTCTTCTCAACTGAAATAAATCTACTGTCTGCATCATCTGCTCAAATGTTCCGGTTTGTTCGATAAACTGTATTATTTATACTCTCAAAAAAAAATTTCGGTTTTTGTATCATAGCTAACCTGACCTTAAGCTGTAATCTATATTGAAATAAAAGACTGAAAAAAATAGCAGCTAGAAAAACAGCATAGTATGCAAAAAAACGAAGCATAAACCAATTTTTTTAGTGTGCAATATCATTGTTATAGAGACTTCATATCCTGTTTGGTGAGAAATTTTCAAGACATTGCTGCGGTTGTGGATTAAATACAGCAAAAGTCACACAATGTGAAACTTTACAAAACAAAAAGCTATGTTACATTGTTTTCTTTTGTGACCAATTGGATGTAATCAGAATATTTTGACCTTTCACATCTTGAAAAAATCGATTACATCCTTTAAGCATTTAAATTAAACACTTACAGCTAATCCTTTATCATCCTGAAAACCATTGTAAATAGACTAATCGTTAGTGAAATAGCAGCGACTAGCGAAAACGATTAACGTTACGCATTCGTTTGTCCCAAGCCTGCTCTCAGTGTATCTAGTCCCATCACCAACCACACATCTCTGCTGATTACAAAATGGCCTGCGAGAGTATCACTCCTTGATATACAAGGTCTCACATGTTTCAGGTGCTGACAGCTATTTGGTCTTTGTTCTTTGGGAGTTGCCCCTTCAACGTGGAAAGTCCTTTGCTTCATATTACACACTGTTTCGTTTTGGTGTAGCAGATTTCAGCAGAGTATATATCATCATTATTATTATCATATCACTTGTTATTGCTTTTGGCTTTCTTAAGTGGAGTTGTCTACTCAATATTTTGAAGAGAGGACAATTCAAATAAGTATGTTCTGTACATTTCTTCTGCTGCAACGAAATTCCGATTGAGATCTGAGTGGCTGTTTTTTTTTGTATTTGTTGTAACAACTCTTCACTTATCTGTTCACATGTGTTGTATTGATTGATTATCTACTGTTTTGTTATCCGTGCGAAAATGTACATTTTGCCGTCTTTGTCTGAAGTCAAATGAAATACAAAATGGTGGAAACTGAAGCTTTTGGGTCTTCCAGTTTGTCGAATCATTTGCTACTGACAGCCTGTGCGCGCTGCCTGTACAAATGTCAAAACGCTGCATAAACTTTCACTCGCTGGTATTTACCCTTGGACCCTTGTATAATTATACACAAATCCTTGTCTTCCTCAAACCAAGTCTCTGCTTTCTCTATTCCAGAAAGTTAATTCTAACATTTTCTTATTTCCTCTGACAGTCCCCCTGTTTCCTCACCCTCTTCACTTACTAATAAAATAGAGAGAGTGATAAAGTCTGTGTCCCCTCCGTCTCCCAGCCCGCCGGCTGAACATACATCCAGAGAACGTAGAAGATCCAGAGATGCTAGTGGTAGAGAGAGAAGCGCTTCTAAACACCGTCAGATCGATCTCAATTCCTTGGAAGAGCAGGTACTGCGTTCATCACACTACAAGCAATGCATTTTAGGTCCACCACTAGTCATAGTTTATTTATAATAATTTGTGTATTATTGGTTTTTGAAATGGTCAGTTTCGTCTTCTGAGACAATGTGTGTGGGAACTACATTACTGAAATATGCTCATTCTCTCCCCACTCTCCATTTGTATATAAAAGGATCTGTACAAATCTGAAGATAAGACTGGTGCATCGTCAGTGATTGCTCATAAGATGGCATCTCGTAGAGACTTCTATGTTTTGGGTAGGAATTACTGTTTTATCTGTAGATTGTTGTCTATGCTGATCGTCTGCTAGTCAACCATGATACATTGCTCTATGATTCACTATAAAGTGCAGCATAGTTTGTTGTTTCAGATGAAAAGACTGAACTAAGAATGAGCTCCACTATCTCAATCTGTGAAACTGGTAGCTCTATGGATTGTGTTAGCGTACAGAAAGTTATTGCTGGATTCCTAAACTCCGGTAATTGCAGTATCCGGTAGTTGTGTGCTCCTTTTTACATGAGAGAATAACTTCTCATCTATGGTTTTCAAATGCAATGTAGTGTTATTGCATAGACACTGATGTGTGCGTATGTGCTAATAAAGTACTATCATAGATATGTAAACATGTTGAAACGTTGAATAGACAGAGATACATACGTAGACATACAAATTTTGTAGGTATATCTGGTAGACTGATATATGGAATAACACTGGAAGGCGTAGTTAAAGGAATAAACATTGACAGGTGTGCTTGCTTTTACACAATCGGCTCTTTGATTTGCTGTCTAAAGCGATTGTTTGATTATCAGCAAACGAGGAGACATTTTTGATCAAGTTTTTTGCGATTGGTCAATTTATAAGCTTCTACATATTTCATTTGATAATGAGTTTTCAGCAGGTTCATATGCGTAAATTTACTTTTTATAATCAGTGTTAGTATTAGCTAAAGTGGACTTCTCTGTGTGTAGCGAAACCTTCCAGTAGTAAATCAGGTGGCTTGTTAGCCATATCCAGGCAAACTATCCTTTTTCTGTATGCAATGTGACCCTAGCTGACCCTGGCTGACTCTATGTGATGCTGACAGGGATGGCAGAGATCAGCTGAGGCTGGGAATGGACAGAGTGTGTACAGATTTGTGCCCATCACTCACCGCTGACATCCCCACCCTCTACTTCATTCCTCTCTGCTGTAAACAGGGTGCAACGGACATCACCACTCGCACTTACATCCCTGACAGATTCGTTGTTGGTGAGTACCGGTCATGTGGAAACCTCTTAAAACACATTGGTTACTAGACGCTTTCTGTGGTTTTCATGGATTTTTGGTCATTTTTATTATTTTCTAGCAGTCCAATCGACGCAGCTACAGCAATGAAACAAATACCAAAATAAAGATAAGATTCTGCTATAAATCTATATGGGTCTTATCATAGACAGAGAAAAAATCAAACAAAGTTTCCCATCTACATTTTTAATTAAGGCTCCTATTGCAACACGGCGAGAAACCATGAAACGAGACCGATGTATGGATTTGCATTTTACTCGAGAAATCTGTATCCAAGAGGCGGAAAAATTGCAGCAAAGAAAAGATGGCAAAATTTTGTTCTAAAATGATTTATTATTTGCTAGGTTTTGCTTTAAAAAAAAAACACAAAACCTCAATCAAAAACCACAAAACCACAAGAATGCTCGGCGCGACACCAGTAATGGCTTACTAATTGGTTTTTATAAACTAGAGAAAAAATACTTATAATGCTTGAAAGTCAACAAAAGACTGCCAAGACAGTGTTTCAGTGGTTATCTTTCCAGTTTACATTTTATTTTGCCAGTGGAAACCTCTTAATTACTTTAATTTTTTTTTTCCAAAACAATGTTGTGGGTAAAAATGATAAAAAACAATGGCGACTATTGACAAGTAATTAACAACCTTATATTGATTTGATATTCACAAAAATTGATGTAAATGGTCAAGACACCATGGGGATTATGAATATAAAAATTATTTTGACAGCCATAACCGATTTGATGAAAAAAAATTTGTTCTGAAAATACTTATGATTTTGTTGATAATTATTATAAATAACTTAAAGTTAAAAATTTTCATAAGTATCCCAAAACTTGTCCAATTTTTCTGATCCTTTGTAAAGATCAGCGTTAAGCTATGTATTTCCTTCGTTTTTGAAAAAATTGTGTTAAATATCTTGCATAAAAGAAATTACAATGAAACAAATGCCACTTTTGGTCATAATAAATAATTATTAATTATTACTACAATGAGTGAGAAACTACACTTACCCTGCTCGAAATTTCACCACAACCGGTCACCATGCCCAAAACATGATGCTTTCATCATTTTTAGCTTTAGTTTGTTTAGAATCTATTTATAAAATAAATTAAAAAAAGAAACAATCGCATCCACTAAACATACGTGTGCCGCTGCTGGTTGCTAAGGAAGAAAAAAGAAAAATAAAAAATTCAAAAGTCAAAACTAGCCTTAGGCCATGTATTAGTGATAATTTTGATAAACCGAGCAATTGATTCTCAATAGAATGACACCAAAATGTAAGAGCTTACTCTTACTTTGCTAACAAGAAAATTGTGAAGAGACAATTACTGGTTTGCTGTGCACAACCCGAGCGTTCTCGGATCTTGTAAGCGATGTCTTTTAAAGGTATTGTGTGATGGGTTTTGTGCTGAATTCAATCTCATTCTTCTGTTTCAAATGGTTTTTTTTACCAAAACATTTGGCGCTGTATTGCGCTCTCGTTAATTACATAGTATAAGTACAACATATGCTGATTTTTCACACAATTTTTTTCCAATATGGAACAGCTTATATGTGGGGAGTTGCGAAAAGTTGGCTTGTTAGTATAGAAAGACAGTCTCCCAAGAGTAGTCATGGTGTAGAGGCTTTCAAGAGTGTCAAAATGTCAGTTTTCACTTGTTTTTAGATTTTCTGAATGTGTTTCAGTTTCGTGTTGACCATTATTAAAAGATAGAAAGTTTTTATATGGAAAAGAAAAATAATTTATGTGGTTTATGATACAGGCATCGACGTGGTAATGAACATCAAAAATAATTTATAAGTCTGATTAGCATGTTAGTTTATTGAAAAACTCGCAGAAACATAGAATGAAAATTATTACCATTTTTTCAAAATCAATGGAATCCTAAAGAAAAGACAACTCCTAAGGGTTAGTTACAAAAAGTTTGTGACGCCACAAATAATTCTATCAATGTCAAATGTTTTGCTTTTAGAGTTTTGTGCAATAGTCACTCTCACAGATTCAGCATATTGGCCACAAAAATTTGTTACAGCTATCTCTAAGGGATTAACTGACTCTGCATTGCTTACATGAACTCTTGTAGCCATTTAGTTTGCCCATTCAAACACCAACCATTCCACCCTACCCGCTTTTATTAAGGAGCACTGCCCACAGTTTGTCAATAAATTTGCTTCAACTAAGATTATTATCAGCCGAGCTCAGACCTAAATGATTACTTTTGATGGTTGTCATTCTGTAGAGATAGTGATCAGCGCCAGCCCAACGATGTCTCAAGCTTATAGAATCAAATCTGACAACCGAATTTTTCTTAGAGTAGGCAGCTGCACAAAGGAGTCGACCGTACAAGACCTGCGTGAGATGGTCACTCGTCGGTTGGAAGAGAGTATGGAGAGTTCAATATAGTCAGCTAAAGTGAAACTGGTCAAAGCCATGCCTATTCCTGCCTCCCTTCGCTAGGGATCTCTTAGGAAACACATTGTTTGCTGTTAACTTATCCATGATGCTGTTCCCAACCACTTGTTTCTCGCTTGAATTTTGCTCACTGCTGTGCTTCAAACGCAACCTTAAAGGCAACGCGTTTTTAGTTGTTTTACCTGGTTTTACCTTACCTTTTTTTGCTGTATTTTATAGTACATAATTATCCCACCCTGCTGCTTTATCAAGTCACAATATTTCTGTTTCTGTCGCAGGTAATCATTGTTACTCCCCCCCCCCCCCCCCCCCCCCACACTCATTTAATTTTCTACTGCAATTTCATATCGCACTAGTTGTCTCAACTTGCAGACTTATACTGACTTGTTCTTATGTTATAATGTTGCAGTTGTTTGCTTTCTGGATTACCTAGCTTGTGTTATACTCATTCTGCTGTTGATTGCATCCATTTCACTTTTCTCAACACAGGCGCTGTTCATTCAATTTTTTTCAATCAATCATATTTTTTTAACTAGAAGGTTCAATAATCTTTTATATTCCGCAATAAACTGGATAAAAATAAATAGGAAAATAAATGTAATAAATAGCAGAGCATTTCTGTTATCACATTATTTCCTACATGAGTAATATCATTGCTGATGAGGCAGAAAAAAGCTTGCGAATTAAAATCCAAGAAGAAAGACATTAATGTACCTTTAAAAAAGGAAGGCAAAAATGAAAAGAAGCATAAGAAATTTGCAAGTTTTACAACCGTAAAAATGCACACAGCTAAGACTAGCATCACCATTTGTTCTAATTGTCAGAACGAAGTCTTTGCCCACATAACATGAACAGTATAACGTCAAATTCACAGGGTGGTTCAGTTAGTGGCATCTATGCTTTTCACGACCTCGCCAAATATATCATCAACTTGACCTCTTGCATCAATCTGCAATATTTAGACAGACATTGCTCATCAACGAAGTGCTTTTGTCAAAGACAGGTTATGAGAAGACAATTTCTAACGCAGCAATAGATAAAATTGATCAACTCCAATAAGGCTTTCTTGAGAAAGCAGAAAGCTGAGCTGCTAATAAAAGCTGAGCTTTTCCAATTCAAAGAAATTTCAGCTAGATTATAAGGAAACAAAATGGCTTCCGAGGTAAAATAAAATGACTTCTTGAGAGATATTTGGCAAAAAAATCAAATGAAATGTATAAATTAAAATTTAGCTAGCGGCTATATCCTAAAATGTAGTTATATTCCAATAATTAGTGTGATGTCAAATGCCTGAAATAATAGTGAATAAATGATCAATGAATATCTAAAACCTATTTATCAAGAATGCCAAAAGCTTGGCTTTAGCTAGAAGGCAGACAGGTGCTATGGGAGATAGATAATATGAATGAGCTTATAATAAGATGGATTGTTGGCTACTAACTGAAATGATTGTAAACTGGACAATTAGACAAACTAGGTATGTATGGTAATATCAAATATTTTACTCTGGCTGCTGTTTCACGAAAAAAAGAAGGCTTTATTATTTTGGTACAAGCCTCTGTATTTGCTGCTAACATAATTAATTTGTTACCAATTATAATAGAACCTGATTTTATTAAAAACGTCTGACCGACTCTAAATGCCAGTCAGTTGAGTATTTTCAACAGATAATTTAGCTTTCAAATTTATAATTTAATGCCCATTTTTATTCTTCAGTTTAAACTATTTTACTGCCTTGGAGAAAAATATATATTATTTGTATATATACATCGATGCTTTTACTACCACAAAGGAATGCTAACTGTACGTCGAACATAACATGAGCATGTTTTTGTATTTAATTTATATAGTCCACAGTACGTGATTAAATGGCAGCCTAACACAAATATGCTCCTATATCGCAATACTAAATACGCCATTTTTATACGTCCCAAGAATCATCAAATAATAATGAATGATTAGCATTTTTTGAGGGGAGATAATCTTATGACTTTGGCTACCACAAAGTGTATCTTTGTTTGCAACTTCACAACATTGCAAGTCTAAAATATGCCCCAGCAAAACTGAATTTGACTGCTGGGTAGGAGTATGTAATAATGTAGATACATTTGTTATTATCTACAGACGGTGAAAACCAAAATAATGATAAGTTGAAAAAATATATTTTATAATCAACAGGTAAATATGGATGCTGCATAAAACTGCTCGGCTGGCGTGTCACAGCGGAGGCGACACAAATATACAATCTCTTACCTTGCATAGTAGTTTCTTGGACTCATAGTGAGCAAGTACTTTGTCACAGCGGAGGTGACACAAGGATACAATCTCTTACCTTGCATAGTAGTTTCTTGGACTCATAGTGAGCAAGCACTTTGTCACAGCGGAGGTGACACAAATATACAATCTCTCACCTTGCATAGTAGTTTCTTGGACTCATAGTGAGCAAGCACTTTGTCACAGTGATCATGAAACGTCTTGAGTCGCTTCTTTATTGTCTCTTCATTATCATCTACACGGCCTGAGGTCTTGGCTCTGCCCAGCAACCTTTCTACCATCACATCATCGGGTACTTCGAAGTAGAGAACACAGGCAGGTGCCACTAGCTATAAATGTACAGACAACACCAAGTCAGTGGAGGGAGCGTATGTAATGGTGAGTGCTAATGTGTATTACTACTCACACTGTTGTCTATTACACACATGGGTATAAGGTACAGTGCAAGCATGCAACTAGATATCAATATACCACCAACCATACTATACGACATTATGTAAAACTTACCTCCGACTCAAAGCGAGTTCCCTGTTCCAACTCCCTTGGGTAACCATCGATGAGAAAACCTTTGGCCGATGTGTTTTTGAGCATGGCTTCTTTGAGCAGAGTTAGCACAATGTCCTGTGTATATTCAACGTATATAGAACTCTATGTATCATATATAGAACTCTATGTATCATATATATAACTTTATGTATCATATATATAACTCTATGCATCATATATATAACTCTATGCATCATATATATAACTCTATGCATCATATATATAACTCTATGCATCATATATATAACTCTATGCATCATATATATAACTCTATGAATCATATATAGAACTCTATGCATCATATATATAACTCTATGCATCATATATATAACTCTATGCATCATATATATAACTCTATGCATCATATATATAACTCTATGCATCATATATATAACTCTATGCATCATATATAGAACTCTATGCATCATATATATAACTCTATGCATCATATATATAACTCTATGCATCATATATATAACTCTATGCATCATATATATAACTCTATGCATCATATATAGAACTCTATGCAACATATATAGAACTCTATGCAACATATATAGAACTCTATGCATCATATATATAACTCTATGCAACATATATAGAACTCTATGTATCATATATGTGTTGGTGTATATACAGTTGCGTTGTATATTAGTTACCATGGATACAAGGGCTCCAGACTCCATGATAGTGTTGAGCTCTTTGCCTCTTTCCGAACCAGATTGCACTTCCTCTCTGAGCAGATCGCCAGAAGAAAGATGGCAAAAGCCATACTTGTCCACGATCTTAGCACACTGCGTACCCTTACCACATCCTGGTCCGCCCACAACAAATATAACCTTTTTGTCCTTCAACTCAGCCATTGCTGTAACACATTACGTCAACTCAAGCATGCGAAACACAAACACATAGAGTACAATAATATATTTTCTGCCGTAAATGGGAAAGGAAATGCTTCAACCTTACATCTTGCCCATTAGCAGAAATGGTATATCAGTGTCTAATAGCTGCCATCTGCACCCAAGTACTTACTGGCTACTGCCTATTATTGGACACAACGCACACATACATTGTACGCTACTCTGCACACACACAGCCAGCGCACACATACATTGTACCCTACACACACACACAGCCAGCGCACACATACATTGTACGCTACTCTGCACACACACAGCCAGCGCACACATACATTGTACCCTACACACACACACAGCCAGCGCACACATACATTGTACCCTACACACACACACATACATGCAGCCAGCGCAGTGCATTCATTCACTAGCTAATCAACTTATAGGCTCCCTGTACAAACAGAACAGTTGGCTAAGCCACAGAATCAATAATATATCCACGCTGCTCAATTGCTCGGTTATGCGTTTATTATTGTTGACTGACTACCGCTGCAGACTGGAATTCACAGCCATCATAACTAGAGATTCCATTCAATCATTTCACACACGCCTATTACCCAAGATCATGAGGAGTGTTCGGAGTATCAGCGAGTTGATACGACAATGCGTGTAACCTTTGATCAACCATTTTGAGCAGCAAATTATTACAAAAATTTCATATAATTTTTTAAAAAAAATTTCAGTTTTCTGTTCCTTATAATTAATTCACATTTCACGTTGAGGTCAAGCACTAGAAAGCACATCTCAAGCAGTGTTTCCTGTTTACAAAACAACAATTTATTTTTGCTCACTAATTACATATTTATAGGATGTCTTATATTTAGTAAGACAAGATCTGAGTGATGCGGTAGCACTGTACAAGCTTCCAGATTCGAATTGGGTAAGTTATGAGAAAAATAAAACCGACTAAGTAAATATATTATTGTGTGATTTATTAATCTACTTCTCTGGCTATTTCTTCAAACTAATAATTCCAGAATTTATATTTCTTCTTATTCGTTATTATAGCAAACCAAGTAATTCGCTTTAATAAAGTGTTTCTGGTTTTATTTTATTATTATTATTATTAAAACAAATACTTTATTTTCACCGTAAAAATAAATGGTTATCATGAATAAATTATGCAGGAAAAAAAGGGTTGATTTGGTGAGTCAATTCTTTAGAAAATTCAATGTGTTCATTTTTACACGCATTCACCACTAAACGCGCCTGTTAAACTTGTTGAAAAACATCAAAATGAACGTTGATGCACATTGTAAAACCTGGCGATCAGCAGGCCGATAATTTGGTGAGTGAAAACGGCCCTTCAGCATCAAATGTCGATGTTGAGCACATCGAAAACGCCTAAGGTAGCGGCTGGTACGAGTCTATTTTCTGAAAAATTGAACCACACCCCAGCAACAATGCACACACAAGCAGTAGAAGATCTAAATCACATCACCAACCTTGCCCTTCCGGTTCTGCTTCTTTCTCTTGCTTTTCACTCGCTGTAGACTCTTGACTGCTTGACGAATCAGTGGTTGACTTACTGATATTCGTCTGCTGCTTGCTCAAGTCTGTTTGCTGCTTGCTCAAGTCCGTTTGCTCCTTGTTCAAGTCCGTTTGCTCCTTGCTCAAGTCCGTCTGCTCCTTGTTCAAGTCCGTTTGCTCCTTGCTCAAGTCCGTTTGCTCTTTGTTCAAATCCGTCTGCTGCTTGCCCAAGTCTGTCTGCTCCTTACTGATAGTCGATGTTTCTCGGCTGTCTCCACCAGTAATCTGAGCTGCCTCTGGTAGAATCACTTCTTCTGCAATAAAAGAGTAATGCCAAGATATTCAGGGGTGGATTCAACAATTAAAGTTAGAAATAGTATATTATGTATAAACAATAGTCAGAACGTTACGACACTATGAGGCTATGGCATTATGAGGTTATGACATAGCACAAAAAGCAGGAATTCAAATTACACTGACAGGTTTCACTTTGCTCAGACCAGCTCAGCAGTAACCCAGTTGACTTTCTCTAAATCGTTACACCACTAGCAGGAGTGTAGAGTAGTTCTTAATTGAAAAAAAATATCATAACCAGAAGTGGAAAGTTACGTTAATAGAGCAAGTACTGTAACACCTGTACTAAGCGCTATGCAAAAAAGTACTATAAACCAAATTAGTACGTACCAAGATATGGAGTTTACTTATTTCCTTGAGGTTGGTTTATTTAATCATAATTATATTATTTTAATTATTTATCAATATTTATTTACACTTATATTGCGGACGATACTTACTGTTGGCAACAACGTAAAATGTTTCGCCTCCAGCTAGTAGAAGCTGTTTAGAAACAAGAAGTTCTGTTACCAGTTTTATATTCATCTATGATAACTTTTTGTTGCTAGGAAAATTTTCATAGTCAAGATTGATTGATGGTGAAAATTGACCTAGCAACAAAAAAACTCAATATACAAAAAGAGTGGCGAGCAAAAATATCTTATATAATCTACTAGTAAATCAATAACTACTTGAAGCCAATGAAAACTAACATAATTTTTATTCAATTTCCATCATAAATAAACAGACCAAACATTTCATAACTTTAACACCAATACTAGATTGACTAGGCAGCCATTCACTACCGAACAACAAAGGAAATGCCTTTATACGTTAGCAGCAGTAGCAGCTAGCAGCGGCAGTGTATATTCCGGTAATGTGGGTATTCACTTCTACATAGCTAAATGAGCTACACACACACTGTACGAGTCTATTAACATAATGAACATACGTATGTAGATAGGTAATTAATTCCATTGGTCAGTGTATTAAATAACAAACACATAATAATTACTGTTTGGCGATGCAGGAGTTGTCCATCCTATGCAGTAAACACTGCATAGTAAGTATTATATAATGCATGCATGAGCAGGTCACTATGTAGGACATTATATGTAGGGAGATAATAAGACAAAACGCGCAAGCTAGTTGGGCAGCCTAAAATTATGCCAATAAAATAAAAAGATTTTCAGAAATCCAGCTCCCGAACAATTACAATTGTTCACTGTTTGATGCCATATTCATAAACACAATATTATGTCATACAATACTGACAGCAAACGACTATCTTCTAACAAATGGTTTGGGGTAATCAGTGCTTGGAAATTTCGTAATAGCAACAAATGCGGAGTTGTCTGTCCGATTTGTGCAACATCGACTGAGAGAACAACTCCTTCAATAAGGGTTCACGTACACAGTAGATAAATTGAATACTAACCTTGTACCTCGGTTTTCTCTTTATTCAATTCACTCTACAAGACAAGACAACAAACTGCTATACACAAGAACACCTATGTAAAACATTTGCACATTGGAAGTTATGTACCCCTGGTGTGATACTGAAGCTAATTACCTTACTACTGGAGGTTGAGCTTGGGTTTCCATACAGCAGAAAGTTGAGTTCTGAGGCTATTTCAGCATGAATGTCATCTACACTTTTGTTATCGACAGTCAACTACAAAAATGTATCCAAGTAAATAAAACACTAAATAAACCCAAGATTAACTCAAGATTAATCGGATTTACATAGAAATATGATTTAATTCAATATATATATTCAATAACTTTGAATAACTAGAGTAGTTCAGGGCTAAAGGTATTCCTATAACAAAGGTATAATAAGTAGGTGATGACTAGTGCCATTACCAAGCACTGTACACTAGAGAATGCAGTTGGGTTATTGTGTGACGTAATAACTATACCTTTCTGCCTTAATCTCAGTTAATCTCAGTTAATCTCACCACTAAAACACCTGAGAACTTACAACTTTTAGTTTGCCTTTATCTTGGAAGTACTTGACTAGCCTGAGGGTATTGTTCTTGTAGAAGTCAATGCGGCGCTGTAGAGGTGCAGGTCGATCATCTTGTCTCTCAGACTTCTCTCTGCGTGCCTCCACGTTCTTTATAAGGGTCTTTTCATCGCAGTCCAAGAGAATCACCTTGACTAATCCTCCAATCTGCAGGAGACATCAATGTGTATTGTATACAACACAAGTATATATATATGTACATTGTATACAACACAAGTATATATATATGTACATTGTATACAACACAAGTATACATACATGTATATTGTATACAACACAAGTATACATATATGTATATTGTATACAACACAAGTTTATATAATGACCTTGACATAACAAATTATGCTGCATTACCTGCTGGTTGAAATCTTCCACCTGGTTTTTTTCCCTGGGAAACCCTTCAATAAAAAAGCCCTTAGCGGAGTTGTGTTTCCTCAGGTTTGATATGAGTAGGTCAATAGCAAAGGCCTGCAAGTATATGATTGTAATCATTGTAACTATGTTAACAAATTTGTTGTAACTATAGTAACAGTTTTGTTTATGGGTCATTTAAACAAAGGCACCAGAGTCATTATTACCATTGTAACAGAGTCACTTTGACGATGGTAACAATGTCATTGTAACTATAGTAACGGAGTCACTGTAACCATGGCAACAATGTCATTGTAACTATACTGCCCTGTGCTGACATAACCCTGTATCTCCAAAATTTCAAATTGTTCAGCTGAGGCAATTAAAGAGCACTTGCTGTCCAGGCTAAACTTATGAATATAAACATAAACTAATTTCTTAATATTGTCTGTATGGCTAACTGAAATATAGCCATGAATTAAAATTTTGTTTTTGCTATTTTAATCTCATTAACAATGGGATAATTGGTTTAGTGAGCTAATCAGTTCCTTTGTTGACTGCCACTATGCAGACAAAACCCTTTACCTGGAGGTATAGGGCTTTGTCTGCATTTTAGCAACTGCAATAAACCACGTATTGCTGATTGAACAAATATTATTTAGAGATGAGAAAGGCTGTGTAACAAATATTGAGATCGGATATGTACATATATAATTAAAGAAGCATAACACATACATGTAATTTAGATTACATACTTATATAATCAAAGAAATATAACACATACATGTAATTGAGATTACATATATCTCTCTAATTAAAAAAATATAAAGGCCATGGTTATACACTAAAATTGCCTACTCAAACTCAGTGACTAGATCTACTGCGTTGCTGACTACCAAACTGTTCCAAAATTGGTGTTGGCTCACTGGCATATGCTTCTCCACCAGGTTCTTAACCAGTCCTTGTTTCTTTCCCTCACTGACTGTGACACTCCTTGGTCAGCTGACAGTTTATACCGTGTCTTTAAAAAGTCGAACTCTTGCCATGGGGTGTCGGTTTCATAATTGAGCTTGTAAAAGAAGTTTCTACTTCCTTTTACAAACTTTATTACGCTAATATCACTGAGCATTGGGCGGCCAGCTGCTTGCAGTTTCGGTTGAGATTGGTGGCTCTTGTAGTTCACAAACTGTGCTACTTCTGGTACTGTGACTTTGACGGATGCCACTGAGACGCAATTTGTGAAATCGTCAAAGTCGTATACATTTACCATCTTCTTCATCCTACCCTCCACCTCAGCATGGATTGAGTCAGCGCTCATGAAGGTATATCCTGCTTCGAGGTACTTGAAGGTGATGCTGCTGGAGTCGGTTTGATTAAAGTTTGTGAAGTTTGTTAGCACAGTGAATATTGTCCAATTTTTGTTTTGACCTGCGCAGTTGTCCATGTAGTACGTTACATGGTCATAGTCACGATCTTTCTTCAGAGCTATCACAAAGGTTGAGGCTATGTCTTGGCATTTACTACCAGCAATGCCTTCATGCCAGACAACATGCCAGACAACACTTTCTGTCGGTCTGATGTTAGTCTTGTAAGCTCCAATAGGCGCAAACGTTTCATGGAAAGCAACTAGGCGACGGGTAAAACATACAGTTTTAAGTCCAGGGATACGTGGTAACATGATCACCTTTTGCAGGTCCACACTCCTTACAATTGATCCATCGGCCACAGATTTTCCATCCAATTCGTATGCTTGTCTTGCTTGAGTATATGCTAATCTATGGGCAGCATGTTTGATGCAGGGCATACATCCTTCTGAACATGTCCCATCCACTTTATCATGCTCCATGAGCTTAATCTCATCACAGATTTCACACTCCTCCATGCCGAGTGTGGCGAAGCTGATGTTTTTGTTGTGTACACGTCTCAGATAGGTAGTATAATGTACACTATTCTCAGGATGTTTTACAACATAATCTTTCCACATTTCGTCCACAGTGAGCTCATGGGGGGAGATACAGGCGTTTGGGAGCATGCGCCCTGCGATAGTGAGAGATCCCAGGATTGTACGAATCGATGTGGCTGTCAATCAATTGGTGATCAGAAGCGTGAGCCACCGAGATTGGATTACCATAGTGAAAGCTCTCTCCACGCAGTCAACTTGTCTAGCCATTAACGAGCAAATCTTATCAAGCTGCAGAACTACCAACAATTGATTGCTGAATGCCTTTGTCTGCAGGCTTGACGTCGCGTGAATGATTTAACGTGCGCACAAAGCCCTGTATCTACTGCTACAGGGTTTTGTATGCAGTTGATATTTCAATAGTGGGAGATATAGGGTTTATGTTGTGTAAAAAATGGCTTTCTAGTGGGACTTTTTTGCAAAAAAATTTTCCTCGCGTGTATTGAGCATAGACGAAGAACTTGAGACAAAAAAATCAATTTTGAAAAATTTAAGAGATACAGGGTTATGTCAACATAGGGCAGTATAGTAACGGAGTCACTGTAACCATGGCAACAATGTCATTGTAACTCCAGTAACCAAGTCAATGTAACCATGACAGCAGTATCATTGTAACTATGGTAACAGGGTCACGGTAACTATGGTAACAGGATCATTGTAAGCTGGCATGTGCACCAGCCACTATCATATGTGATGTTACTCTAAAAGAAAACTTTCAGCAAGAGTAGCTACTAGGGGAGACGACCAAATGCCAGGCAGAAATTGTAGTTACACTGGGTAAGCATGACTGTTAAGCAGAGGCTATCTGGATGAACAACCAGTCACCCAAAAGTATCAAATGAACTTGTTGTAAACAAAGCATGGCGTTCACCTTACCATAAGAGAGCACTTGGTAATCCTGAAAGTTATATGGTATCCAGTAACACAATCTTTGTTGGCAGTAATATGACGTACACAACTAGCATGTCTTGACTGTTAATTGTTCCCAAATGAACAAATTAGAAAATGAGTAAAACAAAGCACACGACAGCCTGAATGTATGAAGATATAACACACACCTGGGGTGCCATCTCTCCTCTGTACACCAAATCACATATCATATCTATCTTGTCGTGTGCTGTTCCATTACTAGCGATTTCATTGCGTAGTATGTCACCCATGGACAAGTGTACCATTCCTGGAAACCTCTGCACCAACCTCTCACATTGGGACCCTTTACCAGAGCCAGGACCACCTGATAGACAGAATAGAACCACAACTATATTACTGCATCAGTTCTAGTAGCGGTTCTTTCATATCAGCATGAGAAAACTCCAAATTGTTCAAGACAAAGTATTTTGAGCTATAGCTGCAAACCCATAATAAAGAAGATTGGTGCTTGGGGCAGGCCCTCTTTCCGTCCCTCATCCTTGTGCATCATAATCAGAGAAGATGCAGACGATGATGATGATTTGACTGATTTGGGTGGAGAAGGAGATAGCTTAGTGGAAGAGCGAGATTGTATGACCACAGTAGCTGTAACCATGCAATATTGCTGTTAGTCATGCTATCTATGCATGTGATAAAAATAATAAAATTAAAAATATATTCCAAATGTGACCTAAATTGGACGCAAAACTTAGAGTCAAACAACTAGCTGATAAAAGAAACAGTAGAAACATAAGGAATGGGTCAACAAACAGCACTATATGGAGTAAACCAGAGTGGACAACTGAGTAAAGCACATTCCAACAGGCCACAAATACCACACCGCAGACAAGGGCACACAACTACTTATGTTGGGCTAGCAACTTAAGTCAACCAAGTCATTTCAAGGAGCCAACAAACTCAAGTTTAAAAAAAAATTAACTTTTTCAAATTCAAAACATTTCAAAAAAGAACAGCTAGAAGTAAATTTGAGATGGGGTTTACAGCTGTGCAGTGCAACTCACACAAAAGTGACGGATACAATATACAACTTATGGTCAAATGAGGGGAAGCAAGCAATGATCTCCAACAGAAGGAACCAATAAGAAACAATGAGGTCTACAGACTGTAGGCTGAGAATGTGCCTTACATGACGTTGTACCAGGAGCTACATATTCTCTGATGATATTTTCTAGTGGGGGATATTTGTGTATAAAATAACCTGGTTTACGGCCGTAGAAAGCCACGTCAATAATGTTAGCTATGTCGTAGAATATCTCGTCTGAGTCTCTGTCACCAGGCAACTACAAACATATCACACATGTGATATAACGTTCGATGGCAACAATGTTAATGATTGAAAAGTAATCCAATGAAAAGGTTAGTCAATATCTGGAACAATTAAGAGTCAATTACAGTGAAAAACTCTTGCTGTTAATAATATTTTAATTAGGGTTAAATATTGACCCTTTAAAAATATATTTACTTATAAAAAAGAATTGAAGCTGAAAGCAGCAAACTTGAACCCATATGAAAAATCTGAAATCATAAAATTTCATTTCTTTCCTACATAAAGCCTGGTTCACATACATATCGTAGATGCTCGTAAGTGATCGCAGATCCTCGTACGACGATCTGCGATGTATGTGAACCTGGATTTTACAGTGGCTCGTACGACGTCGCACGTTGTCGCAGAGGCTCGTAGAAAAGTTCAGCTGAACAAACTTTCCTGCGACGTCGTTCGATAGGGCGTACAATTTTTTTTAATGTCTTTCTAAAAAATCACAGTTAGGTCAAGGTTATCCATGGAAACATGACTGCCATCGAAAAATTATAATAAATAATAAAATTATTATTGTTTAATTATAAACATTAATTATTATTCATTATTAATTTTTCGAATGAAATATTATGATAGTTGATTTCAATGTATAAATATATATATTTTCTATAAATTTTTATTTAATGGCATAATTAGTGTATTATCATAAATTGAGATTTAAAAAATGATATATTAAGAGTTTAAGAGATGGTAAAAAAATGATATGCACCATTGAACAACAGTTACAAATTTAATTGGAAAATATGAAATAATATTTAATGATAATATGAGTAACAATATAATAAAGTTTAATATAATAAGTATATCGGTGTAATTGAACAACGATAATTCATTTAGTACGTATATAGTCGTTAGTCAGTGAAGATGTGCTTAGAGGTTTTATTACCTCCCAGTCAAGAGAGTGATTATACCTCTTGCGATCGTGAGTTTGCCAAGGTTATGCGAACATGTGATCACTTGCAAGCATCTACGATATGTATGTGAACCAGGCTTGAGGACATGAATGCGAATCAGGCTTTAGTCATAAAACTGATGACACAAATACTGGAGTTGTCTTCTCCGCATACTTTAAAAACACTGAGTAAGTAACTCCAAATAACACTTAAACAGTATCGTAGCAATGATTTTTTTGGAATACTAAACAGAATTTTGTTCATATTTCAGCATTTTTGTCAATATTGAGTTGAGTTTTTCTTGTGACCACACTGAGAATGACAGTTGAAACAGAACACAATGTGTGAGAGATCCCACCAACTATTACAAATACCTACAGGCACAACTTTGTCTTCATTCTCAAAGTAATGCAGAACAGGAAGTGTGTTCTGTTTGAAGAACTCAAGCCTTCTCTGGACGGCATGCTCATTGTCATCGATGCGTTCACTATCCTGCCTTCTGGTGAGCAGCCGCTGCCGACACAAATCCTCCTCACAGTCTAGCACAATAACCAAATCTACTCTACCGACCTAAACACAGCAATGAATACATCTATGGAGTAGAATATGTCTATCAATAAGGATATATCTATGGAGTACAATGAGTCTATGACATGGAAAACCTCTATTAACACAATGATGATATGGATGTATGCATGAACGCAGAAACTGTGGAAGCTTACTAAGAATCGCTGCCTTCCACCAATTCTAACTATTTGCAGCATGTTGTTCATTTGTCAGCAAACACAATATACCTGACTTGAACCTCCCATAAATAAATACCTTGCTTCAGTAGATCATAAACTAGTGTTCATAGTAATATAAAACATGAACACACAGAAAGCAGCTTATAGTTGGGTAGTAACCAATGTACATACAACAGTGGAGTAAGTAACCAATGTACATACAACAGTAGAGTAAGTAACCAATGTATGTACAACAGTAGAGTAAGTAACCAATGTACATACAACAGTAGAGTGAGTAACCAATGTACATACAACAGTAGAGTAAGTAACCCATGTACATACAACAGTAGAGTAAGTAACCAATGTATATACAACAGTAGAGTAAGTAACCAATGTACATACAACAGTAGAGTAAGTAACCAATGTACATACAACAGTAGAGTAAGTAACCAATGTACATACAACAGTAGAGTAAGTAACCCATGTACATACAACAGTAGAGTAAGTAACCAATGTATATACAACAGTAGAGTAAGTAACCAATGTACATACAACAGTAGAGTGAGTAACCAATGTACATACAACAGTAGAGTAAGTAACCAATGTACATACAACAGTAGAGTAAGTAACCAATGTACATACAACAGTAGAGTAAGTAACCAATGTACATACAACAGTGAAGTAAGTAACCAATGTATATACAACAGTAGAGTAAGTAACCAATGTATATACAACAGTAGTGTGTAGGCAATCAATGTACATACACAGTTACATGTAATTAAACACACTTTCTAGTGTATAATACAAGCACTTGACCTGAGCTGCCAGTTAAACAACGTAACTACTCATGCTATAGATTACCTTCGTTTCATCAATATTACACAAGGGTACAAGATGGTAAAGAACACAAAAACACTGCTCATGTATCCAATAAAAGAATAAAGGCATTACTGAGCAACTGGCCGGCTTACAGTCGCTAGTCACACTCACCTATACACTGAATCTACTATCTTCTACTACTAGCTACTAACTTACAATTCTGTTAAACTCATCAACTTGCTCCATAGTGCGAGGGTAGCCTTCAATCAAGATACCGTCTGCGTTGATGTTAGCTTTTAGTGCCTCTTTTATTAATGACTGAGTGACTTCCTTTGGTGCCATTTCCCCTGTTCAAATAACCGCTCCAAATATTTTGTTTATGAAAAACTATAAAATGACGTTTTCTGGCAGCAGGAAATGCGCACATCTCACACAAAATACTAAATTGACCCCAGGGTCAAGGCAAATTACAAAATATTGAAAAAAAAAGCACAACCGACCTTTCTGAACAAGCTCTAAGACAACTTTCCATTTTTGTTCCGCGTCACCTTTTTTTAACAACTGTTCTCTCAGAAGGTCACCAATAGACAGATGAACCCAACGATACTTGTTGTAATGTTTGATCACTCGCTGGCATTGAGTCAACTTCCCACTGCCGGGTGGTCCTGGAAAAGAATACCACGCAGTCAGACAAAGAAACAGCAAAATAAACTCAGTTTGAAGCTACATCCGCACTATGCCATTCTCGTACGAGTGGGTGGAGCCTAAAATCAACCTTAACGGCTTCACAATCGGTGGCAGATTTTTTTTCATTGGGCAGTGGTGGAGCTCCGTACGATTATCGGCCTGTCCAGCCAATCAGCATCCACATCACAGCTTTTTAATTTAATACTTTCAAGAAACTTGCAGCTGCTTGATAATTATTATTTAACCAATACTAGAATATTTTTTTAACATTTCCTTGATCAATTGCAAGCCTTGTTTATAAGTCAAATATGAAAGTGGGTATATTAATTATTATCAGTAAAATAAAAAAAACTACATGCTCCGTGATTATAATAAATAATTGTATTAAAGAAAGTTATTATAATAATAACCTATTTATTATTATAATAATTAAATATACTTACAAATATTTATCATTATTTGTAATTTATTTCTTATTATTGATGAGTGAAGAAATGCTATAATTTATTGAAGCCTCTGGTATTATAAGCTATTTTATATTATCATTAATAATAACTTGATGTTATGCATATATCAATTAAATGCGGTGTCTTGAAAACTGTCAAAGCCATACGATATGGGGCACCAAAAATCGCAAGTGTAAACTCTTGTAAATAATCAGGAGAGCAACTCCCAATTCCTCCCGATAATCGCATCGCCAAGAATCGTATAGTGTGAACATAGCTTAAGGTAGTCTTTATGTAACTATCAGGAATTGGCAATATGGCAATAAAAGATCTGCCACTAAAGTTGGATATAATTGTATATTTACCCATAATTAGGACAACAGGAATGTTAGCTGGCACTTTGACAGGGCTAGACCTGGATAGAGTGGACTCTCTAGATTGACCAATAGGAGGTAGTGGACTTGACTTGGTGATTTCTCTGCTTGGCTCTCTCCGTGCTGCTGTTAAGGGATACAACAACCAAGTGTTACTACTATACTGCAGTCAGTTAATCTACTAATTATTTGATATAATGTAATGTATTAGGCATGCAGTTATCAACTAAAGATTAATCTTTGTGGTACAAAGATTAATCTTTGTGGTACAAAGATTAACCTTTGTGGTACAAAAATTAATCTTTATGGTACAAAGCAACAATAGCATTGGGGTGGGCTTTAGTTAACTGAACCTTATATTTAAAATATTTAAATACGATGGAGTGTTTTAATTCACAAAAGGCAAGATTGGAAACTTTAAGTCTAATCAAACAACTAAAATTTTAATTTGCTTTTTATTTTAATGCATAAAATTGATGCTTGCAAAAGAGTTATCAATAGTCAAATGTATTATCAGAAAAACTCGGGCCTTTTCCATACAAAAATTGAATGTTAAATCAGTAAACTGCGAGTTTTAAAGACTTGTTATTTCTATGATTGTCTCACCTAAGCTAGCCTCATCTGAAGAGGAATCTCTGGTGGAAGTGGCAGAGATGGGAGGCAGAGAGTTGGTTCTCTTAAATTCAACGAATGCATTCCAGTTAACTGTGTTACTTCCAGACTCTTTTACTTTCTGTATGCAGTCTATGAGGTATCCCAAGTGGTCATCAGGTCTGTGGTACATCAGCCCAGTCATCAAACTCTGCTCACCAAAACGTACCAATTAGAATATGAAAAAAACACTAGCTGCTGCATACAACAGCCATACGTAATACGATATGTTCAGATGGAGAGAGTCAGTATCTTTATAAAGGTCATATTTGTGTACTAAAGACTTCAGTTCTGACATTTATCGAAGTATCAGTGACAGCTAATAATGATACAACAACACAAAGACTTGTATTACAATACTTTATTAGTTCAGTTATTTGTATTATCTGAAGTAGCTGTTAGGTAATACTGTGCAGCATATCAAGATTCATAGATATGCATGTTGGGTTCAACGTTCTATCAATTCAAACAACTTGAGTGCCTAGAGCTTGAATACGTTCAAAGACAGGAGTGTTGATAGAAAGAAGTTTGTGAAAAAAATTGAAACTACAGGAACAACCTTTGTGAAGTAAAATATTCTGGCTTTCATTTCATTTTCATTCATTTTTATGCAAATAAACATTTTCTGAAACAAAGGCAGAAATTGTGTTGTGTTTTATACCATTTGGAACGACACGTCAATATTTCCTAGAATGACACCCAAAATATTTTTCTTATAGCACAGAAGATATTCATGGGCTTGGTCAAGCTTTTGAGGAAGTTTCTACTTTCCATTTCACAATCTCTTTGGCATTCATTGGTGAATGTGCATTCATTCCAATTATTTGCTCATGGGAGAAAATATCTCAGTAAAATGTTGAGTTAACAAAATAAGTGCAGTAAATACATAGCGCGGTGTATGGTGACTCAGAACCTTTTGAGTATTGAACTTCAAATGTTAAAGTTTTCTTCAAACCATTTGAAAGCTTTCCAATATGTTAAAGAAATGCCATGTCTATGGCTTATATATATGGTGGCTCAGAACGTTTTGCCTTTTGTGTTTTAAAACGTCTGAACGCTTTCCAAACCGTTTGAACGAATTTGAAATAGTCTGAACTTTTAGAAAAACTTCTGAACGCTTTGTGAAATCGTTCATGAGCTTTGAAAATCCGAGCCGATTTGGTGGTTCGCTCTATTGATCATAGATCTACTGTCCATTTATGATGGATAATGTTTCTCCTAAACACTGAACAGTTGAATTTTCTTTATATAAATAAATAATGTTTTTTATTTATTAAATATTATTTGCTGTAAATTATTTTAAATAATAAATACAACCTAACTGTAAATGTAGAAATTCATTTTAGAGATTATATTCAACAACATTTTTATACAGTTAATTAACTTGCTCTATGTCTTTGGATCGACGTCTATGTTGATAAAGTTATATAGAGGCTATAAATAAAATGATGACGATCGCTTTTGGTTCGAAAGCCATGTGCCTTGCAAACTTTTGCAACCATTTCAAAATAGTTTGGACTATTTTGAAACAGTTCAGACTATTTCTAAATAATTCATACGGTTTGTAAATAGTTCATACTCTTTCTAAAGCGTCCATACGGTTTGTAATTTTCTAAATCATCTGGATCATTTCTAAACCGTCTGAATTATTTGCAAGACAACTATACGGTTTGCAGATTTTACAATTGTTGGACAGGAAATACAGTTTTATAGCATTAATCCCGCAACTGCTGAGGCCGACAATTAATTTATTATAGACAACAAGCCCGTTTTTAAACATAGTTTCTTGGGCTATTTTACTACAATAACCCAATTATTTTCAATGTAAAAGACGCTTTGCAAACCGTCTGGACTATTTCAAATCCGTTCATACGCTTTGAAAACGAAACCGTCTAACGTTATGAGCCACCATATATATATATACATTGCAATAGCCATCTGATTATTTCTCAAATTTTTGAGAAGCTGTTAAAAGAAAAAGTATCAAAGTTATGAGCCATTATAAAAATTTGTACACAAAAAATAGGAACATAAATATGTTGACTGTTTAAGCAAAACTGTGTGTCCTTAGTTGTTTAATTTGACTAGAGGTATTTCTGAAAAAAATTTGCACAGAAAAATAATGTTAGTAGCATAGTTTCATTAGCATATATGATAATATATTTAAGAATAAACTTAAAGGAAATAAATGATAGCTTCTCACAATACAAGTCGAAAAAACAGCTTTCAAATAGCAGCAAGATACCAATAATAATGGCGGTCCTCTAAATGTGAAAAGTCAATAATAACAATGACACATTATTATTTAAACTCCACACTCATTATTTTTACTCATAATTTAAATTGTGATAATCGATATTGATAGAAATTATTAAATGTAATAACAATAGCTATTACATGTGATCTTAATAATAATAATGATAATTGATAATAATTATCATCATCAGTATTATAATTGTTATGATCATTGTAACATTATCTACCATTCATAATACTTACATACGATGTACATTATACTACAACACCATTATCTATTATCACTTGTGTTGTACATGTTCTTTCTTAAATACTTATGTTTCTGTTTAATAGTTTGTTTCATAGTTTTCTGTGTGTCGCTGCTCACACCCGTTTATATATGTTTTAGATAGCCCATGGTGACGGGCTTTATACTCGTATATACTACTAATATCTTACGTCATTAAACAACTAACCACCAACCTGTCTATACATGAATTCATACTAACAAACACTCAATACCAAACCTAGTATATGATACATAACATTACATGGTGTCAGATATCTTGAATCCACAGCCAAGATGGAGGGACTTAGAAGACCTAAAGAGCTCTCTTTTGAGGGCAACACTGCTGAGAATTGGAGAATATTTGAAACTGAGTACGACATATATATAGAGGCAGGCTATGCAGATAAAAGCCCCAGGGTGAAAGCCATGATACTGCTGAACTTAGCTGGCCCAGAGGCTATAGAAAAGTCCAGATCATTTGCTTATCTTCCTGCAAGAGTAAACCCGAACAACCCTGATGGAGATGAGCTTCCAGCAGAGACAAGAGATGACCCGGAAGTGTTAAAACAAAAGTTTAGGGAACTTTGCAGCCCAATTACAAATGTAATTTTGGAGCGACACAAGTTCAATACTCGATTTCAGACAGAAGCTGAAGCGTTTACACAGTTTTACACAGATTTACGCAACAAGGTTGGCCAGTGTGCATACGGCCAGTTGACAGACGAGCTTCTTCGAGATCGCATAGTTGCTGGAATCCATGACAACGCAGTCAGAAAACAGCTGCTCAAAACTTCAGACCTAACCTTGTCGAAAGCGGTACAGATATGCCAGATAAATGAAGCGGCCGAGAGTGGTGTTTCTGCATTTAAATCTGGTACCTCTACCTGCACTTCAGTTGATGCTGTTCGTACCAGGCCTAAGACATATCAGAGACCTCAGTCTACCCAGCTCAAGTGCGGTAACTGTGGCTTCAGCCATGCTAAAGGTGCGTGTCCTGCCAAAGGGAAGAAATGTGCAGCCTGCAGTAAAATGAATCACTTTGCCAGAGCCTGTAGATCTGCCAAGAATGCAACGGATGTGAGGGAAGTAGACCAACTATCTGATGGAGTTGTTGACGATTTATTGATTGAAGCGATTGATTGCTATAGTAAGGATATTCCAACCAGCGCCATTGCTGATGTCGATGTAGTCTTGTCCGACAACACGACCAAGAAACTCGCTGTTAAATGTGATACAGGTGCCAAAGCCAATGTCATATCTGATGTAACAGCTTACAAGTATGTCAGCCCGAACTCTGTAGATACAACTAATAGTAAACCTCTGATTGGTTTTAATGGTAGCATAACTAGATCACTAGGTACTATTCAGATTACTTGTTGTAAGGGTGATGAGCAGTTTCCAATTTTATTTCATGTGGTTGCTGGTTGTGAGAACACGCTTTTATGTTTGCATGATTGTATTAAGCTAGGGTTTGTTAGGTTGTCAGCTGATGTACATGAAGTTAGTGAGATTACCACCCCTCTGCTCCCAGATCACATTCTGAATGAATTCAGGGATTTGTTTGATGAGGAACTCGGAACTTTGCCAGTTAAATATAAGATCAAAGTGGATGAAAAGGTGGATCCTGTAGTACGCCCTGTTCGGTCAGTGGCCCACGCTTTCAAGGACAAAGTCAAGCAAGAGCTCAAGTCGATGGTAAATCGTGGCATCATAACCCCGGTAACTGAACCAACCGATTGGGTTTCAGCAATGGTCATCCAGAAGAAAAAAGGGACAGAGAGAATACGGGTGTGTATTGATCCCGGGGACCTGAACAAAGCCATCAAACGCCCTCACCACCCTACTAGAACCATAGAGCAAATCGCTGCTGACATCCCAGGAGCCAAATATTTCACCGTAATTGACGCTAGAGAGGCCTACTATCACATCCAGCTGGACAAACAATCATCATACCTCACCACATTCATAACTCCTTTTGGACGTTACAGATACCTTAGGATGCCCATGGGTCTTTGTTCATCTAGTGATGTATATCAACGAGCTATTGAGCAACTTCTTGAAGGGTGCCCTTGCCATGTAGTAGTGGACGACATACTAGTGAGCGGCACTAGTGAGGCTCAGCACGACGCTAATTTGAACAAAGTGTTGAAGAGGCTTCGTGAGATCAATCTCAAGCTCTCTGCTCGTAAATGTGTTTACAAAAGGTCTAGAGTGCTGTATATTGGACACACACTGTCAGATGAAGGTCTTCAGCCAGACCCAGGTAAGGTCAAAGCTATCACTGAACTACCACAGCCTAACAACAAGGAAGAACTGCTTAGATTCCTAGGGATGTCAAAGTACCTGGCAAAGTTTATCCCCAAACTGAGCGAAATATCTTCACCCCTGAATCAACTTCTTAAAAAGAAGATCGATTGGCATTGGATGTACAGCCACACTGAGGCTTTCAATGCACTGAAGCAGAAGATTGCTGAAGCTGCGTCGTTGATGTATTTTGATGTAAAAAAGCCCGTCACCCTAACATGCGATGCCTCAAAATCTGGACTCGGTGCAGCCTGTCTTCAAGATGACAAACCAGTGAGTTATGCAAGTCGGGCCATGACCGAAACAGAAACACACTATTCTCAGATCGAGAAGGAGATGTTAGCAGTAGTGTTTGCGTGCAACAGGTTTCGAGACTACATCTTTGGAAACCCACAGGTCACAGTTGAGACTGACCATCAGCCTCTGGTATCCATTATGAGGAAACCCATCTCAGCTGCACCTGCTCGGCTCCAAAGGATGATTCTCAGACTGCAAAGTTTTGACATACGTCTTGTATACAAGAAGGGTAAAGATTTGCTAATTGCAGATATGTTATCACGTGCCTACCTTCCTGATTGTCATGTATCAGAGCTTGAGGCAGATGACTGCATTGTTGTCTCATCCGTGTCTATCAATGAGTCGAAACTCTCAGAACTCCAGAACATTTCATCAAAAGATGAAACTACTAGAAAACTAGTCGACTTCTGTAATTTAGGATGGCCAAAGTCTGAGTCATCCCTTGATCCAGAGCTAAGGCCATATTTTGCCATTCGTGATGAAATTGGCTATGATGCCGGCATTTTATATCGAGGTACTCGGATCATTGTACCAGAAGGTCTACGTCAAAATTACCTCTCCATTCTTCATCAGGGCCATTCTGGCATAGAATCTACTAGGAGACGAGCCCGAGAAATTATGTACTGGCCTAATATGTCGGTGGACATAGAAGCATACATTCTCAGGTGCCAACCTTGTCAAAAAATGAGGAATCATCAGCAAAAAGTGCCGGTAAATAACTACCCTATTCCCAGTCAACCGTTTGCAACTGTGGCAACTGATCTGTTTGAGTGGCATAACAAGTCCTATCTTGTTACTGTAGACTCATTTACCAACTGGATTGAGGTTGATCACCTTCCTTCAACTACTTCTACAGCAGTCATCAACAAGCTGAAAGCTCACTTTGCAAGATTTGGCTCCCCCATACAATTGATATCCGACAATGGACCTCAGTACACATCAAAAGAGTTTCAGGAGTTTACTGCTCGTTGGGACATTGAACATGTAACCAGTGCGCCAAAACATAGCCAAGCCAATGGCCTTGCTGAAAGAGCAGTGCAGACAGTAAAGAAGCTTATGGAGAAAACATTTCAGGAAGGTGGGGATATGTACTTAGCAATGCTCAACCTAAGAAACACACCTAAAGGTGAACTCGGATCACCTGCCCAACGAAACCTTAGCCGGAGAGCCAGACCTCCTCTTCCAATATCTCACGATCTCCTAAAACCAGAGGTGGTTAACCATGAGAGAGTGCAGAATCTTTTAGCTGAGAGTCGTAAAAAACAAGCTGATTATGCCAACAGGACAAGAAAACCTTTGAGCAACCTGCAGGCTGGTGACACAGTGAGAATGCAAGCTGATAAGGGATATGGAAATCAGTCCAAGGTAGTTTCTGAGGGTCCTACTAATAGCTCGTATGTAATCAAAGCCGCCGATGGCAAAGTATTTAGAAGAACCCGGGAGCAACTCCTCAAGACACCTGTAAATGGGGATAAACAGGTAGAGCCTTCTTCATCTCCTAGGAGAACTCAATCTGATCTTCACACGCTTCTCACCAATTCACAAACCCCTGACTCACCTCTAGTGGAAGTATCAACCAACCCGCGACCACGAACTCCTTTAGCTTCTCCAGCTTCACCAGTCAACAGACAAATTCATTCTGTTCCACCATCATCACCATTGCGCCCAGTCATGACCCCAAAAATCTCACGCTATGGACGTGTGTCAGTTCATCCATCTCAAAAGCTAAACAACCCGCATGTTTACAACTAGAGAGGGGAGGATGTAACATTATCTACCATTCATAATACTTACATACGATGTACATTATACTACAACACCATTATCTATTATCACTTGTGTTGTACATGTTCTTTCTTAAATACTTATGTTTCTGTTTAATAGTTTGTTTCATAGTTTTCTGTGTGTCGCTGCTCACACCCGTTTATATATGTTTTAGATAGCCCATGGTGACGGGCTTTATACTCGTATATACTACTAATATCTTACGTCATTAAACAACTAACCACCAACCTGTCTATACATGAATTCATACTAACAAACACTCAATACCAAACCTAGTATATGATACATAACATTACAATCATCATGGAATAATCATCGTTGGTTTTTTCTCTAAATGAATTGTTGTTACTATTTTTTATAAATTAAAATATTATTTAACGTTAATAATAAATAATTAATAATACCCTTTATTATTATTAATTTTTATTATTATTGTTTTTAATTAATTATTATTATTCCAAATAACAATTATTATTAATTTTAATAATAAATTAATTATCAATTATTATCAGCACTGACTTACTAACGGATAATCATATCAATGCTTTACTTACTACTTAGCAAGACCCCTATTACAATTGCTAGCATTGTGATGATTACCACTACTACTAGTACTACTCCTCGCATTGATTATTACTCACTACTACTACTACTACAACTGCTACCGAATCTGACAAGAAGGTTGGGGCTTATTTATTACTACTATTACTGGCTGGCAGTGGTAATGATTATTGCTATTTTTTACCATCGTCGTCGTTGCCATTCATTAGATTATTATTAATAATTATCAACGATCATCAATATTATTATTATTAAATTAATTTAATTGTAATAATAATAATTATTATTATTAATTATTAATATTTATTTATTATTATTTAATTTTACGATGCTTACCTCAAATAACTGCGGGATTTGCCGCGTAGACATGTATGTCTTTGCATCTTCAGAGGGAGATTCCTTCATGGCTGCTGATAGATCATTTGCAGTTGTTGCTAAAACAACAAGATGAAAAATATGGTGTTGTTTTTACATTTAATTTTAGCATGAAGACGAACTCCACCAATGCTGCTCGATTTGTTTGCATCCATGCGTATCTATGGTGTAGTTCTCTCCAGTGATAATAAATAGAGTATCATAAAAAATATCATTCTGTATTTTAAGACGTCAGGGAGCAGTGCATAACCTAAAAACCAATACTCAAATCAGAGTATTCGACGAATGTTTCTAATGCACTTTTGTATTGAAGTTTCATCCACAGATTTACTTGTTAATTAAAATTTTGACATTTTGCCCGAAAACATCATTTTTAAGTTCAACTAAAAAATTGTTATGTGTTTGTCCACTTTCGTCTGGTTCGAGGGTAGTCAAAGATTTTTTTGGTGAACAGACAACTCTTACAATTTTATTTCAGACCACGATTAATCTGTAAGTTTTCCATGCATGGTGAACATTGAACTAGTGACCCTGTAGGGAGAGATACGCTAATGAGCCACGTGCAATCGGCTAGGGATCCAAACATTGAATTAACGCGATCACGCTTATATATGCTATCATTGCGGTTGAAGTACATACGCCAACAAATCATTTTTTAATTTCTCACAACATTGTTAATCTTAAAAAAAATTATGGGGAAATAAGAGAAAACCTTTTTATCTACCAGGAAAAATAATAAAAACGTCACAAATCAACTTGCTTTAGGTATTTTTGATAACCTAATTAATTGATCGTAATATCTTTTGTCAGCGCAGCTTTATTGTTTATATACAGAATATAGCTTTGTTTACGATAATAAATAAAACCGCGAAATCTAGTAGCAAATATTTGTTTATTGTTGTTATTCAATATTATTGTTATAATAAATAGGTACTCTATACTAGAACAATTGATATGCCTGGTAAATTTTAATTTTTCAAATAATAATAATTATAATATGGAACTAATTGCATTGTTGTTTGTGCTGAATAATAATAATTACAAAATAACAAAAAAACTGCAATTTAATAAAATTGTAATTATTTATTATTAGATGAATAATGCAAATAATATTAAAATTGTTTTAAAGTATAGGTCATATTACATCGTATTACATGTTATTATACAAGATGGGATAATATTTATTAATTATTATTATTGGTCAGCTTTACACATTTATTATTTTAGTTTTTAATTATAATCAACAACAACCATCATTTTATTAAGGAGCTTCAACTTCAATTATCTTTTATTTATTACATTCCAGGTGTTTTATAAGCATTTTTGATCATAAAATTTGACAATGGAGGATAATCAGATTTATCGTCACAAATTCTGTACGAAAGTTATGGTAATAATGATGGTGGCAATCTGGATCCCTGGACTTTGACCCTTCATTAATCCAAATTTAGAGCAACTTTGTCATACAAAAAAAATATCACTGCTTGTAGCAGGATGTTTTGTTTATTTTCCCCAACGAATTATTGAGATATGATTTTTCAGTAAAAGGTTATGATTTATTTTCTAAACCCTAGTATTTTGGCGTAATGATATTTTATATAAAATTTTGACCGGAAACAGCTTTGTTTGTAACCCAAAAGCCGTTGCACGTGCGTTTTATACTGCGCAATGATTGGCGTATCTCTCTATACAGGGTCACTACATTGAACAATCCAGGCAGCAACCGTCTTTCGCAAGAATTGTTCATATTTGAAAACAGTCACAATTGCTACGAATATGCGAGATTACTTTTGATATGGTTTTATAGGAGTAAATATTGGTATTTTCCGTGACATGAGGAATCTTACAGAATATAATATATTTGTCTCAAAGGTTTTGTATTATTCATTTGGTATGGAGAACTCATGTACCTTCTCTCGTAGCTCCAGGCAGAATAGTTGACAAAACTGCAACCCCCCACCCATACCCACATTATTTTCGGAGAAAACTTGAAAAGAAATATCATGGCAATCAAAGTGGTAGAGGACAGATTACAAATGACGCAGTTATAAAGCGAAGCAACGTAGCTAACCTTTACCATAAAAAGTGAGGACTTTGTCTCTAGTTTACCAGCTCTACTTTGGTAGCAGTATTTTTGCAAAGCTCAACTCCATCCATTGTGATGAAAATAAATAACTAATTATGTATATCAGGGCTCTGGACAATAACCACCAAAAGTCCAGAAGTACAACTTTTCTCAACTCCTAAAGTTCTGCAAATTGCCCTAGAATCTCTGCCAAATTTCACCGAAGTTTGTTTTACTGGCCAAAATACTAGACTTTGAGATGGCTCAGGGCTTACACATCTTTGCAAACAGCTTTAGTTTGTTTCCGAAGATTGAAATATATGTAGGCAGGAATGAATGCAGAGATAGTTGGAATGAACATACACTTTGAATGAATGTCGACTAGGAAATGAAGCAGAATTTGGATGTTCATTCTCAGAAATGTTGACATTTGTGCTCGGTGACATAAGAAATATAATTTCTACCTTCATTCCAAGAGTTGCCTGCTTTGAGGAAAACGAGAAATACGTGTATTACTGGAGAAAATGTTGAAACGATAGTTGATGTCCATCTGGAATGAATATAGACACTTTTATCATAGCCAACCTTCAGTACAGATCCGTCAATATTCATTCCAGGTGCCTACGTTCATTCCAACTATGTTTGCATTCACTCCTGTCTACGTTCATGGCAATATTCATCTTTTGATAAATATCCCACAGATGTACTATGTACTTCCAACCTTCTAGCATTGGATCTACGCAATCACCTTTCTGTTACCATCAAATCTAAACTATTGAGAGCAACGGATCCAAGATACTTCCCGTTTCTTTCGCAATCTGACATGGCGGGTATGGTCATTCTATTAATGCCTACATTTGATTAAAAAAACTGATGCTGTAAGAGAGATAGCCTGGGAGAGCGACACAAACACAAAACATCGAAGGGTTACACTGATAATACATGTATTTACAGGTACAATATGTAAAGAATAAAAAGGCACTCAATGCAAGTCCGCACATGTATGAAACAATCAGTACTGGAAGAGACAAGCATTATGCTAAATAGTAGACATAGCTAATGAAATAGGCAAAGCTCAAGTAGAGTACTATACATGCTGGTGTTGCGCAATACAATGATTGTGAAAGAGACACATCATTTTATAGCAAACAGACTAGCTCATCAGACTATTACGGTGCAGTAAATGTGATAGAGGAATTGTCCTCTCCTTTAATGTACACTAGCACAGCCAATCTGGACTTTACTCAGCGCTCTTTTTTGGTCTACCTCTTTTCCTACAAGAGTTATCGATAGAGTAGCCATGTCAACAATAAGAACCAAACAATTACCATTTACTTTTAGCGCTTAGTCCAGGTCACACTCGTATACATGGAGTTGTATACATGGAGTTGTATACAACTGTATGTATACATACAGTTGTATACATACAGTTGCATACACACAGTTGCATACACACAGTTGTATACATAGAGTTGTATACATACAGTTGTATACATACAGTTGTATACATAGAGTTGTACGAATCATGTAGCTTATATAAAAGTGGATTTGAGGTCCTAAATAAGGGGGCGGAGCCTATTTTTTATTCACATTATAATGAAGAAATTTTGTAGAGCCTACTAAAAACGTATCTGAAAGGAATGGCATGGCATTTGAGTTTTTATTGATTACAAAATATGAAAGAAAACATATTTATCTACAAAAGCACACAAATTTTAAGTGTCTTGGGCAGCCTAAGAAAAGATAATCACATCTGAGTGTCATTTTTTTTAATTAAGTTTTTTATTTCCAATGAAAGTAAGAGTATTCGCGACCTGTTCGTCAAACAAGATACAAAAAATAATAGGTGTTCGTAATTCAATACGTCGCGCATGCAACCGAACATTAGTTTAGAACAACATAAATATTCAATGAAACGTTATAGTTTACCAAACAAATCATAAAGAAGATAACTCCCAATTTTTAAAATAATCAAGAAAAGAATAAAACTTGAACTGCTATAAATTGAGATAGTCTGTAAAGCTGCCCTTCAATTTAGTAAATTTAGAACGCTTGCAATTATTTTCCAAGAATGACAAACCGGTCTAAGAAAATGAAAAAAATCAACTCGCTCGTTGTTATTTACATAGTGTTCAGTTTCATTCGCGACCTACGAACAATATAAATAAATACCCGTTGATTATTTTTTCTATTCAGTGAGCTACTTTTTGTTGACCCATGAGCTCCGAACCAAATGATTATTTATTGATTAAATTTATTGCCGGTTTGATTATTTTTATTGCAATGTGTTCGGCAAACAGAGGTCACGAATACTCTTATTGGCTTCTATAAGTTGAAATAATTTTTTGCCAAATTCCATAAATAACAAATTCTCCACTGAAATACCAACCAAAGACCTTGTTGGCTAGTAATATGAAACATTCTTTCAAAATAATAGGGCAGCCAAATGCCCATTATTCATATTTTCCAAGCTCACAATGGCAATTGGTCCAGTTCATCGTAGATAATTTCCTGTATTAGCTACCAAAAGTCATGCAATTGGCTATTGAGTGTGTTAAGTAGGCTCTTTAGCACATAAATAAGTAATAGAGTGATAGAGAAGACAACTATTTGTGTGGTAGAACAATGTTTTTTCAGAATAAGTCAACAACTTTAATTGGTAAGTTATATGATTGGTAATAATTGTTTGGAGTTCGTTTCTTTAGTAACCACGTCTGCAAGCATAACCTGTACATATATGGCTCTGGTCCAGGTAACATGATGAGATCGCTCTAACGCCTTATTGGAATCAAAAGTGAAGTCTCAGTAATTTTATAAAAGAAAGTAAAACTGCATACAGTAGCGTAACTAGACAATGCTCTGTTTTAGAGACCACAAGTAGCGCTAATGGTCCGTCTGAGCAAACATTAGTTGACCAGCTAAATGCCATAAAAACATGCAGTATCTGTGTTTATGAAAGCAAAACAGACGCCACAAAAAGACCAACACAACCATGTTGTGTAAATGCTCTGAGATTAGAGCAATATTTGGTGTCATTGCTTACACCTGAGACTCTAAGGCTATGTAACTTTGTAGCTTAACAACTATTACCTCTGGGTACGACATTACTGCCACAACTTACTTCTAGCTAAATATTCAATTTTGAAAATGGTTACAAGAAAAAAATGAAATACTTCACTTCGGTCAAACGCAGAATGAGACTCGTCTTCCCATGTTTTTTTTTGTTTCATTGGATTTAAATAAAATTATTACTTTCTCTAAAAGTTATTAATAAAAATGTATATAAGTCACAATTATCTAGAAGTGGGTGTGTAGAGAGTTACTCACCCTTTCTTTTTTTTCTCCTCTCCCTTCTTGGGTCGACCTCTTCCCCTCTTTCTACAATATCCAAATGAGACAGAAATGTAAGTAGGCTACAACCGCTGAAGTGGAAACATTACCCATATTGTGTACAAACTTCCACATTAATACTGCAGCTAGTCAAACAACGTTTCACAAAAACAATTAAACAAATATCTTTTGGTACCGTTTTACCATTTTACAATAGAAAAAAAAACTATACTCTTTTACAAAGATATGTAGTCAAATCGAGGTTTACCAGATAGTAATTACATGAAGCACTAGTAGATAGTACAAGTCACTATCCAGTTCTAGTAGACAGCAAAAGTCACTATCCAGTTCTAGTAGATAGTACAAGTCACTATCCGGTACTAGTACATAGTACAAGACACTATCAAGTACTAATAGACAGTACAAGTCACTATCAAGTACTAGTGGATAGTCCAAGTCACTATCAAGTTCTAGTAGATAGTACAAGTCACTATCAAGTACTAGTAGATAGTACAAGTCACTATCCAGTTCTAGTAGATAGTACAAGTCACTATCAAGTTCTAGTAGATAGTACAAGTCACTATCAAGTACTAGTAGATAGTACAAGTCACTATCCAGTTCTAGTAGTTAGTACAAGTCACTATCAAGTACTAGCAGATAGTACAAGTCACTATCAAGTACTAGCAGATAGTACAAGTCACTATCAAGTACTAGTAGACAGTACAAGTCACTATCAAGTACTAGTAGACAGTACAAGTCACTATCAAGTACTAGTAGTATCACATACACAGGTGATCCAGCGGAGTCTTTAGTTGGGGAAGTCTTCTTGGGTGAAGATTTCTTTGCTGAACCCAAACTAAAATACAAAGTTTGGGGTTTTCAAATTGATTTGAAGGTTGTGAAGTATGGTTTCTCAAAGACAAGTTGTCTAGTAATATCTATTTAAAATCTGCATTTATTTTTACCTCAGCGATGTAAATTTTGTTGAAATTTATCCATCAGAATTAAGCCAAATCGTGCGGGGGGGGGGGAGGGGAAGATAGATTTGTTTATGAAAACTATTAAAAAAAGCCACTGATTTGTGAAGTATAGGAGATACCAAAGCTCCGTGATTAATTGGTTAACCAAAGCACCTAACCTAAAACAGTGAACTCATTGTTTCACCGGCAGCGTATTGGGACGCTGGGCCTGCATCCCAGACCTCTCCTTCAATCTTGTTGGTAAAATAGGTCAACAACGATTGGCTACACTGAACAGCCATTATGATATCAATGAATCAGCACTACAACTTATTCACCAATCGAGTTTTATTTCAATAATAAATAATATAACTTCACCTATTGACTCCTCAGGCTCATGTGGCAGCAGTGATGACTTTGGAAAGAATGAAGTGCAATCATTCAGGCTCGAGCCTGAAGATGGTGTCCCTACTTGATACATTATTACTATACAATAAACTGTATAATTGTTTTCTATATTGATATTGATAATAATAATATATTATTTATTGTCATAGTTGAATATTTTTTGAATATATTTATTTTTCGGTACCAAAATACAGACATCAGTTGAGGGTGTTTTCAAATAATAATGAATGCTAAAAAGGGGCTTCATACATCCTATTATAATCAACATCGTTAGAGACCACAAATAAGGATTGAAAACAGTCTTCACATTATGCGCACAGTTTTGTTTTAAATGAAACCAAAAACACAAAACAACAATGATATCTTTGCAAAAATATTACAAGATTTCAAAACTCCGCAAAAAAAACCTGAGAGAACAAAGCTTGGACTCTCGTGTCTATTTGCGCATCAGCAATGGCCGTATTGAGAATATTTTATAGGCTAATTTCAACTATGAAAGTAAGGCTTCATGTCTATCTGTGTAAAATGACTGTTGTTGGCCATTCAGCAATTACCATCTCGATACTTCATCGAGTTAGCTTGTTCCCAATCTCACAAGACGTTTGGCAATAAATATTGGGAGAAAACTTGGTTTCTGGTGTTTAAATAAATTTTTACACACAAAAGTTGGCTTACTGGGATAAAAACACCCGCAGAATTCAAATATTACATAGAGTTACGCTTTGGAAAAACCGTGTACAACTTTTAAAAGATTGGCTTGTTGTACGACTATTTTGCTGATAAAAACCACCAGTTAACAATAACAGCGTAGGAGCAAGTACTCCACAAATTATATTCACACAGTTCAGGGCTAATCTATAATCCGCTGACAAACCTCATTCTAATCAGTGAGGAAGCAGACTTTGGGGTGCCAGTGCTTCCTTTGGGTCGTCCTCTCTGACCAGATCTATAAATTATATGCTTGTCGTACAAATATTAGATATATAACTACAAATGTCAGTTACATATCTAGGATATATTGTCCACTGTTATACAATAGAACGCTAGCCCACCACTCACCCTTTAGGAGTACGCTTAACTGGAGAAGAGCCATCTTTACGAGGTCTACCCCTACCCCTACAACATCGCATAACAAGCTCGCAATTCAGTGACACAAAACTGTTTAAGATGAGGAATCCAGGCATATCAACTCGGAAACACATCTTTTCAACTTTCCAGATGTCAAAACTGACACAATATCATACACAGACTCAACGACACGTTGATATGTAATGTTGGAGGGCAGCTGTAGCCTGTGCTCCAACAAGTAACAACAAATAAAACGAAGTCAGCGAACTAGCGCTGTTACATCTAATACTTACCGGGGTGATCCATCAGTATTAGTGACCTTCTTTTTTCCCTCTGAAACAATCCATGGAGAAGGTAACAATGGCAAACATTTTACCTTATCGAAAAATTGTAGGTTTTGTAACTTTACAAAACATATTAAATAGAAATTGGAAAGCGAACTACCATTTGTGGAAACTCTGAAAATTCACCGAGGAGAGGTAGACTAGTAATATTCAATTGACTCCGATTGCTGCCAGCTAATTCATAATACCTATGTTACCAACAATCACTGACAATCAGTGAACCATAACAAATCAGTGAATTATATAACTGCTACTGTAAACATCAGTGACAAAACTACAATAGCTATTAACTTGTAATAGGAAGATCAATGGTGAATCTTTCTAAAGGTTTAATGTCCCTGGCATCTTCCCCTCTATCAACAGAAGCAATACCTGCCACATTGGAGTCCTTGCCGAAGACCTTGCTGTGCTTCCTACAACGACAGGCGGCGACAGACTAATGAGTGTGTCCGGTGAAACGAACACTCTAACTACATTGCCACTTCGATAAACTAGCATACCATGAGTTAACATAAAATGCCTTCTATTTGCAACTCCTGCACTCAGCTGAGTGTTAGCACTGTGCCAGTATTGCCAAAAACCTCAATACATCAATTTGGAATCCATTTTTATCAATTTTTTTATGTTAGGTTACAATGGGGTCCAGGCAGAAACATTTCACTTTAGCCATGTTACCGGAAGTAGCTTAGTCGATCGTTAAACTTATCATTCAAAATAACAACTTGCTTGACGATTATCTTGATTTGAGAAAATTTGAGCGGTTCATATGACAAAAATTATGCTTTCTTGAGAAGATATCGATTTATTCACTTGAGAAAAATGAGTTGAATATTATGCTCATAATACAATGTAGTAGCAACATAGTTTTGTATTTCGAATTCTATTAGGTTTGCTGACGTAAATTTTGACCTGGTTAATAAGTTGGGATGCACTGAGACGCTTTCTATAAACGGCGCATTGTCATTATTATACACTCAGTATCTATCTACTGCTCATGGATCGTTGATCGCGGATTTGATAAATCTGAATAAAAAAGATATTAATAGTATTTTAGCATCGCAACATCGTAGCAAAAAGACTTAGACTGTCTTCACTACCGGCGCCCCCTATAAAACTGTCGGGACCCCATTTCATGCAACACTTTCTCACCCGGTGCTTCCTTTTGGTCGTCCGGGGGATTTTTTCACTGCAAACAGCGAGGGTGCAGTCTTCACCTTTTTGGGTCTTCCACGACCTCTTTTTTCTGCAACTAAAACAAGGCTGTAAGAACATAGTTTAACAGCATTAAAAATTAAACTCACTTGACTACAGAACCACACAGTACAACTGACAAAAATCATTTTAAAAAAAAATACGAATAAGCCAGCTTTAAAAGTAGAAAAGTTTACCATCTATTGATGCGTTAATGATGTCCAGATCGGCACCAATGTCCCCAGATCCACCAGTTTCTCTACAAAAAAGCAGACTAGTAATGAATGAATCCTCAACCTTAATTACAGATAACAACTATTCATAAAATTTCTATCAAAACTTTCAAGATGATTTGCGATTGATGAGAAGCATTGAAATGGATTTAGGAGGCAATATTTTTTCAATTTACTGGCGAGCAAAAGGCTTTACAGCTCTCAATTAAAAAAAACGTTAATTACTTACACATTCATCTTTGCTGAATCATCCTTCGATGGTTTTCCTACAATATGTAATGATTATTGCTAGATGTAAACACCAAAAAATCTCAGGAAAAAGGTAGCAAATTTGTTATGCGGGTAGTTGATAATTTATAAAACCAGTAAAAAGCTGTTTGGTTATCCAAACTCCAAAGTCTAATGGGGTTGTGACTGGGGTTATTTCCCACATGGAGGGCGCTGATGCACATCCAATCGAAAGTGCTAAAAGCTTTTATATAAAACACAGTGCGCAAATACCGAAACATGATGTTTTAACTAGAATAAACAGGCAATAACAATGTGATTGATATAATTGGACAACCCACAGAGTTTAGAAAGCTATAGCAGATCAGACTTTTAGAAATTTTTAATCACACCGGTGTAGCTATAGAGCACAATTATAAATGACCACAATACTACACAATACTATCCTTGATGCAGTAGTTGGGCAATACAATAAGACACCAAAGATAATTTACATGTATGTAAAATCGTGGATGATAGATAAAGCCTTAGTCTTGGTTTCACACGCCAATGATTCACATTAATGCGACGCTAATGTGTAAATAATGGCTTTTTCGGTGTCTGTGAGGCAAAGAAGGTATTACAAGAAATCATTAAGTAAGAATCAAAAAATCGTACAACTATTTACAAAGGTCAATATTTATGGAGATAGTTCATCTTACAAATTTTGGTGATCACGCAATGTCAAAAAAAAGTTAGACCCTGTTTAACTTTCCAGAAAGTTTTACGACGCTCATTTAATGCAGCATAGCAATTTACTATAGAGATCATTACAAATAACGATGCATAGCGGAGTAACTTAAATTATTGGTCATTCGTTACTTCACGCAATCAAGTTATGTCTTTTAGGAAAAAAGGTAAGAAATTATTATTGTTAGTCAACCTTTTTTAAAAGAAACATTTGACCGACTTACATTTAGTGACGGTGCTCGTAATTATTAGCTGTTTGTGATCACATAAACATAGTGTTCAACTTTGCTACAATCTTTCCTAATAATTAAGTGTGGGCAACATCAAAACATTACAGGCGCTTGCAGTACGTCATACAAGTTTTCACGGCAGGTATGCAGATCAGCCTTTACACCCACACATACAAAAACTGGAAAAAATCAGTAGCCTACATGCCTTTCTTACGGGGTGCAGCTTCCTCCTCCTCATTTGTAGGCACAATTGCAAATATTTCATCCTCGGCAGACAACATGATTTTTTTTGCTCCTACAAAATAAATACTCAACTTTGTTGGTTACAAGGATTATCCAAATAAATTCCAACAAAAGTCTCAGTGTCAAGACGATAATACAAGAAAACAACCTTTTTTAAATACACCATATGAATATTGGGTCAAGTATATTTTATAGTTCTGAAGAGACGTCTGATAAATTCTCTCAAAACCAACCACACCCCGAAGACCGCATAGAAAAAGTATTTCAACTTTTTTATAACCAAACCATGTGTTTTTGGCACTTTATTGTCTAGAGAAAGCTTACTGATGTAACCTGTGTCCATAAAAGGAAAGTAATAGACAAGGTTCTATGGGTATTTTTTGTAGTTTTAGTTCAAGGAGTTACCTTGTCCATGTGCCCCTGAATGGGTACCACGCTGTAATTTATTTTCTCATATTGTGAAAAAATCAGTAAATTTATCATAACTTACTACTTAAGTGCATAATATGCTCGCTGTCAAGTATATTTGTGTGCATGAGTGCAATTTGCCCAAAACTTGATAATTAACGTGCCAGGAGCCCAATTGATAACTGTTCTGTATGTGTTACTCAAAAATATGACTTATCTCGACAATTGCTTTATGCACAGCGTACCAAACACGCATAAGTGCAATATGCATGTCTTTAAAACTAAGATTTCATCAAAAAGTAGCATGCATTCACTAATTTAATTTTTGCACCTTTATGCAGTCTTTTCCAGCTGCACTTGCTTACTGGTTAAAAGTCATTAGTGTTCATAAATAGGAAATCTACTGGGCATACCACAAAGTATAGACCTAGGCAGCTCTGCTTTTTAAAATGTCTTGAATGGCCAAAACTAATTAATTAAAGCGCATTAATTATTAGGTTTTGGACAAATTGCACTCATGCACACAAATATACATAACAGCTAGCATGTTACATTTTAAAAGTAGGTTGTAAACTTACTGATTTTTGCACAATATGAGAAAATCAATTATAGCCGGGTACTCTTTCAGGGAAACATGGGGAAGATAACTCCCTAAACTAAAACTACAAAATATACCCATAGAACTTTGTCTATTGCAGACCAATATTTTTGACAAGCATCCATTGCAAAAGCAAAAACGTTTTTATTACACTACCTAAGTATTACATTTGACTTGGTACTGTGTAATATGCAACACCATTTTTGAGAGATTGGTCATACATTCAGGGATAAATAGATTACTACTCATAAATTTGACAATGCACTTTAGCCTAAGTTTTAGGCCAACATTTGAGGCAATATCTGTTTTGCTGTAAATATGTTATGTTATTGATTGGGAGTTGTACGTTCCTGCGTGATGTGGTGGCCTGTGAACGGATTTCATTGGATGATTGGTTCAGTGGGCGGGGTTTTTTCTGCTGGTTTGTTGGCGTAAGTTAAAGGGACAGCTTCGGCGACCAAATGGTCGCCGTTGCAAAGATTGTAGTAAAAATTAACTACTATCGTTGGCCGGTAGCGTGATCAGCTATGTTTTGCTTTGAACTTTATATTAGACCTCACTTTATTTTCGACTCTTATTATTGATATTTATTATTATCAGTTATTAATTATTTTGTAGCCAGCACCAACAAAGACAGGTTTGAAGACTTAAAAAAATTGTTATTAATATTCGTATATTATTTAATATACTATTATTGTTATTTGTGGGATGAGGATATACTGATCAACAATAACCCCTGAGAAGAATAATTATGGTGAAAATAATAAGAACAATAATAAATAATCCATTGAATAAACACTATTATACAAATAATAATAATAATAATATTATTTTTAAATCTTCAAGCCTGTCTTTGTTGGTGCTGGCTTCAAAATAATTAATAACTGACAATAATAATAATAAATATCAATAATAAGAAGAGCCGAAAATAAACTGAGGTCTAATAAAAAGTTCAAAGCAAAACATAGCTGATCACGCTATGGGCCAACGATAGTAGTTAATTTTTACTACAATCTTTGCAACGGCGACCATTTGGTCGCCGAAGCTGTCCCTTTAACTTAGGCCAACAAACCAGCAGAAAAAACCCCGCCCACTGAACCAATCATCCAATGAAATCCATTTAAAAGTTGCCAAGATAACAATGGGGCATGCAACTCCCAAGAAAGAAACGCACAGCATATTCCAAGTAAAATACACATTAAAATATAAACCCATTTATATTTCAATGAAAATACACATATGCCTCAAATGTTGGCCTAAAACTTAGGCTAAATGCACTTATGGAGAGGCCGAAAAAACATACCAAATAGAAAAACACTTAGAGAAGAAGGACAAAACAACTCCTAACAAACTGAAAAAAACTACAAACATGACTGCAAATTTGGTGTTCTAAAAGGCTCAGAGTGAGACCATCACTATTTCAATCTAAATACATTTTAATGACTTTCCTCGATTGTTGCATTATCAGCTTTGTTTACAGATGAAAACAACTATCAGATCTTTAAAATTCACAATAACGCTATAACATATTACAGTAACAATGTACAATGATCGAGCATAGCTGATAAAAAAAAATAATTTGCGGAAATTAAATAAACAATGCTATTGTTGTTGATAATAAGTTAGTCATATTACATCATTAGTAAGTTTTAGTTCATTTTCGTAATAAGACACAACAATAGCGCCTTATTAGTAATGTTATAATGGCATCATTATTATTAAACTGACTTTTTTAGTTGATGTATTCAATATTTTTTATGCTATTAATTATCATCTTGAATATTATCTCTAGTAGTTGTAGCAATGATGAATGATTGAAAATAAAATTCAGCGGTAATAATAATTATTAATAATGATATATATCATTTACATATTATTAGGAAATAATAAAACAACAGCAATATTAATTTTTTTATTATCGATATTACCATTCAGTAGTCTACTGCACCGAGTGATAACTGGCGTAGTAATATCATTATAAAACAAGAAAAATAATGTTTTGTCAGTAATAATCCTAATAACAATAATTGAACAAAGGTAATGCTGTTATTGATTTTTTTTCAAGACTTTTTAGTGATCTAATAATTATCAGCAAATGTTACCTTTTTTAATAATTGGATTCATAAAAGATCATGAAAATGCAACGACAACTAGATAGTACAGAAAGTCCTACTACAAAGCAAAAACGTGAAAAATTTCTTAGTGTAAGATTTTGAAATGAGAATTGGGAATTTTTTTTCTTGGAATTGCTGTCAGAATATTTAAATAACTTGAGACATTGGACTTGGGACATGAAAATGAAACTGCAATGACTAGCTAATACTAGACCGCATCAGTTTTATATTCAACTAATTCTCAGGCTTAAATCATGAATATTCAATTCATATTTGAACATTTTTTATGCAAGGAATTATTTTCCCAGCACCATGAGAATTGCTGAAGATTATAATAGTTTAAAGGTTTAAAAAAAATCTGATCACGCCATTGTTGTATCATATCATTAATTTGGTTTTTATGGTGAAAAGTTGGTGTTTTTAAAGCTTTCAAGTATTTTCATTCTCTGAAATATTTTCGTGATTAGATTCGAACGGCTAGTTTGTTGCCAAGGATTCGACACTCAGTGCGGGGCGCATCACATGCCTGACTGATTTTCTGTTAGGCCAATAGGTTATCTTGGACTTAGTTGAAAACATTGCACTCAGCTATCCAGTTTTATTTCCACAAAAACCTGTTAGTAAAATTGGTTGCAAAAATTACTTGATTTCAATGACCTACGTAGGTCATTCGAATAAATTGGTTGATTTCGTGTTTTGTAACAAAATTTATATTTTTATCAGATGGCAGGCATAAAACAGCAGTAACAAATGCTTGAAAAGTAGTGATTATTATACAATTCAACAATAAGGTATTTTCTCTATCAATTATGGTAGAAAAAAATTCTTCTGTCGCTGTGCTCTTCTTCTTCATTTGCTCCATCCACTGGTCTGGCCCACAGGCCTACTACCAAAAACTGGTGGGTTTTGGCCAGGGTTGGGAATCGCTGATTGTTAAACTAGGGATTAAATCGCTTTCGCTAATGCTGTTACAAACTAGCGAATAGGGCTTTCCGCTGGTGTCCATGCTAAGTTATTTCAAACTAGGGGATACCATCATTTGGGCTGATGAAACCGCTGATAATATTTTCAAGTTTTTGATAACTTTGCATATAATTTTATAATAATGAATACTTAAATAAACACGAACCACGTTGTATTACACAGCAAACAGCGTATAAAAAATTGGCGAAAAACACATGAACTTTAATTACAGGTTAATAATGGCAGAGCAGATTGGGTCTCCAGTATATCTATTTTTCAAGGTGTCAGTGATGCAGCCAGCTGCAGTAATGTTTTAAAGTTGTATGCATATACATATGCCTCTATTATGATAAAATGAACTGGCAGGCAAATGCAATGCTTCCAAGATGACAACATTTTTGCATGCATGAGTGACTTGGGCATTGTTGGCAGATAAATCAGCGATTTACTTCAGCGATTACTAGTACTTTAGCGATTATGCTAGTCGCTGAATGTCTAATCAAACTAGGGGATGTGCTACAACCGCTGATGCATGACTAGCGATTAGTACCAGCGATTAGCGTTTACAAACCGCTATTCCCAACCCTGGTTTTTTGCCATGTTTAGGAACCAGATCTTGTGTTTTGTTGTTTGTGTTTTGAGACACCATTTGCTGGCATAAATTTTGGAAACATGTTGATGCTGCTTCTCAGGTAGCAATCTGAACGGAGTAAAAAAGATGTATCGACAATCAAGATGTACTTTTTTATAACCTTTTGCTAGGGTGCTACCCAAATTAGTTTCGAGCCAGCAGGCCAGCACATGAAGACAGATTTTCTACCATGACTTACCTTCAAAACACAAACAACAAGATTCAACATCTGATTCCCAGAAAAAGTCCAAAACCTACCAATTTTGGGCAGTAGATCTGAGGTATGGACTTTATCATGTCCTTTAATTCGTGCAAGTGTTTTTAATGTTATGCGACAGATTACTCACAATTTTCGTTACTACATTATACATAGCAACTAAACAAAGCCCGTAGATTAGTCTTATATAAATAACGTCACGCTTGGCTTGAACTTGCAATATTTTATAAAACAATGGGAATAAATTATTTATAAAGTTTTTCAAAATTGATTTTTGTGGTTTAGAAAAATGCGACACTGAATGTTTCGGTACCATTCCAACTACCAGACGTTACTCTACATTATGTTGTTATATCTTAAGAAATCTGAAAAAAATTTTCATAAAAGCTAGAACAACTGCATTGTCTTCACTTCAGTTCATTTAATTATTGTATCTAAGATTTTTATTATTACAGTTAGCACAGATAGTCCAGTTGCGAAGCCAAAAAGTGAAATATCTCCCACAGTAAGATGAGAATTTCGGACTTTTTTTCAAGACTTATAGCTTGGGACTGAAGGTTGATGGGCCACAAAAATCAAACTGCATAAAATAGCTAATACTACCCTGCATCAGATGTACGTTCAACCAACTCTAAGGTTTAAATCATAAATTGGCAATTGATATCTGAAATATTCCATGAAAAAAATTATTTTCCGAGGGCAACGCAAAATTGCCAAGGGTTCAAATGGTTTATTTCCGAAAAAAATCTTATAATGCAATCGCTGTACTATGTCATTAGATTGGTGTAGTTTTTATGGTGAAAAGTTGGTGTTTCTAAAGCTTACAAAATAATTTATTTTCTGAAATAATTTTGTGATTTTGTCGCCAACGATTGAACACCTAGTACGGGGGTATCGCATGCCTGGCTGATTCTCTGTTAAGACCCGTAAACATCTACCGATTTGCTCACCGATCGCATGATTTTGCAACCTCTGTTTCCGGATTAAACCGCTAAGCAATCGCTAGCACATTGTAAGTTGATATCAGTATGCCGCAGAGCTCAAGGTCACACTAGTTTATTGTCATCTTCGAATCATCAGATTCACTTGTTATTGCCGGCAACTACAAAAGAACTAGGGCTAGTCAGGTGATACACTGATGAGCCCGACGCGGCAGCTTGTTGTTTAATGTAGCGGTAAGTCAACATGTATTTATTTTTCTCTTGGTAAACCCTAATCTAACTTGGGGCATTTGGCACAAGTACCTGTTGATTTAACTTCGCTACACTACTACGATTTTTCACTGAGAAAAAATGAGGTAGTAAGTGGTGTTGGTGCCGTGTGGGCACTAAAAGAGTGGGTTACTGTTAAGGTGTGCAGGGCTGTGATAGCCCTTGCGGGTTTGTGGTGTGCAGGGCTGTGATAGTCCTCGTGGGTGTGTGGTGGGCAGGGCGGTGATAGTCCTCGTGGCCGTGTAGTGGTATGGTGCTTGAGCTGTGATAGCTCCATGATAGATCTGTGAAAGCTTTGTGCTAGTGTAGTCGCAGTGCCGAGTAATTATTAGTGCAATTGTGGTGGTTAATAGTGTTTAGTAGGGTAGTGGTGGTTGTTAATAATGTTTAGAAGTGGTGAATGCAGTGTTCAGTGCAGTGGTGTTAATAGTGCTATATTGGTGGTGTTGTTCATGTGGCTATTATTGAGATAGTAATAGTCAACCAGTGTTATAGTGGGTGGTAGCCATGAATAGCTTTCTGTGTTGTGCTGTGACAAGATAATAATAATGATGCTTGTGTAGTTATTATTGTGATAATAATAACCACTTGGTGCCGAGTGTTCGCAGCGGTTATAGCTGTTTAATTATTTGGGTTTTGTTTATTGATACTGTGAGGAGATAATTCTTGTTTTGAGTCTTTAGGTTTTACCAAGGCGGGGATGCACCCGGCCACTTTTCAGAAACTTAACGTGGATGGTAGGAGTGTGTCTATGTCATTCAACACTTGGTCGGACCGTTTCGAGCTGGCAGCTGAGGTAACCACCATGGATATGGGGAAGATAATCGAGAATGGCTACAAAATGATGGTTGATAAATGTAGGGGTAGAGCACTTTTAGCTTTATTAAATTGCTTGGGTGATCGTGGAATTGTTGAAATCGTTGGGTTGTCATGTAAGGAGTAATTTGCGTGCGATAAGGCATTACAGCTGTTACAGCGTCGATAAGACAATAAAGAGTGTTTATGTTAAGATGCTGAGATTGGCATCCGTCACACAGATGTGTGGAGAGGATGTCATGGATTATTTAGTTCGGCTAGAGAAATTAAGTGGAGAGATGGATTTTGGTAGTACTTATGAGAGGTTGAGATAGAGTTTAGCCACGATTCATGCATTTCTTCCATCTGTAAAATGCTGACGCAAGAACCTTAGTTAACTTGGGACATGTTGACAGCTAAACTGAAAGCAAGACAGTTGGCTAGAACTGGTCGCATTGCTGATTAAAAGTGCGATATTGTAAACGTTGATCAGGTGAATGCTCCATTTCTCTCAGCAGCGGTAGATCAGATAGGAGGAATACAGACAGTATGAGATATTCATACCGCTCAAGGGATAGCAGTATTTCTAGTGATGGGGTTGCAGATAGACATCATACAGGTGAAGTTATAGGCGTGTTAAGCCAAAATATAAATATGGTGATAGAGGGAAGTATGGCAGTAGATATGATGATAGGTACTCTCGCAGTAGGTACCAAGCTAGCTCTCACAGGGGTAGAAGTTCAGATAGTAGAAAATCTCCTCGTTCAGTGCACAGTTCGCCCACTATGAGTAGGAGGTCTGGGCGGTTCACCTCTCCTGGAAGGCGGGATGATTGCTTTCAATGTGGAAAGCTTGGGCATCAAGTTCGCAACTGCTTGGATTTAAGATGTTTCTCATGTGATCAAAGTGGACACACTTCGCAGGGCTGTAAAACTATAAAAGTAGGTGGGATAAAAGGTCTAGTGGTTTGAGTAGTGACAATGGAGGTTGGCTGCATAAAGTAAGATTTGGGAGCAGTGTTGTTGGGAGCAAAAAAATGTAGTATCAAGCGCTTTGTCAAAATAAATGGTAAAGAGGGAGAGTTTGTGCTAGACATTGGTGCCGAAGTGTCAGTGGTAACTGAGGATACTTGCAGGTTTTGAGTTCGAGGTTAAGTAAACCTGTTGAGAATCTCTCGGAGGTTCACAGCTCCAGGTTGAATGTGAATAGTGTGTCAGATGTTTGTATTAATGACTTTCCCATATCTATAGTGACATCAGTGTAGGTTGTAACAGGATCCACAAGAAACCTGTTAGACTTGAATGATATCAGAAAGCTTGATAGTTAACAAACAGTAAAGAGTCACGAGTTGAGGGTGAAAGCGTAAATGGGGTACAGGAGTACAAAGGAAACCGCTGTTATAAAGGAAACTGGAACAAATGAGAGAGCTCAGGTCTAGTGAAGGTGGCAATACCCCACCAATGCAGAGGCACAAAAGGCCTCTGCTGGTGTAACGGCGGAAGCAAAAAAGCAAAAATATCCTGTCGTAATTTCCGATCGGTAGGAGAAAGTCGGCAGCTAATCGGTAGATGTACGTGTGGCTTTAGGCTCAATGTTAACATTGGACTTGTTTGACAACAGTTCACTCAGCTATACTTATTCACTTAAATACATCCAAATCACAGATCAACCATTTTATAGTTTTCTACGATTACAAGCCAATTACCTACATGGCAAATTATGCTTTTCCTGGTATATTAGGGGTTGCAAGAGCAACCTAGCCACATTGGTATTAATTGACATTGCTATTGTATGAGACCAATGCAGAAACAGCATGGGTAGTTGAGGCTAATCTGCTTGATATTTGTTGTTGATGAAAAGATCTGTAAACCACAATGCAACAAATCGATTCAGTGAATAATTGATAAAATCTGCGGATTCCGATTCAGTGAATCTGAATCGGAGCGTCTCTAATTTATTTGGTCTGCCTACTGGCCTTTCAGTACCTTGTCCTGTAAAATGTGGAAATATCGTTAATATTATGTCACAAATTTTATACAATTTTCATTACTACATCGCAACTACTAAGCAAAGCACATGCACCTATGTATGTAGCGTCAGGCTTGACTTATTATGAGCCTGCATGAATTTTCAATATTTCGTGAAACAATAATGGGAGGTACACAGGCCTACTGCAGAAAATTTGGTGGAATTTGGACCATTTTTCGGAATTTTATGTTGTGTTTTGTTGTTGGTGTTTGGAAGGTAAGTCATGATTTTACACACCTGTCTTCACGTGCTGGTCTGCTGACTCAAGAATAATTTAGGCAGCACCCCACCAAGAAATCACCAAAAAGTATATCCCCTGGGCTGTCGATACTGACCTTTTTTATTCCAATCTGACAACTACCTGAGAAGCAGCAACCGCGTGTTTCCAAAGTTTTGCTTGCAAAATGGCCTGTCACGCAAAATTTCTTCACATCACCCGAGTTTCCTAAAATAACGAATCGTAACACACGGGGGTGACGGAAAGTCCTCATCTCAACTTTGAAACTACGGGCTCGCGTATTAACCCGTATTAATATTGTGAGGACCCACAACACATTACTGCCGAAAAAAATATAGACGATGCGCCCGGTAATAATTAATCATTTTACCGCCTCTCAACTGTTCGACGAGAGCGCTCGGTCTGTGCAACCAGTACGTAAAGGCTGTATCGTTTATTTTTTTTGGCAAATTCTTGAAGCTCCTCTTGTATATTCGGACAAAAATTCCCGCGGGCCTTTACGAGTTACCAATAATGTTAAAGCTGAGATGAGTGTCCGTGCACCCCCTCGTAAACTAGGACTTGCCAGTTTAGGAGACTCGGGTGATGTGAAGAAATTTTGCGTGACAGGCCATTTGCAAGCAAAACTTTGGAAACACGCGGTTGCTGCTTCTCAGGTAGTGGTCAGATTCAAATAAAAAAGGTCAGTATCGACAGCCCAGGGGCCAGAGGGTATAATTTTTCGTGATTTCTTGGTGGGGTGCTGCCCAAATTATTTTTGAGTCAGCAGGCCAGCACGTGAAGACAGGTGTGTGAAATCATGACTTACCTTCCAAACACCAACAACAAAGCACAACATAAAATTCCGAAAAATGGTCCAAATTCCACCAAATTTTCTGCAGTAGGCCTGTGGGGAGGTAAATGGTCCTGAAAGCTTTTTTAAATTTGACTTTAATGCGGCTTAGAATAATGTGACATTGAAAATTTGGCTACCAATACAACCACCAGAAATTACTCTCTACATTATTTTGATGCCATTTTTATAAACTTGAAAACTTTCCACAAAATTTTTTCTGCCAGTAGCTAGTTATTATTAATTAACTACTATAAATAATAATAATAATAGTTATTACCATTTGATTGATTTAGATCACTAAGTACTACTGTAACTGTTGTAATTTGTTTATTATTATTATTATTTATTACAATAAATAATTAATAATAATTATTATTAATTATCATCGTAATTATTACCTTCCTTGATGATGACTACTTTTACTACTACTACTATTATGATTTATTATTATAATAACTAATAACAATTCAATAACTAATTATTATTATTATTATATAATAATTATTATAATAGTTAATAATATAATAATAAAAATAATAACTTAATAATAATATTATTATTTCCATATACTACTACTACATAATACAAACATATAATAGCTTATTGGCATCAATATCATTTTAAAAAAGTGTTTTTCATAATAATGTGCCACAACTAGAAGAAGAAGAAAGAAATGGAAAAATATAATAATTAATAAGACGGCGAAGGAAAAAATACATACAAAATAATAAAACTACTTCTAAAAAAATGCGTTTTTATAATAAAATTTTGGAAAATTTACAGCAGTTGAACATTATAATCATTAGCTGAGACAAATATTATTAGTAACGAATAAATGATAACAAAACCTTCAGCAACAATAAAAATTAATAAACAATAATTATTTATTAACAAAAACAATAAAAAATTGTATTCCGATCGATTTTTTCATGTTATACAAGTGCAACGTGTAGCTGAAACATCAAGAAAGCTGGCGCTGGTTCACTTTGTCTGTATCATGATACATAGAAATAAAACGTAATTTTATTAAAATATAATTATCAACTTATTGGCGCCAACCAGCTTTTGGTGTATATCCGGCAGGCCACAAATTATTGCAAAGAAGACAACTTCTAAATTAATTGTTTTATGGTTATAATTGAAGAAATTAATTATCTTTCATGTACAAAAAAAATTAAGCGAATAAGTTACAGAACTGAATTTTCAATATTTTTGAAAAATTATGCTTTTTTATGGTGAAATAAAGTTTTTTTGCTTAGCTTTATATAAATTGTACGCTATTCTGCGCATCCAAAAAGAAATTGTGCGTCTCTTGCAACACTTTGAGGGTTGTTCGATAGATTTTACCAAACCGCCTGGAAGCAAACCCATCCGTTCCTTTTGTTGCGGCTCATTGTATTTAGCCAATCACATAGTAGTACGCTTAAACGCTGACCAATCATAAATGTTGCAACCTTTGACAGTCCCGCGGCTTTTAAAATTAATCTAAGAAGCGACAACTCCTATACAAGCAAACTTTTGTTTCCTGCATCACAGTGAAATACTGTAATAAAACAAAATGCAATACATAGCCATGACTGACCCATGATAACTATCCGTAAATATGCCTATGCGTGACAATTTACTAGTTGAGTAGGCATAACGCAGAAAATATTCTTTGACACATGGGGGAGGGAGTGTCCCCCTCACGAGTGTCCCCCCCCCCCCCCCCGCATTTAAAGGTAAATGAGCCACAAATTTGATTTCACACTTTTCTTCAGAATCAAGTGGAAAATCAACCAAAATTTTCATTGATTAAGTTATTTTGGCTTTTTTCTCTTGGATTTTTAGAATCAGAAATGTTTTATACTCAGCTTTGTCGATAAAAGGGAAATAATTTTGATATTTCTTGTGAAGGCAGTATGTGTCCCAGCTTGCATTGAATCATTGCATTCTCCACAATTATTACATACTGCAGCACTTGCTTGTCATAGCTTTATATATAATATTAATCTTGCAACTTTTGAGTTGGCATTACTAAAAATCACATGACAATAAAACATTAACTATTGTAGTGAAAGTTAGTACTCGAGTACAGCACCCTCCCTACCCTTCCCCCCCCCCCCCTCCGACCCCTATATGCCCACATATATCCCCCTCTAGCCTCTAGTGCCTCTCTTGTATAACCTAATAATAATCACATACTTCTGAAAACTGAATGAGACACAGTCCCCCCCCCCCCCCTCCTCTCTCTCGGGTTCCCCACTCAACCGTTACTCTAAAAGAACCCCCTCCCCCAGTTCAGGCACCCCCCTCCCCCACTTGTTCCCCCTCCTTTCAAATTATGCCCTTCTAGAGCCACTACAACCACCCTTTCCTTCTACCCAAGCAATGGTTACAATGAGCACTGCGGATGGCCGGGTTGTCTGCCCTCGGGGACACAACTCTTTGAGGAGTAGATGGACTGACAGTAACAGGACCTAACTTACAAGGACAGATGTACTCAAAGAACCTGTGGATGTGAAACCTGTGCTAGCCGGCACTGTGCTGAAAAATGTTACCGGGCACTAATTCACCTGCTTGGAATGGACCAATGAGAGACTGTAATTTCAACTACTCCATAACTTTATAAATACAGAGAAATTATTATCGTGTTTAGTTCTTGGTTAGCCGTGTTGGTGAATGTGTCTTCCTTTGTATATTTTGTACGCATTAAACCCACACATATATGTTACCATTGCTTGATTGGTCTGGCCAATTGCTTTAATTGTGTTTGGTAGACATCGTCGCACTACATTTCTATAAAAGTATGACAATTGTTTATAGGAATGGTGAATCATTTTTTGGAAATCATTTTTATTCACCAAAAGAAGCTTCTCTCCACACTCCCACACCAACACGCGACAGCCGCTGTATCAAACACATTCTTCACCCACAGTAAATAATGCAGAAAAATTGGAAAGAAAAACTATAAAAGAGCACAATCTTGGGAAGACATGCCATTTCTCAGATCAAGGCAAAAAGAACTTTGCAATCAAGTCAAGTCCGTCATTGATAAAAACAGGATGTTCTCTTCTTTTTATAATCTTCAAGATTTGCAAATGTTGAAATATTGTACGTGGTCAGATGAGATTAATCATTTTACAACAGTTTGTATAGTTGTGCACAAAGGAGTGTAACAGTCCCAGTATATTATACATTTACAGGGGGAGTTTATTATTGATGTGATTGGTGAAGGCACTGCCATGGCCATTTCTGAGTGCCTCATACAGTTCAAGGACAGAAAATAGAGCTGTACAAAATTTGACGCAACTGATGTGTTCGGAAAAATCTTACCATTGGGTTTGTACTTTTGTACACTTTTTATTTCATGCTTGCTCCAAACTGCTCACGCAAACTGTTATTTAATAGCTCGTACTTGATAGGGGTGAGAGAAATCATTTGTGTACAACATCGGCGGGAGTGATGCAAGCCGTGGCTAGCTCGTGAGGAGAGATTGGCAACTGTGGCTGGGACACCAACGCATACAACAGGGACACAGAATAATTTATCTGGACGTTAAGCCCAAGTCGAGTCAAGGTCGAGTCGAGCCTTGGTCAAGTGCTGCTAAAGGCATCCAATCTTATAGATAAAACAATATGTGGAATTATTCTTTGTTCTACTGATACCTCTACTGTATAGTGACTCAAACGTCTTCCTTAAATTAGTGCACAATCGCTGAAAAGTTCTGAAAACCTATATAGTATTTCCAAATCACAGTGAATTCAAATGAAGGCTGAACACAGTCTGCGCAACATCAGTAAAAAAAAGTCGCAATGATAAAGATACAACTAAGTGCGCTTAAGAACAGGTTTCACCAGCCCATCATTTCAAAAATACCGAATGGCTATTAAGTATTTACCAAGCGTTTGCAACACTTTGCAGCTAATTGTCATAGCTTTCTTATTTATTTAACTATCTGGTTTTGGACCTAAATTCATTAAATTTGTGCCACGTGATTTGACAATACATAGTTTCACGTGAATATAAAGGAATAGAAACAGGTGTAGCACCACATTGTACTACGTAATTAGATTAACAAGCTTATTGGCACTCAAACGTATACAATCTGCCCTGCCCTTGCTGTGATTGACTATATTATATTGTTACAGGTGCATACACGCTTATTTAGCTTTGATTGCAACCTCAAACAGAATTATTTCGGCGTAAGAGATTTGAACAATGCAGTCTATACAGTATATCCTTATATTATATACAATGGTAATACAATGAAAATGTAAGAACACAACAAGCCGAGAGAAGACAAATCCCATATAATTGTTGATTTGGGCAATGGTAGCAGTGCATGGGAACAATCATACAGCTGCTGTTGTTGTACCACACATAAAAATATAGTAACAGAATAGCAGCAAGCAAACATGATTGGTTAGCATTTGCTGTTGTCTATATGTATTTTCTAACTTACTTCACGGCTTAAATTTTTCCGCATGCCTCGTTTCTGTAGATTTTAGCTATTCCAAGCACATAATTTGTCTATGACAGCAGATATAATAAAAGTCATCATTTTGCTTTGTACAAACATGCACAGTTAGAAAAATCATTACACCTGCATCAAGTTTCGTTATCTAAGCACTAGTAATAGATATTGGGTACAAGTCTAGTTGAGCATACACGACTCGTAGGTGGGAACCATGTACTTGATATTGATAAATGCGTCTTCACCGCCGTGTCTCTCAAAAGCTTCTAATGTTTCCTGGATTAGATCACCGATGTTCTCTCTCTTTTGTTGGCTGTAGTCAATACCGTCACCAGAATTTACTAAAAGCAATTAGACGATCACAAGGTATATGATTATTAATCAATGTTATAAAAATGAGACTATTATACTATTTAAGCTACATCTATATAATATCATGTATTTGTTTGTAAGGTATTCATGTAGTAAGTACATTGTTTGTATTAGAAAGCGAGTGTGACTTGAATGCTTGCCAATAAGTTGGATCAATGCTTGCGTGAGCCAGAATTGATTTTATATTGTAGGCCATGGCTAATTATATCCAATGAACATTCAATAATTTGATTCAACTTACTGCAAGAGGCAAGCCAGCTGATGCAGTTTTTTAGCCCGAGTACTTACGATTATTATTTTTGAAGATGTTGAGTATAGGCAATATCTGTCTGTAATATGGCACTAAAGCCTCTCCCACCATGTCAGCAGAAATGACAAGATGTTGCAGCACTTTTAGGGTCGTGCACATCACCTGTCTGTTCCTTTTGTTGAGCGCATCTGTAATAGAGTTAAAAATTATATTGTCAAACATTCATTTCAGTTGAAAATGATTTTAGAGTCTTAGTTTTTTATAAATCAACTCATGACTTTTGTAGCATACCATTATCAATCCCAAACAACCGTACAGTTAAACACAAAGAGACTTTCTGAAAGAATTAAAGCAGTGAAGCTCACTTTTAATAGGGATTATTAGTTGTGGTATGACTGGTAAGATTTTTGATCCGCCATGTTCTAGCATGTCATGTACTCCCTGTCTGGCAAAGAACTCGTACGGATGATCTGTCTCACAAAGTCCATCAAAGAACAGAGGTAAATAGTGATGGTAGTCAAGCTTCTCGATCTCTACCTTCCAAGCAATTTTATTGCCCTTTGTGTCGTGCTCGAGGGCTATAGGGAAGTCTCCCCTTTCGTAGAACTTTCTAAATGATGTTGGACCTGTTGGTCTCTCAATGAATGCTCCAGCTGCATCGGGACCACTAATCTAAGTAAATAGAATGTAAGTTTGTGTCAAGAGTTAATCACTAGCAAGCTGAACTCTAGTTGAACTAAACAGTGATGAATATTGTGTTAACAGTTTAGTAACCTTCACTCTGACCTTGGTTTGTAAATGGTCATACTGGTTCAATGACCAATTATTAATGAATTCTGTAAGTTTACCACTACCAAATACAACTAACTTCATGATTGTTTTCATTCAAACATCACCCTATATGATTGCTAATTCTTTGGAAACAGGAAACATACGTTGGCTCAATGTTTAGCTGGTGATTATTTACAACTGTTATTTATTACCACTTTGAAGCAAATAACTCGATGCTCTGAGCATGAATAATTTAAAGTTCAACTACACCATCCTTAGCAACTACAAAGCATGCATGAAATGAAAGAAAGAACTTGAAAGATAATAATATAGATGTCAAGTAAAAAAGCTACATAAGCTTTTTCATCAGCTTCCTTGAAAAAGAAGATTGCAGAAAAACTTGTTTTATAGCTGGTTTGTCGCAACAAAAAAGCACCATTCTATATTATACATTGATAAACAATCTTATTATTCTCTTCACAAGTAGTAGGTATACTAACTATCAGCCACTGTAGTCCAGTGCATAGCATAGATGAAACTTTTGTACTACTTAATTTATACTACTTGGTATCGAAATTACCTTCTTGTGTTGCTATTGAAGTAGTGTATGTATGTATGGATTACTATTATTATTATTATTATTATTATTTTTCTATCAGGACACACCATTTTGAGCTTTTATTGAGAAAACATGAGTTTATATTTAAAGGTTGAAGTGGTTGTTGTCAAAACAACAGCATCCATATGTTGAAAGTAATGGAAAATAATAATAATTAATAATAATAGTAGTTGATTATTATTAATTAATATAATTATTACTTATCTATGTATAATGTATATATATGTAATATACAATATTATATTATTTATTATATAATTATTATTATTATATACATACATGTATGTATGTATAGAATAGTAGTAGTAGTAATAGTGGTTATTCTAATTGTCCTGATAGATTCCACAATACACTTACTCACCTTTGAGTTTTTTTGGTAAGATTTTATTGTGAAGGCATCTGCCTTGGCAGGCTGCATTACTGTGGTTTCCATAGTTCTGTTTGTGCAGCTTCAAATCTTGCTAATGACAGATGTGATGACCTGAGAGAAACTGATTCAGTTCGTTGTGTACTCGTTGTTTAGCAACGCAATCTGTTTTTGTGGAAGTGACGTCGGTTGTGAATAGCAACAGAAGTCCGGGTAATACCGGCTAAACCCGATGAAAAAATGGCTGCTCACAGGCAATTGTAGCCCAGTTTTTATGCTGCAAAGCAGCTCTGACAGTTCGGAGTTTACGCTTACCCTCCCCAAATGTTATTAAATTCTTTTTTAAGGTTTCAACCACTCTTCACAATTAAAACTACCCTTAGTTAGTTCGTGTGATAAATTTCATAATTATGGTAATACTAACAGCGGCCTGTAGAGCTTTACGACCATGTACGAATTTATTTGCTATAAGCACAATCACAAAAACTCTGGAGAGCTTTAATGGTTAGTAGTAATTTTACGTGTAAATTGAATAAATGATGATGGTGGTAATGATGATGATGCTAGTAGTAGTAGTAGTAGTAGTTAGTAGTAGTAGTTGGTTGATGTTCCATTAATTATTAGAATTATTATTATTATTGTTGTGAGGGCATTCGCCTTCCTCCTTGATTGAAGTTGTTGGTTGTTAGAATCGTTGGTCAGTATGTATAGAAGAAGATGTGGTCTGTGTTTTCCATTGTTGTTGTAATTATTATTTATAACAATAATTATTATTAATAGCTGTTGGGTAACGTTTACTATTATTATTATTTCGGAACAGTTCATTTGGATTTCTGATGAAAAAAAGGAGACAACTCCCTATAAATTTATTAATAGCGGTTTATTTATAATAATATCGAGTATTTTTACTATCATCAGGCAGTTACAAAAGCGGTTATTTCTGTAAACTTTTATTTGGCTACACATAGTAGTGTATTGATATGTATTGTTACGGAAGACCTAATAATTTGACGACATTATTACATAAAGTTGAAAATAACGATTTATTATTATTATAATAAATATCATAATCTCGATGCACATTCAGTCAGTAAATAAATATGCATACATAAAATGATGCATATTGGAACCTAACAATATTATAGACTCACGCAAGCCACCCAACAGCCTGTATCGTAGACGTTTTTTCAAGTTATTGTTTGACGCTTAGAGGATTCATAACAATTTTGTCGTTAAATCAGCTACGAAATAAGTTTTAGCTCTTTTTGATGTGTTTCAATACAGCTATGCCATCAAACTATGCGAAAATATTTTGAATTAAATTAACATTGTAGATTACTATAGCGTAGAGCTTTTGTTCACCTCATTGGTAATGTGATTTCCTGTGATGGATGATGTTGTCTGCACAGATCCTGTTATAAACTAATGTGTATAACCACATTGAATTGCATTTCATGTGCAACAAATGGATTTATTTAGCTATTTAGTGATTAAATTGCTCATATTTTTTCCAGCACTTCCAGTTGTACAAAGATGCTATTATAGAACCAAGTGGGAGAAACAGAGAACTCATAAAAAGCCGGAAATACCAAAATTTGACTATTCAGGTACTTTATGCACTCACGCCATGTGGTTGGCGTGACTTATTTATTTGCTGTCAATTTACTCTGAAATTCTACTGCATATTGCTATCTCTTGATCTTAGATGCCGCTTGAGAGAGCGTACAAATTTGTAATAATATAATCAATTCATCGCACATCACATAATTATGTTGTTTTGTTTCACTTTCGTTAATTTCAAGGTTGATTAAACTGTGGAAATGTCATTAATGGATGTAATGCTCGAAGTTCAATAAAGATTCGTTTATTGTATCGCATAATTAGTGGAGAATTGACCACGTCACTGGAGTTTCCTTGTTGCATTACGCTAATCTTTTGTAGGAGATAACACCTTGAACCTTCCAGTACAACTTGGAGAAGATGAGACAGTATTCTCCAGGCTAGGAATAAACACTGACCAGTGAGTCTTTCATTGCAGTAATATCTTTGTTACTATGTGTGCATTGCTAGTACATTGAGTCACTCAACTTCAGGCCCATTCTGCTGCAGTCTTTCAAATTATAGAGCAAAATATATCGTAGTTCGTATTTTTTTATGAAAGACCTGAGCTTTTAGTCAAAAATAAACGTTCAACACTCATATTTTTTGTAGGCTTTCTGACACGGAGAAAAAGTTGTTTTTAATTCACAATGCCAATTCGGTAAGTAAGTTGTCTGCTCTCTACACCAGTTTACTCAGTCCTGTGTCTGCACTTATCCAAACCCACACCAAAGTGTTTGCTTGTCTAAGTTTGTACAATGCTGTGGCCTTCATGAGATCAAGTGTTGTATTGTGTTATGTAGAGAGATCAATGCTGTATTGTGTTATGTAGAGAGATCAAGTGTTGTATTGTGCTATGTAGAGAGATCAAGTGTTGTATTGTGTTATGTAGAGAGAACAAGTGTTGTATTGTGTTATGTAGAGAGATCAAGTGTTGTATTGTGTTATGTAGAGAGATCAAGTGTTGTATTGTGTTATGTAGAGAGATCAAGTTTTGTATTGTGTTATGTAGAGAGAACAAGTGTTGTATTGTGTTATGTAGAGAGAACAAGTGTTGTATTGTGTTATGTAGAGAGATCAAGTGTTGTATTGTGTTATGTAGAGAGATCAAGTTTTGTATTGTGTTATGTAGAGAGATCAAGTGTTGTATTGTGTTATGTAGAGAGATCAAGTTTTGTATTGTGTTATGTAGAGAGATCAAGTGTTGTATTGTGTTATGTAGAGTGAACAAATGCAGCTGCTCATCGCCAAAGTGAAGGAAAAGTTCGCCAGGGATGATACAGACTCGAGTTCACAAGAGTTAAAAAGTGGGTAACTCTCAATTCATCTACAGTTTTGGTTTTAAAATAATAAAAATAATAGTAATAGCAGTGTGTTTGGTGTCACCATTTGCTTTGTTGTTGTTGTTAGTTATTTCTACACTTTTTCTCATTTGATGTTTTTTACTTTTGTTAGTGACATTCACATTATTTTAGTGGTTGTCTTCTCTTTTTTTCTCTGACTTGTTTTCTCAAATGGACAAACTAGCTCTTTAATTTATTGTTGAACTCATTTGATAAGAAAGGTGGTATTGTTAGCAGACTTCCTCAGAGACCTTGTTTAAATAATGTATTGTTGGTGGTACGAGCCAACAGGGGAGCTAAGACTAAACGATTGTGTTATAATGCAAATTGAGGCTATTTTAGCAGGCATTAGTCAAGTGGCTAACCAATTGATTCCATATTTTGTAGTTGCAATGATAACACTTCACATACGAAAACAAATAAGTCATCTACAGAGATTTCCCAAGGTAGGTCAATGGTGGCTGTAACCTAGCTCTAGAGCCCACCTAGTCATGACGCTGCAGGTCGGTGAACAATCGGATAAATCTTTGGCTGCAACTGATGAATGGTAGCAATGCATCCAATAAGACTCTCTATTAGCATGTTCCTGCATATAGCAACGTTCGTATAAGGTAAGATAGATAATGGTTATATGTTATAATGGTGATCGATGATAACGTATGTTATATAAGTTATAAACGACCAAAATTACACCAACGTATAATTTTGATCCTTTATAACTTATATAACATGGAGTTGTCTCCACGCAGTGGCCTTTAATTTATATACATTAGCATCGATCACCATTATAATATATAACCGTTATCCATCTTGTCTTATACTATCGTTGATGTAGAGTTGCATCAACAAAAACGAGTAATTTTTGTTTTTGTCATTACTAGTTATCATTAAGTTATTATTTATATTATTCTATTAGCCAATGCGCATCTGCTTTCAATTGTTATGGAGTAATACCTCGCCATACTACCAGTTTATTTTGTCTAAGCGCCGACAACCGCTCTTTGTGGGAAAGTTGGAAAGTTTAACATGCACAGTTATTTGTTGATGCGATAAATAATAAATAAATAGAACTTTGATTATTACAAGTACTAACGGTGCTCAGGTTTACTTCATCATCTAACTCTTGCAGGACAAGATTACCAAAAGAAAGCTTGTTGAAGCCATACAGCTGCGTACAAAAATGCTGAAGGTGCTCCGTAGGTTCGACTTGGAGAGGTTTGATTGGGTATTGAAAGAATTGGACCTGACCTATATACCAACTACTGTGTGAGTCTTTGTGAATGAGCTAGCTACTTTCTTTGTACAAAAACATTGTCAAGGTCTGCACTCAGTTTGCTTGTAAGAGTTGTCTTACCAATGACATGCTCAATCCATATGAATGTTTTTATTATTAATTTACCACATATAGTGAATTGAATCCCATCAATGATTGGTGGTTTAGGACCTTCAAAGCCTTTTATTATAATAGGAGTCGTTGTCATTTTGTCAGAGGGGACAACTCCATAATGAACTTGCCACACACCTGACTTTTGATTGAATCCGGCGCATGCATACGACAAAATGAAGAAATCAGTAAAGCCACGTCGGTCGTCGCCCAATCTAACCAGCACAGTACCATGCAGTTGAAAGTGCTGAAGTTTTGAAGTATTACAACGTCTCGACTCTGACATGATTGGCTGATCTTTGTGTGCGCTGGGTCAAGGTTAATTTCAAAATTGTTGCAGCCAACGATACTTGTAGTAGGTCGTTGGTATACATATAACCTTTTGGTTATTATGATAAATTGTGAGTGATAAACATGATAATGATCACTATCACTATTGATTGATTTGGTATTGATGTGATAAATATAATGATTAGCAAAGTAAAATAATTATTATTATCCATAAAATTTTTTTTTATAATAAATAATATTTATTAAAGCTGATGTTTACTAAGTAGTTAATAATGAATAAGTAATAATAATAAATTGTTGTCAATGAAAATAATTATTATAATTTACTTACATTACGATTAAATTTTAGTAATATTGTGAATTCTTAGTTTTATTACCATTCTTTTTTTATTGATTAGTTGCACCAAAGGTGCTCAAGACACGAATGTCAGTTGGCCAGTGTGGTCTGTAGAAATTGTTTCCGGTGTTCAGCTCAGGCTTCGTGTCATGCTATTAGTGTCGCCGAAACTGAACAAAAGCTGTGTGTGTGGTCAGGCCTTGAGTGTGAAAACAACATTCCCTCTCAGGTTCATGCCTTACATATTGTGCAACCATTTTTCAATGATCATTAAGTTTCTCTTATTTACTCCCAATGAACGTCCATATTTTATAACAAAATTTCTAATCGCTTGGTTTTTTTTGCGGAGGCTATCCACTCCATTCTAATATTGTTAAATGTTTTGACTAAAGAGAAGGCAACTCCTGTTAATCTCACTGATCAAGAATTTGAGACAGGTAGATGACACCATGCACCACAAGACCTTTGTCTAATGTCTTTTGGTGGTTTATTTAGGTACAACCGCAAGAGACCCATAAGATCAAGGGTAAGACAGGAGGCCATACACGAGATGTTTGATGCCAAGGACACCAAGCTAGCTGCTCTACAAGATACTCTAACCAAGGAGAGAGAAGAATATTATTCACAGAAGTCTCAGGTATGCACTCACTTGGTCTCTGCCCACATGGTATGCACTGTTTGTCTGTTGTAGTTGGTACTAGTTCCTCGCTCGCTAGTTAGTTATCTAACTGAATTGTAGGTTATGGAGGCTGTCAAAAGGGAACAGGATGCTTTGAAGAGGGAGGAAGAGGAATTGTTGAACAGTTGTATTGAAACAGGTTAGTCTTTGGTCCCATTACACTTATTTTAATTATGATAAATGAACCAACTAACCATAATAATAATAATGCCAAAATATTTATTTTTACTATCATTATCATCATAATTATTATGTTATGTATGAGTTACATAGAGTTACCTGGTGGAAATTTAACAATAAGATGATTATTTAGTTCCCATGAAATAGATTAATATCTCTTAGGCTCTTCTTCCATGCAATCTATCGCTACTTCCTCTATTGTAGCACCTTTTGTGCAGTTGTACGACCCTGGGTCTCATGTTTTCTAATTAACGACTCGAGAGAGCATAACTGTCTATTTAAACGATCGTTGTTTCTTGAGTTGAATTTATCTGAGATATAAAATAATCGAAACTGTTTGATTCTTCGTTATAATTGATTTTGTTGGATTTCCGCTACAATGAATCCTTGCTCCAACACCCGTTTTTAACAACCACGCAAATAGCAATGGGGACTGCGACAGTCTTTCTCAAATGCCATTTGGTCCTAGAAACGGCAACCAGGTCACGGTAGCGCTATTAAATATATAAAAAAACACTGATTTTATTTTATTGAATTAAAAGTAATATTTGTTAGCAAACTAGCTTATTAATTTGTAAACTGAAGTTAACTTATTCATCCCCAAATGCTGACCCCAAAAAATTTGTTACAAGGAAAAAATTACACTTTTACAGCCCTGGAAGACCTTACTAACTCTTCAATATTTTTACTGGAAAGCTAAGCTAAAGCTTTTTACCAAAAAACAGCTATACATTATAATTACAGTAATAATTATTTTGATTAGAGTTGTCTCTTCTTGAGGAAACAACTCCACAAGTTTAGGCATTTGGTCCTAGAAATCTCTAGACTCTTGGCATATGTACTCTTACGAGCCAGTCCTCATTGTCATAATCATGCTGAAAAACAATATTAATTTGAGACTTTTGTGGGGCAGTAAAACCGTACACATTGTATAGATAGCAAAGTTATGTTTATTCCAACAGAGTTAAATAGATAGCAAGTCTATAGCAGTCTATGGCAAGTCTTTGATCGGATTATCAGTCAATGTTTATAATCTGTGCCTGTTATCCACAGGTTACCCTGGTAAGACTGGAGAGGTCGCCTACAAACTAGCACATATCGAGCCAATTGACAAGGTCAAGTGGTGGAGAGGTCATCCTAAGGTCATCGAACTTTGTTATGGAGGTATACCGCCAAAGTTTAAAGGTCGAGTACGTAAGAGCCAGGGTATTGAGTAGGGAGATAACTCCTATACCTGCTCTTCTAGGTGACGGGTGCAGCATTGATTGTGTAACACCCACTATACACTGTTACATATAGTACTGTGCACTGTACATTACTATTATTCATACTGGGCTTGAAATGTTAGTTACATCATTTTATCTTCCATGGGGTCTGCAAAATAAATGCAATTGATTATTTGTCTTACTTGTTGTTTGAGTAGATACAAGTTGAATAGTTTTTTTGCTATTTAGTCTATCGTATGACCGGTGCAGTGTTACCCACAGCTGTGGGGGATGGCAGTTGGTAATGTGGGCCTTGTCGTTGTTTTTATGTCACGTACATCATTCGTTACATAAAACGCAAACTCAATTTTGTGGGCTGCTCCCTGGGATTATGGGAGATTAACTGGTGAATTAGCAGCGACAAATGCTTGACATTTTATTAATAAAATTGTTGGTTTTGGTTTTTAAATCCAACTGCAATTTTGTTTTATTAGAGAGTATTTGGTTAACATTTGTCATACAAGTTCACTTTACTACAATCATGCTCATGTTTGAAAAAAGTTTTTGATGCAATAAAAGTGATGCGTTACATGTCTACTTACAAGTAACACAAGAGTATTCTCTGAATGATATATTCTGTAGGGTAGCCTCGGCTTTACTCAATAATAATCAATATTAAAGAATATTGAAAATACTTCATGTTAAAAATCAATACTAAATTATATTTGATGTTAAATCTTGGTTATTAGTAACAATTGATATTAGGAATTGATGACTGGAAATAATCCATCTCAAAATTCGTAATCAATGATAATTAATATTATGAATCAAAAATAATTGGTATTGTTATTGGTTATTAATAATTGATATTATATAATATAATAATAATACAATAATAACAATTGATACCAAAAATTGATAATTATAAATAAATAATAACTGAAATTAAGCAGTAACATTTCTTTGATATTTGATCTCAAGAATTCACTATTAATAAAAATCGATATTAATAACTATTGCAATCTTGACTGTGCGGTTTATAACTAAGTACTATCTACACAACTCTATGCAGCAGTGATAAGCAATAGAATAACTGTCTAAACATACTCCCTTTTTTATCTGCATTCTCTTCTTTCTATCTAATCTCTTTGAGCTTTTAGAACTGATTCTGAAACTGATTAAATCTGAATATTTTATGATAATGACACGCCTCCAAATGTATATGACAACTAGTTCTATATATGGACAGTCACAGATTACTAGGCTGCTTGTGGCCCATGGTCATTTAATGAATAATGGCTGTAGTGAACAAAAATCTTGTTAATGCAAAAATGTCAAGAGTTGCTGCTTGCTTTTGTCAAGCCTACATCTTATTTATTGTCAGAAAGTATAATGTATGTTAGCGGCATTGGTAAGTTTATTTTTAGTGCTGCCTGGCTTTCAAACAAAAACCTTGATGTTTTCTGCATCCACTCATGGTAGCTGTCTGACCATAATCAGCTGGGCTCTACAGCAGATGACCCTTTGTGTTATCTAATAGAGCCAACGAGCTTTATTAGCCAGTGTCTGAAGGGTTCTATCAGTTGGTAACCAAGTTAACGGTGTACTTCTCTGTCCTTTATCATGATGCAATATTTAAAGTCAGTTTTGGCCAGTTACACGGCCAGCGATAAAGTGAGACACCTGTTATTGCAAGTGCTGTCGACAGCGTCTTTGGCAGCCATATTGTATAGATTCTACAAGCGTCATCGGAGCCATGTTTGTACAAACTGGAGAGAGCGGTATGATTTCATTATAGGTGAGTAGATTTTGATTTGTTCTGTAATGAATTATTTTTGTATATAAAATCCTTGGTAAGTTATCTTTTCTGGTAGTCATATGTACTCCCACAGCGGCCGTTTTAATACTATAATTGTTGGTTTAACTTGGATAATTATAACAAGTCTGAACGTTTTTTTGCTTCAAATTTTTTTAAAGTTTTGAGCAGTCCTTCCATCAGCACTATGCATTATACCTGACTTACATAAGAATACCTGTACGCTTACTAAATAACAAAAACTAACAAACTGTTTGTTGCAGTGGGAGCTGGCTCTGCAGGATGTGTGCTAGCTAACAGACTCTCAGCTGATGGTAGATTTTCTGTACTACTTCTGGAGGCTGGAGGAGAAGAGACAGAATACCCTCAGATGCATGTTCCTCTGGCAGCAGCTGCCACTTGCAGTGAATATGATTGTATGTGGGAGGATCTTACAATCCCTCAAGAGTATAGCCAGGGATTCACTGAGCAGGTTAGTAGCTCCATAGATCTATAGAATTATTTTATAGCCCAAACTTAACTGCTTGCAGACAAACAATTCATTACCCTGGACTTTTGCAAAAAGCGTTTATCTGACAGCCCTGAGATTACCGTGGTGGACACAACTTCGTTTAACCAACTTGAATAAAATGCAATGAAACTAATAATGAAACAAATATGTACATTCAAAACTTAGTTTATACGTTATCAAAAGACAAATTGATTTCAAAACTGTCAGAGTAATTTTAACAAAATGTAAAATATTCCTTTCACGATAATTTTGTTCAAAAACTTGAAATTAGCAAACTTTCTTGTTAGTCATTTTATTGTTTAAAAGTTTTGAAATTGATTTGATGGTTTCATAGCAGTTTAGTAGTTGTAATGTGTATCACTCAATACTTAGAAATTGACTTTTGCCTAGTACAAAATGTTTTTACTTAAAGTAAAACTTTTGCTGTGAAAAACGATAGTTTTTATTATATGACTTATCTGCCCCATGCTAATATCAGGATTGTCAGATAAACATTACCAACTTTTATATGCATAGCAAAACTTCTGTAATTTAATTTCTTCTTTTCTTACTAAACATTAATGTAACTTTTTGAGCCTTGAATACAGCCAAGTTACTTGTTAATTATAATTTTTATTCATTTTAGCTTGGTAAAAATTGTGACAATTAATATTTTATATAAATGTTTTTTTCTTATTATTAATGCGACTGTTGTTGTTTTTGGCATGTGAGGATTAGTATTGTCAAATATTTTGTATAGAGAAGTTATTCGCAACATGGTAAGGTGCTGGGAGGAAGTAGTTCTGTGAACTTGATGATATATGTGAGAGGGCATAGAGAAGACTTTAATAGCTGGGAGAGTCTTGGTTGTACTGGTTGGGGGTGGGACAATGTCCTCCCGTACTTTAAAAAGATGGAGGACTACTTCATGCCTGGAGGTAACTCTCAATGATATATATTTTTATCACCTGTAGACTTACTAACTCTAATGCAGCTGTTCTAATTAGTTTCAATGGGATTGTTTTGATTACACTATTTTCATTTTATTTAAGTTCTGTTGCTTGCTTTAGATGAATTGGGTCACGGTGGGCCACTGACTGTTTCCGATAATGTGCATTATGGGATTTCTGATGTGCTTGTTAAAAGTGCTGTTGAGCTAGGCATGACAGAGAATCCATCATACAACCGGGGAGTCAACAATGGTAAGCTTACCTAGATTTTATCTCTCTTCAATGATGCACTGTCTCCAATTCCATTTGCAATTCAAATTTCAGAGTTGTCTTCTCCTTAGTGTCAAAGAGCGCTAAATAGCTTCAACCAGATTACTAAAAACTAGCTCATACTTTTTTAGGGTTCAAAAATGATTATTTAAAGAATGGCTCCGGCCATTTCTATATTTATCTGATATGTCATTGATATGTCCTTATGAGGTGCTTCAAATACCAACTTTGTCAAAATTCCATATATTTTTATGTTTTTTAACAACATTAATAACAAGCATGTTGTGAGTGTTGTCTCCCCTTCGAAATCTTTTGGGGGGAAAACATATGACGTACGCAAGTGTTTTAGCGAACGCTAAACTTTTGTTTGGATCACCGAAATTGCTGAAGCATAACAGCAAGGACTATATATAATCGTTGATAAAAGTACAAGTGACCTGGCTCATTGATAGCGGCACATTGTGGTTAGTAGTACAAACAAAAGTTTAGCTAAAACACTTGTTTTCCCCAAAAGATTTCGAAGGGGAGACAACACTCACAACATGCTTGTTATTAATGTTGTTAAAAAAACATAGAAATAAATTGAATTTTGACAAAGTTGGTATTTGAAGCAACTCATAAGGACATATCAATGACATATCAGATAAATATGGAAATGGCCGGAGCCATTCTTTAATTACATTTTATATTGCCTGATACTTTTTCAGTCAAATATAGTGTAATTCAAATTTGAAAATTACTGTTGTTAGTTGCAACAATGGCATCAAAAATGCAAACTGGCGAGTGTTTTTTCTTCACAGGTAAATTCTAATTTATGATACTTTGGGTTTTTTGATATTGCTTGAATAGAAAATAATTTTTTTAATCGTAATGTTATTTTAGTGTTTGAGATATTAGAACTGAACATATCACGTGGACTCCTCTGTATACAAAGCAGCCGGTTTTCTAACAATAAATTGAAATGCTGACTCAAATAAAACACCTTCAAAAATTTTAAAACACTTGCAAACCCAATATTTTTTGCTCTTAGAAGGCTCCGCACAATGGCTATTACTGGGATGCCCTTCTTTTATGCAAACAAGCCAAATTTGTGCGACTCTGTTTCATGGCCGTATATGTGCCGTTGCTTCTCGAGAGAAAACTGCGTACAAGTAGCGGCTAGTATTGAAAGTATACTATAGATAAAATTAATGAGAGCACAACTCCACAACAAAAAATGTTAGCATAAAATTACTTGAAATGAATATAAATCAAGTTTAATTCAGTAAAAATTCGGTGACAAAGCCTCTTTAACTCGTTGCTTTGTGGCATTGGGACTTCCTCCACTTTATTTACTAAAGATTAGACTTTGAATATTTACTGCACTTGATTTCAGACCAAAGATTTCAGTTTCTAGTTAGTATGTCATGAATGAATTGGCTGCTTGTATGAAATGTTGACTGGATTGGTTTCATTGTTGAATATAGGTTATATTAGTATGGAAGGCTTTGATGCCAGAGTTTGCTTGTTTTTGCGTTCTTTCGACGTGATTATTTGAGAGCGTTACTGTGCATTGCCTTGGTAATGTACTTGGATGTCTGAAACAGGTTTGTTATTCTTGGTTTTTGTATGCAAATTTCTACCCTGAGAAATTAAAAATCTGAATTAAACAGTAATTCGTCGCAAAATTGTTTTGGTTACAAATTTACCACAATAACTCTTTTTCTTAAAGATGATTGCTTCATTTTTAACTTTCTATGCATTTAAAATGTAAAAACTTTGCTCAATCACTCTGTTCTCATGGTTCCAATTCTTTCAGGTTGAACGGACAGCTCATCCATTTGGGTCATGGGAATTGGTTCGTGTTCGTTCGTATTAGTTCAATTCGACTCCTCAACCTATATTGGTTTGAGTTGAGTATTTATTAGAATCGTGGGAATCATTCGAGCTGATGAATTCGCACTCATTTGAGCAGTTCTTTTGTGCAGGAGGTGTTAAACTAACATTTTGTCAGTAAATCACTTACAAGCCCTCATCAATTTTTGTTATTTTCTAACTGCAGTTATTTTTACATTTGTATAATGACTCCTTGCAAAACTTACAACAAAAAAATTATAATGTTTTTATTATTTATTTTGAGAAACTGACAGGGTTAGAAAGAGTTCAGAGAATCATAGCTGTGTTTGGTTGGTAGGCGGACTAAGTTTTTGTTATTATTATCATCTAATAATTATTAATTATTTATTTTAGTTATTATATGATAATAATCATTCATAATTATTATTAATTATCTTTATTATTATTCATCTACTTATTATTATTAACGTTTGTGCTGTAAGCATTCAACAATCTTCCTTCATATGTTATTAACAAAAAAATTATTGCGCACGCTGCTCACTGACAGGAAGGGACGACTCACGCATATGTTTTCAATTCGCATTACCATAGGTACGGTTAGCAGTGCAAACCCAGATGAATGCTTACAAACGCAAACCGAAATTGAGCTAGAACGAACTTGAACTATGGGAACACAATATCATGGGGAGTTTCTAAACTGTTATGAGTTTCGTAGAATTTTCTAGTGCAAATATAAAAGATCTAATTAAATGAAGCATAATTAAATTGACCTTGACTGACGCAAATATCAGTCAAAGTGGTCAAGGTCAAGCGGTCCCATTTTCGTACTGGTATTTGGTAGATACATAAGACCCCTTATCAACAGCATTAGTGACCATAATGTGATATGTGGTTGGACTTTGTTGCCCAATTTCAGGCACGCCCATAGAATATGTAGATAATTCAACCCAAATATAGATATTGGCATGATGTAATACTAATGCCGGTGTGATTTCGTTTTAGAAATAAACCATATACATGTTGCCCTAATCTGTTGTCATTATTATGTACAAGATTCTATTTGCTTTTTCGAATTGTTAAATACAGCATTGAAACAACAACAATAAAAATTGAAATGATATGAAATGAATTTATTTTTTACTGCACTAAAATCTTTTGGCTAAATTTTCGTTTTTCCGTTTAACATTTATATTTTGTTGTGATTGTGCTTATGGTTATATAATGTAGAGATAATTTCTCTTCAAAAGTCTTGTATTGCAAACTTGGAGTTGTTTTCTTTTGAAGAAATATATGTATAGGTTTAATTATACTTTGTTTGGCTGTGGGAAAGCCTGGTACGGCCAATTTCGTCTTCCGTACATTATTACGATATCTAGAGTATTTATAGATTATACGTAGGGTGAAAATACGAAAACGGTTGTTCAAAGACGTTTATTTATAACATTCAGGAGCTGCTAGACCCCATCTGAGTGTAAGGAAAGGAAGTCGGTGCAGCACTGCTAATTGTTACCTGCGACCAGCGATGGGACGGTCCAACCTGCATGTTGTGACTAAGGCCCATACCACTAAGGTATTCCCTAAGTCTACTCGGCAACAAAATATGTTGATTCACCTGCGTCTATACCTGTTGTGCATGGAAAACCTTGAAAATTTCAAAATTTTTTCATAATTTTTTAATGTTAAAATTGAAAAGGAAAGCAAAGTGCACCAATACAGTCTAATAAGTCGTAATTCAGGGTGATGTTTATTTCAAAGCAGTTCAAGTTGATCGCTCAGAAAATAGAGGAATAGAGGAGACAACCCCATATATGTCTAATTATTATCAGCTAATTAATATTAATAGTAATACTATATTTTTTTAATTATTAAACGAAACAATTCTGCTTTCATATTGTCATGATTAATTTATTCATAACATTGCTATTATTGCACATGATCATGATATTTATTATTATAATAATTATTATTAAAAACTTTATATAATGTCATGAAAATTGTCATGTCACTTAGATCTCATGTTTTCCGCAACAATATATATCGCAATATTATGTATTACCAAATATCAATTATTACGTAATACTGCTATAATTGCTTTGCCAACTCCTTACTATTAAAAGACCATGATATTATTAAATGATAATAATTATTATATATGGAGTTATCTCCTATATTTCATTCGCAACCGATTTGAACTGCTTTTGGAATAAATGTCACCATAATTCAGTGAGCACCGCAACATAGCCTTAGATCCTTGCTCTAATGCCTATAGTACAAGTAATCTTTTGGGACCGTAAGAATTGTCATTCTCACTCGAGATTAGGCCCTAAGATAAAGAAATGGGGGACGATCCTTAAAATGAAAGGCATTAAAATGAAATGTTTAAGACATTTGAACAAACTACTGCTATTTACTGATTGTTTTTTTCTGCCAATATTTTTTATGGTTAACACGTAGGTGATCAAATACAGATTTATTTCACACTCGTTCAGCATATTTATTTTGTGAAAACTTTAAAAAAAATTTGTTTGGCCAAATTGATGTGATTAAGTTTTTTGTGGTCTCCAATACTTGTTTAGTGGTGTTTTATCACTACGTTGACTTTCTCCACCGCTTCAACTCTTTCAGGTGTAGAAAGAGATCGATAATTGCTGTAGTTCATTCATGACATTCAATGTACTCCACAGATCCTGTTTGAGGGAAAGAGAGCTGTTGGTGTAAGATTTATCAGACCTGGTGGATATTCTTATGAAGTATTTGCTAACAAAGAAGTTATTGTATCCGCTGGGGCTATTAACTCTCCACATCTGTTACTTCTGTCTGGTGTTGGACCAAAGGAACAGCTCAACAAACATCAGGTGATACTTCTGTCACTGTAATTTTGTTATTTTAATCTAAAATTACACAATTTGGACTAAAGCATAAGGTTTTTCTATATTCTAATTTTCATTCATGCAGTTTTGATGCTCTTTGTATGGTTCTTTCAACTACTCAAGTATTACTTTAACCACAAGTTAAGTATTGATAGAGTTGTTGTCCCCTGACATTCATCTCGCCAACCAGCAACCTGAAAGGCCTCAGTACCAGCTCACAAGTTATCTTTGAACTGTGATGTTAACTTGTTAGTTTCTGTTATAAGTTATTTCTACCTCATCAACTTCATCCATCGACTCACTCTATCCACTGATTGATCAGCCAGCTGCATGTAACTCTGTCCACTCTACTTTCTCTACCAAAGCGTGTTGTTGAGGTGTGAGAAGTAGCCAATGTTGTCTGGCAAATCAATATTTAGTGTGGTGTATTGGCGCTTGTTGATTGTAGATATGCAAAGATATGAAAAGGTGTAAAAAAAAATTTAATGCAGCTCTCCACAATTCAATATTGCCCTCTATAACTCAATATAGCCCTCTAAAATTCAATATAGCTCTTCATAATTCAATAAAGCCCTCTACAATTCAATGTAGCCTTCTACAGAACAAAATATTTTAAATTTTCATTGATACCCTAGAGGACCTTAGTTTTTGCTGGACCAAACTTTCGCGTTTTTCGCGGGTGCTGGAAGTAGCGAAATTTAGTTCCAACGAACTTCTTTCCAGTCCCTGTAATAGCGAAATTTGAAAAAAATAATCTAAGTGATATAATATCAACATGAACACAAAACAAATAATAACATATTTTATTATTATTAATGATATATCACAATAATTAAATAACCATTGTTGTTGTTATAATGAAAATAATAAAGAACAACAAAGTAATAATAAATAATGATAAGCTGCACTCTGATTTTGTTTCATACAGAACAACGACTTGGCTTGCTAGCTGAGCCTAAGTTTCTATTTGTCATTGAGGGACTAACAATTATGTCTTGCATTCCAGCATCGTTTTGCCCCTAACAGCATGCACTATGTCATGGTCTTCTTCTTCACAGATAAAGAGAGGTAAATATTGTTCTCTACCATTTCATTTGTGATTTATTTTTTTGACACGGCCATACCTTTACTGTCAGATGAGAACATGTGTAGGGGATATTTTATTGTGAGATTAAAAAGTACAAGAAGGTAAAATACCCTCATGTAAATAAATACATCACATTGTTGTTGATGTTGCTTAGGCAAATAATAATAATAATAATTATTTCATTCATTATTAAAATAACAATAATATGAAAAACCGGGTGCGAAAATGTGTACGGCGAATATATTCGCCACGGAAATGCTAGCGAAATGTTTGCTAGCGCACCAATTGTAATCACGGAGGTAGCCAAATTAAACTCTAGCGAAGGTAAAGTCCTCTAGGGTAGATAAAAATACCATCTATTTGAAATGGTTCCATGGCATACTTACTAATTTCGTCAATCTTGTTTATTTGTTGATTTATTCGTGTGCAACTATAAAATCATCTGCGTAAAAATGCTACCTTTTTCCCCCCAAAGAAAAAGAATTTTGTTAGATTGAGCTCAACAATCAGTTTACGTCTTCATTGACAATTATCAGAGTTGTGCGCTCTTTCATTTTTCATTAGAGTTGTGTGCTCTTTCATGAATCATTGACAATTCTTTTACGGTGGCTTGCTTGGAGCAGTCGTAGTAATATTAGGTCTTGGGTTACGAATATTCATGAGGTAATTCCATTTTCTTTAAATAATACATCTCGGAAAGAATCTCTCTCTTTCGTTTCATGATTGTCGAAGGGCTCAGTTTTTTCCTCCGTCCGCCCTTGTCCACAGCTGTGAGAGGGTAGGTCCTAGATGTTATCTTACATCGGCAGCTGTCACCTTACGATGCATGACGTAACCAATTGTTTTCAAGGTGCACTTACACTTGTATGCAGTTGGTGTCTTGTAATTTTCGCCTACTAAGGAAAAACCATGAAATTTGAGTTGTCTCCTCTTGCGTCCCCTATTCGCTTATCTCCAGGCTCTGCTGTCACCACCAAACTTAGTTAGCCTAACCCTAGTTTAAGCCTGGTTCCCAATTGATCTTGTCAATCTTAGGGCTCTTAAGAATCTTATCTTAGAAATCTTGGCACTGATCTTAAGATTCCCTAAGATTGACAAGATTCGATTGGGAACCAAGCTTTAGCAATGACGTATTAGTCATCTTCCTTGTATGGGGGAAAAACCCTTCAAGCGAGGATCAGTGCCCAGGAGGTCCTCTTTCACATTGGCAAAAATAGGTAAGTAAGCATAAAAATTCTACTGGTAAGTATCAGCTAGGTAAGTGACTCTCAGGCTTAAGGGTCGAACAACACCAGTTGTTTGCTTTCATTTAATTTTGTTATACTTAATTATTTTCAGAAAGTAAATTTCATATTGCCACGTTTTAGTAAAAAGTTGGTTGATGTAGATTTATTTCTTTCCTTCCTATGCGATCGGCAAAAATACAAACTACGAACTACAGGCTGTTTATGCACAGTAAACTCTACTCAAAGTGTAAATTGATGAGCTGATTTCTATGTTCATGTCTAAAGCTGCGTACACACTAGGACGATTTGGTGGCCGAAATCGGCGCACTTACAAAACGGCCTAGTGTGAATGCAATATCGGCCGATGATTAGGTCCATCGGCCGGTGAAAATTCCATTTGAGCAATGCTCAAAATCTCCGACGATTTTTAGCAGATTATCAAGAAAACCACAACACAAAATCAGTTCAGAAGTAGCTCGTGGTCACAAACAATGATGATAGAACAATAAAAAATCATCAATTCACACAGCAATAACCAAATAATAATAATAATCATTACTATCTTAAAACTCACCAAGAAAATTTATTATTTATGTATTACCATTTTTATTTTAACATGGTTGATCAATCATTGATAAGCATAAGTTTAAATAATTTAGAAATAATTTTAATTAATTAAAATAAGTATTTGGTAAAGCTAAAGAAAATAAAAAACTTCTGTTCAGAACAACATAAATAATTAATAATGCCGCAGCCACAGCTAGTGCGTTTACTAATAACAACCATAGACATGGTGAATAATTGTGAAATAACAGACAGCAATATCAACAGTAATTCTATGGTTATGCTGAGGAACAAAATTTATCTATCTCTCTCACCAAAGAGCAAATATTTTTCGGCCGAAATTATTTTCTAGTGTGTACGCAACCATCGGCCGACAAAGGAAACAACTCCAACATGAACGATTTTTTGATCAAAAATCGTTCTAGTGTGTACGCAGCTTAAGAGGTGGTTGTTTCAACAGAGCTATACATAACTACAAGTTAATTCATTTTTTTACCATCCATTTCCTTAATAGTTCTATGTGCTTTCTCGTTCAACCTTGTCTTAATCTTGCTAACAAATGCTTTTGTCGTCTCGTAGTTTTTAGGAGGTGATGAAGTAGAATCGATGTTTTATTCTATTGATCTGGTCCAAATGGAATCAATCAGTTTTTAATAAATCTCCTTGCATAAATGATTCCTGATCATTTTCGTCTCTAATCCTTTTTGACATCTTGGATTTATGAATGGTAAGTTTGTATATTTCTTCAATCACTTTAATTTGTGGTGATGTTTGATTCTCACTATGTGGTTGACGATTTCATCGGCGTTTCTCAGATTGAAGAGGCCTCCCAGGTAGGGAAGGTCTCTCGGGTAGGGGAGGTCTCCCAGGTAGGGGAGGTCTCCCAGGTAGGGAAGGTCTCTTGGGCAGGGGAGGTCTCCCAAGTAGGCAAGGTCTCCCAGGTAGGGGAGGTCTCCTAGATATGAGAGATCTTCCAGGTAGGGGAAGTGTCCCAGGTATGGAGTGTTTCCCAGATATTGGAGGTCTCCCAGGTATGTAGTGTTTCCCAGATAGGGGAGGTCTCCCAGGTATGGAGCGTTTCCCAGATAGGGGAGGTCTCCCAAGTATGGAGTGTTTCCCAGATATTGGAGGTCTCCCAGGTATGTAGTGTTTCCCAGATAGGGGAGGTCTCCCAGGTATGTAGTGTTTCAAAGATAGGGGAGGTCTCCCAGGTACTGATTATAAGCTGTTACTGACAGCGTCTAATAGCCAGTCTTTGAAGTATCACCATTGTTTGACTATCATGGTTCTCTGCTATTCAGAGCGGATGTCATTGGCTTATGAGAACATTTCGCCAAAACATTTTATAGGACTGTTTTCACCATATTTGTTAGCCAGTCTCTTAAAATAAGTGTTTAATGGTCATTTATATATATACTTGCACTTATTACTATTTTGCACAGCTATTACTTGTAGTTGTATTTTTAGAATTATTCTCACTGACAACAATAATGTGATAATCTAATTGCCTCATCACCCGTTACTTTGTGTTCTTGTTCAGTTTAGGACAAATTTGTGTGACCAGAAATCTTCTGACTTGTAATAGATTTTACTTATATGTTATGTATGCCCATGAACTTATATCTTAGATATATTGCTATTAGCTACAAGTAGGGTAACGAAACAGTTATATTCGTAGAAATCGTAGCTTCAAAAATATGACGTGGTTTTTGAGCAACTTTGCAATTGGTGGATGTGACCAAGGCAAAACTTGCTGAACACCACAACTGAAATGGACCAATGGAAAAGCTTACAGGATATGAGGTAATACCAAGGTAACCCAAAGGTCAAACAACAAATTATTGACTCTTTGTTTCTTCACTAATATTTATTTGTTTGCATCAAATGAGCTATTTATAAATCCTAGCTAGTTGTTAGTAAATTGTGTTAAAAATTTCTTCATGCAGAACCAACTTCATTCACGTGTAACCGTCTGCTTGTTTCAATTGACTTTTTTGCGGTGGAAAAATGAAGTGGAAAGTTTTTTTTTAAAGTAGCAAAATTTTATGCAAGTCAGCAAACACAATTCAAGAAATGAAACAAAAGACAGGCATCACTCTGTTTTTGCGTTTAGTAATGAGATTTTTTTAACTGAAGTCTCAGCAATTTTTATCTTTTCATTTATTGATTATCTTGTCCCCCTGAGCTATGATCTTTAACTTCAAAGCAAATGTAAATGTGGAAACACATTGCCTTCAGGTATCAAGTCACTTGCCTTCAGGTGTCAAGTCACTTGCCTTCAGGTGTCAAGTCACATGAATGTGAGCTTAATTTTCTATTTTCAGTTTTTTTTGTAAGGTAGTTGCAGTCATTTGTTTTTCTTTTTATTAAATTTTAATACCAGTTAGAGTTTTACCAAGGTTTAAAATTAAACATTTAAATTGAAAGTAATATTTTATTATTGCTTCTTAACCGAATTCATGCAAGAAGTTTTTCATATAATGCCACTTTTTCTTTTCATATTTTTAAACATTCTTTTGCCTAAAGTTGCTTTTAGTTGTTAATCACCTACTTGGTTTCTACTCACCTGTGTTAACTGATTAAAAATTCTTTTTTATAATTATTAGAACAATAATTCCAACTAATTGAAGCTAATTTCAGCCCGCTTGTTGGTAAAACGAAGACTTGTATGCGTATAATATCTCGTTGAGGGGTGCTTACCACTTGTAAGTGTACATTAAACTGTACCATGCATATATATTATGTTGCCTTAATGTGCCACTCTGTAGTAAGCTACACTATATTTCACATCCAGAATGTATATTATCATATGTAGTTGCATTATTTATTATTCTGTTATATATTAATTTGATATATATAGTTTTGTTTTATGTTAATTTATTGTATATTAATTTATTATACATTAATTTATTGTATATTAGTTTATTTTACGTTAATTTATTGTATATTAATTTATTATATGTTATTTTGTTCCCTAATAATTTATTACATTTTAACTTATTGTATATTTATTCTAACTCACTCCCCAACTTTGGATGCTGACAGCTGACTCACCAGACAATTTCAAAAAATTTGCTTTGTCTCATCTGTTTTGTAATCTTTCGCAGTAATGAGAAATATATTCAAAATATTATTAATTGTGTTTTGAGTGATTAAATCTTACCAAGTAATGTTACATCATCAATGCGCTAGTTGGAATATATTTATAACATATTTTTTTGGTCAATAATTTTTGTAATCTGTTTTCAGACATGGCATTTGCTTCTCTGAGAGGTTCGTGCAAAGTTAATTTTGTCATTGCATTTCTTTTCAGCTGATGTTTAATGCAGTTAAATTAGTAGTCTTTGAGTTTGAGTTTCTCTCTAGCATCAAGTTTGAGTATTTGCTCCTAATCGTATTTGATATAACAAGTAATTATCTAACGAGGGCGATAATTTGTACTAGATAACAAAGTTTTGTTGTGCTTTGTGGTCTTCATTTAACATTATTATTATTATTATTGTATTATTTATTATTAGTATTATTATTGTATATTAACATAATGAAGCAATGGCGTTACACTATCATGTTGCGTTTTTTCTCATATGCTTGAATAAATTGCTGTTATTTTGTTTTAGAAACTGGTTCAAGGCTCGTTTTATCTGGATTAAAATCAAAATCATTAATGTTTTTTTTAGAATTGATCAAACTTTTAATTATATTTTCTGGTGTAAACTTTTGAACGTATTATTATTTTCGTGTTTATGTAAATTTTGTTTGATAATTTTGTACTACAAAGTGGAAAATTTTTTGTTATTTTCAAGAATTTTTTCATCAAGCTCAGTTATCGCATTTTTTTTTTATTTCAGCAATTTGTATCTCTTATTGAGGAAGAAAAAGATTAAACTGCTTGTTTTGATCTGTATCTTTCGATAATGTTTTAAGATTGATAAATAAAGGTAAAAATAGTTAATTTTTATTTTTGAATCCTGGTTTGCCACAAATTTGATGAATGCTCTCATTTTTGTCTTTCAATGCTTTCTATATGACCTTTTTATTTTTTTTTGGTTTTTGCAATAGGTTTTTTAAGAAGGTGAGAAAAACTATCATTTTTTTCAATTTCGGTTGTTGAGATGTTGCCTATGAATGAGCAATTATGAATTATAATATGCCATCATTTTCTGATTGCATTGTTTTTCAATTAATAAGTTCTGCAACATTTTTTCTTATTATTATTATTACTGTTATGAATGACACCATGTGTGGGTATACAAGTGGGACATTATTTAGCCTTTCGTTGCAGATACCAGAAGTAATGAACTTGCCAGTTGGACTGAACTACCAGGACCACACCACCCTCTCTGTACATATCTTGTACAATGAAGCGGCAAAGGCTAAAACAATGAGCCTGACACGGAAGTCGGCTATAACGACCGCGTTAAAGTTCAATATTCTAGGAACAGGTAACCTAATGTCTTTCTTTTATTCAAACTCAATTTGAATAAACTTTTGCCGTTACAATTGCTCGTGCTGTGTTCTAAAACCATTTTCCCTGCATTGCATTAATTTGGCAAAATTGACACAAAATACAAGCGAGTCTCGTCGACCTTTGCTGCGAGCCTGTCAATTTTCTTACTTTTTAATAAATATCTTTAAATTTAGCGAGGCAACGTTGTATGCGAGTTACTTTGATTGATTTGACGTCAAACTCTGAGTAGAAATATGAATATAGCCCTTCCTTGTCTCTTGCTTCAGCTGATTTCTTGGAAATTCAAACTGCATTCGGATCTTCGGTAAAAGTTTTGCTCATACCGCAAGTGTTTGTGAGTTTTGCAAAAGAATATTTTGACTCCATTTGATAGTTTTAATGTGAAAAAATTGTAACACAGGTATGCTCTCTGGCATCACGACACAGATGCTCGCTTTCTTTGATGTTGAAAGTGGTCGATATGTTAGCAATAAGAAAATGCCTCAAGTTCAGATTTCTGGCTGTGGACTTGCCTTCTCAGTGGACACCAATGACAAGTACTTTCGTCAGCATATACACCTCAGCCCATGGACTGTAAGCATTCACTCTGTCCTTTCATATACAGAAATGCCTACCAGTTCTGTTATTGAAGTTGTCTTCACAATGCCTATCTTTAACTATGCCCTATCCAATGAGCAGTATACTACAGGAAAGTATCTGCAGAGATACCGAATAAGTTCTCTAACATTACTGTTTGTCAATCTGAGAGAAATGTAACATTTATTTTATCTATTTCGGAAGAGATGCCTAGTGTATGATTGGTCTAGTTTTGGTATGAAAGTTTGGCATGTTTAATCTGTGACCAAAGAAATCCAGTTTCCAAAAGGCACATAAGTCGAAGTGTTACAAAATAATCTCAAGTAGCGCTGTTGTCATTCACCTTAAAAAGTTTACCTCCAAAAGCATTTCCTCTAATCATACGTTTAATATTATATCTAAGCGTGTAAGCTAAGCGTGTCAGCTAAGCAGTTTAGACATATACATTAATTTAGGCCTCTCGCTACTACAATAACGTGTCTAGATGTGGCAGCTGCATCTCAGTAACGTTACTGCATCCTAAAAGTACTGGCAGCATAAGCCTGGTCAGTGCTGACCCATTTGACCGACCTCTAGTTGACCCCAAGCTGCTCACTCACCCAAAGGATAGAGAGAATGCCAGAGCTGGTATGTACAGATTTGTCTGGTGGTTGTGACTGGTAAAGATGGTGTCAGCCACTGCTCATCTCTCTCTGTTGTGTAGGTCTACAGTTCATTAGAGATATGTCTAAAACTGAAGTAATGAAAGGTCTAGGAGCTTACATGTTGGATGAGAGATATCCTAGCAGAGATAGAATAGCCCCAGAGCTTGACCCTTCCTCACCTGAGTATGATGATGAAGTGATGAAGTATATAGGAGCTGGTCTCTACCATCCTGCTGGAACCTGTAAGATGGGGGCGGTAGGTGACCCCTCAGCTGTAGTTGATCCCCAGCTAAGGTGAATATTGAAGGTTTTTCTATAGGTACAAATGACATTCTGTTAGTGTTTTTGTTGCATTGGAACAGTTTATATCGTTGTCTATTATATCGTTGTCTATTACCTGGGTACACTTTGCTTCCTGTGCCATAAATTTCCTCATGTTCTCGTTTGCGTTTTGTTGTTTCACCCAAAAACCCACTCGGCAAGCCTCATAAGCCTGTGATCACAGCAAGCTCTCTTCGTGGCTTTTGTTAATCCTTCTACTTCATCATAGAAGCAGCCACAAATGCTTTACTAGCTGGGAATTTTATTTCTTATGTCTAGAGTGCAAGGAGTGGAGGGACTGAGAGTGGTAGACAACTCCATAATGCCTCATCTAACATCTGGTAATACTAATGCTCCAGCTATTATGATTGGCGAGAAAGCATCAGATATCATTCTACAAGCTCATACATAGACATCTGATATCATCCTACAAACTCATTCATAGACATAGAAAGCAACCGTTGCACCATTGCTGTAGTCATTGATTGATTGTTGGTTAAATAGTTTTTGCTGTATCCAAATGAAATCTATTATTTTATAACAATGAAATATATTATTTTTAGTAACCCTTCTCCAGGTGTGCTATGTATTCTGTTTGTTTGAAGTTTCACAATTTTGTTAAAGAAAAAAGCATATAGAAGTTAAATTATTATGAAACAATATGTAGAGTGGGCACCTTAATTATGTCACGGGTAGGATTATGTAGGTTCTTTCATAGAACAAATCAGGCATTTGTTAAATCTTATTGCAATTGCTTTGAGCCTTAACAAATAGTGTGTACTATTGTCTGCACAAAGGCTAAGACAAAGACAAACCAGAGTTGGTTATACTGACAAAACAATTAACGAGTTATCCTTTAATTTTCAGACATACTGCACCTGCTTTAGTAAGTTGCAATACCAATAACTATTACTACCTGCGTATGTTGACCGCCAGGTGAGCATTTGTCTTATTATTTGTATTACCGCAGATAAAACTGACTCCACAATGTAATTCTGCCTATAAAAATGCTTAACAAAAAATTTCGTTATCGCATATTGATAAACAGTTTAAATTTGGTTTCATATTTTAAATTTAGATAGCTGTCATTTGTTTTTTTTATATGATGAAACATTAAAGCAAAAATGGACAATAGGTAATCAAAATGTTTGTGAAAGGCTAAAGCAATAACAGGTGTATCCATAATTTCGCTAACATCGCCGACTTTTTTTTCAAATTTACACCAAAAACTGCTCTTTTTCTGTGCAAATTTGGAGTTATTTTTTTGTTTTGAGACAACTGATAGTCAATGTGTCCTTTGATAGCGCACACTCACTCTGCTGGATACCTGCCAACACAGTCACAAATGAGCTTATCATGATGTGATTACGTTGATGTAGTTAGTAGCTTCCAGGTTGTCATTGCCACCCAGTCATCAAGCTTTCTGTTCCTGTGCTTTGTATAGCTAGCTATAGAAAGCTGCCTGCTGCACAGTTTCCTTGTGATTTAAAGGCACATTCAAGCTGGTTCTTTCGATTTTAAGGTATTGCATTAAGTGTTTATCTTCCTTCCTTTAAATTTATCTTTACTTGCATTTATGTATTTTTTTTGTCTGTGTCTGTCTATGGGCATTTTGTTTAATTTTTGACTTTATTTCAATTTTTCAAATGTTTATGTCACTAAAGAATTTTATTTCTAAATCACTAAATGGTGCATTTGTGCCTATTAACTTGTTAGTCCCAATTGAAAATTTTGCTCAAAAATAGTTGGCAGAGTTTTTGTAAAACATCCATTCTGGATAAAACCTGGTCAAACTAGCGTTGATTTATTAGTAAAACAATAACCTATATACTAAATGGCAGTCGCTACATTATTCAGCAAAAGTAAATACAGGTTTACATGTAAAATGACATTAATGGAATGCACTGGAATTGAATTCCTCAGATATGATTGGTTCAACGAGGGGCTATTTACTAACTTTTATGCAAATAAAAACTTACCAGTGAAATATTTATTTTTAGCAAACAAAAATGTCTTGGTTTTTAGGGAAGATGTCAACCGGCAGCAAGTCAACATGTGTGAATGCAACTAGACTCGACTTTTAAACTGTTTCACATCCAATGGGGATGCTTAACAGAGGCATTAAATAAATACACAGTTGCAGCTTATTTTATTTTAATTTTAGTGACTGGTCGACTCTAATACAACAACACAAATAACTCATCTAACCAATAGGAGCACTTTAGTTAAACCCATAATCTTTCTCAAAATTCACTAAAATCTGGCTTATACGGAAAGTTATACAGGCAACGGATTTGAACTCACAACCAGTGATTTATATAGATGAAGGCTCTTTGATTGTTTTTGGCTGTCAGTAATAACATGTTTATAGGGATAAAAAATAAAACAATGTTGTAGATGATTTTTTATTTAAAATCTTGAAGGTTGACTTTTTATTATTTTCAAAAAGCATGGCCGGCATGGTTAGTCACTACTGGTGAGGCATCATCTCTCACTAAAAATACTATACAATAACATACGCAATCTTGCCTTGGCTTTGTTACTCAACTTGTCTCTTTAAATGGTAAAAACTTGAAACATAGTTGAAATGCTGCGCTAAAACATGGATGAAAAAATCTTTAAAACCATGTGACCATGCGAAATAAAATTTTGTATCTTTAATTTTCCAAGCGTATTTGTATCTACAGCTTTAACAGTTACTGACAATTATGTAAAAATTCTAAAAATCACCAAAATTTTTAAATAATCTCTGATCCGATCAAAGCCCAAAAAGTACACTTTTTGCAATAATTTGATAAATATTGATTTCAACCAAAAAAATGCTCATATCTTTAACATGCAGTACTGCTATTTCCATAGCAATAACAGCTCTGCTGCAAACTTGGACAGAACAACAATCAAGCTTCATCTTTTTGACCTGTGCGACCTGCTGATGATTTTATCTGCTGATGCGTATGTTTCGTTTGTATCATCTACAGGTTACCCAGGTCAAAACAGGATATATCGCTTACAAACTTGATTGTATCGAGCCTATCGATTAGTTGATATGGCAATGCGATAAATTCTTGCGTAAATAAGTGCCGGGGTATTAAGCAGGGAGACAACTCCTATGTCTGTTTTACAATTTAAAAACATGCAACACTGTTACACGTAGCGCGACGTACTTGTATATACTGCACTGTAATTGTAGCTAGTTGCTTGTCTACTATAATTTCAACTTATCGCTTTGTAGTTGTCTTTTTCTATTTTTGATACAGCATGTCTGCAAGTGGTGAACTTTAGGTTATTGTGTTTCAGTGAGGTCAATTTTACATCTCATTGTGCATAATATTGTAAAAGATCTTCTACCCCTCCTGTGAAATGTAATTAGTTGCTCTAAAGATCAACTTCACACTTTGAGTGATAGCAAGAATATCCTTGCACAGTAGTTACTGCAGCTGGCCAATAGCAGTCAGTACCGGATAACTGCTGTTTCCTTCATGCTCTCTCGTTATTCTACAGCAACTAGATGAAGTTGCTACTTCTGTGTAGTGAATTTTACTGGTCATCAACTGTGACCACTACATAACAAAGGTCACCCTGATAGTCTGCAGGCATCAGGCAAGCATAATTGAGCAATCACACAAACTAGGATTGATTGCAGTTGCATTAATAGCGATGGAATAGACATTTATTGCTATACCGGCCCTGCATCATTCTATACTGGCACAGGGTATTTACTACCCCGGCCTTGGGTAGGTATCCCGGGCCGGCACCAAGATGGCTGACATAGCCTGAGAGATGAACACTAGCCTAAGATCTTCTATGACCAGTATCCAGGAGCTAACTACCCTCAGGAGTCGAGAAAATAGGATCCAAGGCCAAGAAAGACTAAGAACCTATGGATAGAGAGATACCTAACTCTTACTGGCTGGAATGCCTATAGACTCTGCCCTCACTTCTGGGCACCAGCTACCTTTAACTCATTCACTCACATTACATTGGCTACTTTTTTATTTATCATTCTATTGGTGTGTTCGTATTGTTCTTATGTGTGATTGGAGTGTTTGGCAAACTAGACCAAACACTTCCTGTCACTTCCTGTGACTCTGCCTATAAAAGGCGGAGCCTATGTGCAGATCATTGCATTGCCCTACAGCAGATTGTACTTGCTACTGGGATTGCCACATTTATATTCTGAGGAAGAATAAATGTACATATTACTCGAAAAGCACTGAGTATTTGTCTGAGCTGAGGGCTCACCCCAGTTGTTAAAATGGAGGATTCTCCTTTACAACCAGTTGTTTGTGCCATCCCGGCCCGGGGTCACTTCTGGGGAGAGGTTGACTGTTCATTGTCAGGCCTTGAGAGGCTGCCTGTCTTGTTGTGACAGCAAACAGCTGTTTGTGCGGTGACAACGCCTAGTGGACAAGTAGTAGGACATAAAAATCAGCTACATCTGGACACCCCTGGGCCAGATCACTTCCTCTCTACCAGCCTCTGAGTCAGAGCTCCCATCTCTTCAACTCTACTGATCAACCAGCGACCTCGCAGGCAAAACAACCAGATACTGAAGTGTTTTGTGAAAGTTTGTGAAACTTTATTAACCTATTTACATTATCATTATAATCAACCGAACAAATATGCTTATGAGCAGTTGAAAAATGAACCAATCACAATTAGAATATGTTAAGTTTATAAAAAAATCAAATTTAGCTGTTTGAGTTAGTGTTTTCCTCCAAGCTTCGGCCACTTCTGAGCACATTTTCTTCTGCTTGTGCTTATCCAATTGAGAGACGTTTCACATTTGTCCCCAGTTCAGTTACAGAAATTGGTGAATACTTCCGGACTAAATCAAGATATTCAACATCTGTCTCACTAAGAGGTCCGGAAAGCAATATCTGGATTTATTATCAAACTTCGAAGTCAAATTTCACATTCAAGTAACCATTTGATTTTAAACTTTGCCTGATCGACTGGAACGGAATGTGCTCCAGGCTGGAACTATTTTGAATATGGGCAGGAGGGGACAACTTTTGAATTATCACCATCTTTTTCTTGCTTGATTGTAATAATTAAAGAGAAAAGAGTGAATATTGGCTGAGAAAATGGTATGTGGGCACTTCTAGAATAAATTAGAGATGAGGAATGAGTTGCCATTAACGAGTTTCAGCTAATCTTTGTTTTTGCTTCTGTGAGAACTTCAGATACAGACGGGAGCTGCTGGAGTTACATGAAGCTTGTTGTGGAAGAGAACATGGTATAAAGGAAGGTTGGGGGCGCATGAGACAGGGGAAGAGGGTGTTGGAGTAGACAGAGCTCAATCAATTGTCAGTCTAATTGCCATTTAATCCCTAGACGTAACGTATCAGAAAGCACACTGATTGGCTCTCTGATGAAGCGTATTAGATGGTTGGTGAGCAAAACTCAACCATAAGACCCGACAGGGCACGTAAAAATTCTTCTGGTAGGTACAGTAAGAAAATGTGTGCTACATTGTAACTCCGCCCTAATTGTAAATAATATGTCACTATACCTTCGCAGTAAGACTGTATGCAGTGACTACCTTACTACAGCAGCTGTGTGCTGTAGGTAACAACTATACTCTTCTTTTGTAACCAACATGGACTACCTTAGGTCAGTTTTGTCTGACTGCATAGCTAGTAGTAGAATAAGGCGTCTGCTACTAGGTATGCTATCGGCAGCATCTTTAGCAGCTATAGCCAACAAGTTCTACAAGCGTCGCCAGAGAGGTGTTTGCACAAACTGGTTAGAGCGGTATGACTTTATAATAGGTGAGTACTGCCTTTCATTGGTTTAATGTTAGGAAAGTTTTGGTTTCTCTGCAATGACTGGGAGTTGATTTCTGCAGTGGGAGCTGGCTCTGCAGGATGTGTGTTAGCTAACAGACTCTCAGCTGATGGTAGATTTTCTGTACTACTTCTGGAGGCTGGAGGAGAAGAGACAGAATACCCTCAGATGCACATTCCTCTGGCAGCAGCTGCCAACTGTAGTGAATATGATTGTATGTGGGATGACTACACAGTGCCTCAAGAAAATTGCCAGGGATTTAATCAGCAGGTAGAATAGTTGAATAGTTTCTACAAATGAACATAACAAATGGTTTTTGGTCTACAATTACATAATATATCATCATTTGTCACAATTGGGTCACAATTATGGTTTGTGAAGTCAAGCGTGGGTGCTTCGGTGTCTAGCCTGAATTTGGTTGATGAAGCAAGACATCAGTTTGTATGCGTTAAATTATGTCACATGACTATATTTAATCCTACCTTCAACTGTTGTACATGTACTAGATAACTTTCAGTAGATGGTCATAGTGACATGAAGGTCCACTGCTAAAAAATGGGCAATATTCCAATACATGGAGTTATCACCAAGCTGTGACAGTTTACTAAACAATGTAGAGACAAGTTCAATGACTTCTGCCTTTAGTTGAAATTTGTACAGACCTTCATTGATTTGTTAAGAAACTGAGAACACCAGGAAATCAAACACTCAGTTGAACATGATCACTTTTCTTAAACTATCCAGAATTTTTATCAAAGTTCCAAGTTATTACAGCAAAGCTACACCCAACATGGCAAAGTGCTGGGAGGTGGAAGCTCTGTAAACTGGATGATGTATGTGAGAGGACACAAAGATGACTTTAATAGCTGGGAGAATCTTGGATGTACTGGATGGGGGTGGGGTAATGTCCTCCCGTACTTTAAAAAGATGGAGGACTACTTTATGCCTGGAGGTACAGCAATATTGCCACTGTCAACTTTATCATTTTACTTCTTCAGTGTGTGAGGTAATAGAACAAAACTTTTTTGTTTGATCTAATTATTGGTCTAAATACAATGCAAGCTGCTTAAAATAAAAGGTGTAAAACTTTTTACTTTTATTGTTGTAAAATATTGATTAACTATACGAAAAATAGAAATACATAATTTATTCCCTTTTTGAAAAGCATTTGTAAGGGCTTTTATTTGACTTTAAACTACGGTTACTTAACAGTTACTGCAACTGCATCCCAAATGATGGTTTTAAGTGCCATTCACACAAAGTTGATTTAAATTTTTAAATTGTAGTTACAGTAAGTTCCTGACCCAACAGGTGAGTTAATGAGAGTTTATTTGATAATTAACGTTTTTTGCCAGATGTTAGTACCTACATTAACCTACATATACCTACTTGTACCTACATATACCTACTTATACCTACATATACCTACATATACCTACATATACCTACATGTACCTACATATACCTACAAATACTTACATGTACCTACATGTACCTACATGTACCTACATATACCAATATTTACCTACATATACCTACATATACCTACATTAACCTACATGTACCTACATGTAGGTACATGTACCTACATGTACCTACATGTACCTACATGTACCTACATGTACCTACATGTACCTACATTGACCTATATATACCTACATATACCTACATCAACCTACATATACCTACATATACCTACATATACCTACATATACCTACATGCACTTACATATACCTACATGTACCTACATATACCTACATATACCTACATCAACCTACATATACCTACATATACCTACATATACCTACATATACCTACATATACCTACATATACCTACATATACCTACATTTACCTACATATACCTACATATACCTACATGCACCTACATGTACCTACATATAACTACATATACCTACATATACCTACATATACCTTCATATACCTACATGTACCTACATATACCTACATATACCTACATATACCTACATATACCTACATATACCTACATTTACCTACATATACCTACATGCACCTACATGTACCTACATATAACTACATATACCTACATATACCTACATATACGTTCATATACCTACATATACCTACATATACCTACATATACCTTCATATACCTACATATACCTACATATACCTACATATACCTACATTTAAAAACAGAAGTTAAATATGCTATAACCTGCAACACAACTGACGGAAATGCATTATGTGGTCACAAAGTAGCTGCAAATTGCCGCTCAAACTTGAGTTGGTTGGTGTGACTTAAGCTCGTGACATCCTGGAGTTTTTTTTGTGACAAGTAGAATTGTCAAAACTTTAAATGAAAATCACTTCTTGTAAATGGGACTTTTGTGCGACAGACTTGTAGCATGTGTTACTTGGTGTTGTGTTTGCAGAGGAGCTGGGACATGGTGGACCATTGACTATATCAGAGAACACAAACACAACACATGGCATCAGTGATATTCTTATTAAAGGAGCTGAGGAACTTGGGCTACCTAGGAATCCTTCATACAACAATGGAGTTAACAACGGTAATGTACTGCATACTTGTATGACTTGTACTATTGCTACATGTAAGTACACGTATATTACATATTCTGCTTATCCTACACACAGCGTACTATATTACAGGTACATCTACCATACATTTGAGCACCAATAAAGGACAGAGAGCAAGTACTGCTAAAGCTTATCTCAGACCAGCCATGGGAAGGTCCAACCTGCATGTTGTTACTGCTGCTCATACAACCAAAGTAACTATTGTCATTTGATAGTTTAAGTTAATCGTATAAAAAATTTCGTGAAAAACAAGGTATATTTTGTGTATTGGAGACGCAATGAAATAGCTCAATCATACCTCCAGTCCAGAGTTCCTTTAGCCCTGAATTCTCCAACCATTGCTATTTAGCTGGCAGTCAAACTTTGTTGTCTGTACAACACTGTCACAGATCCTGTTTGAGGGAAAGAGAGCAGTTGGTGTAAGATTTATCAGACCTGGTGGATATTCTTATGAAGTATTTGCTAACAAAGAAGTTATTGTATCCGCTGGGGCTATTAACTCTCCGCATCTGTTACTTCTGTCTGGTGTTGGACCAAAGGAACAGCTCAACAAACACGGGGTAATGCCTAACGATACCCTTCAAACTAATTTAAAATACTAGAGCTGTCGGTGTTACAACATTATTTAATGTTTGTAGATTCCACAAGTGAGTGAGCTCCCAGTAGGAAATAACTACCAAGACCATCCCACCATATTTCTTCATGTCTTTTTTGATGATGCAATGAAAGCTCGGACACTAAATCTTGATGAGCTGTCTGAGAGATCCACCGAACGGAACTACAAGCTACATGGAACTGGTTAATGGTAGCTGCTTTTTTTTTATTCCAAATTTTGTGATTAACTGAGTAACAATCATATGAGTCTTACCTGTTTATTCACAGGACTTTTGTCTGCTTGCCCAATGCAGATGTTTGCTTTCCTCAATGTGCAAGATGGGCAGTATGTATACAGTGAGGAAGCCCCCCAAGTGCAGATATCCGCTCTCGGTCTATGTTTAGGCTTACAGGAGGGAGACAAATTTGTAAAATCACTGAACTATAACCCATGGACAGTAAGTATCTTCACTATACGAGCTTTAGCAGAGAGTAAACAACTCCTAAAATTGATTATTTAATACTAATCATGCAATTTTGATATAATGTATTAAAGTTTTCTGGTTGAAAAAAATGCTAGTGAACTGAGTATACATGGCAGTCTAACAATAAATTCAAATGTTATAAGTAATACAAAGTTCTTTTTACAAAATGCAGTACAAAATATTTGTGAAGTCTCTAACCTAATGGAATCATGTAAACTATTTATGAGATTAAATACAATATCTGCATAAGTAAACATTGCTGATTGGTTTAAACACAGGTGACAGATATTCAGGGTCAAAATAAAATTTAAACTTGGTAGAGTTGATTTACTTGAAATACTTTTCTACTAAAGTTTTACTCTTGTTAGGCATTTCTGAATACTTTTTAACAACCCAACTTTTTTTACTTTAACCCAACTTTTCACATAACTTACTTTGATAATCAGATTTATTATACATCAGTTAGTCTATGATACTCTTCATCGTTTCATCAGTTCATTGCTTACTTTTGGAGTTTTGTCTTCTTCTAATGGGATTTCCATTACATATTAGTTGAATTTCCACTGCCTAAAAATGGTATTTTACTGCCTCGTTTGGGATTTCCTCTGAGTCGACTAATGATATCAATATTTAGCTACAGATAATTTTTTGCGAGTATCTTAAAAAGATGGGTTTATAAGAAACTGTGGAAGAGTAAGCAAAATATATTACCTCATTAAAAATTAATAAAAAGTTGCATGTGGTTTCAGCTACATAAAAACGCTATACTGACAAAAGTTAGGCTTAATTACGCTAAATCTTTAGGTTTCAAGATACTACAATGCGGCTTACAGAAGTGGAACTCTAGTCGTTCTCACTTTGTTACATCCAAACAGTATCGGCAGCATAACCCTGGCTAGCGCTGACCCTCTAGATAGACCTCTTATTGACCCAAAACTAATTAGTCATCCAAAAGACAAAGAGGCTGCAAAAGCTGGTGAGCAAATTTTTGATGTCTCCATTGCTTGCGTCAACATATGTAACACATCTTGTGTTATGAAACCAAATATAATTTTTTTTCAATATTTGTATATTGTATCATATATATCATTATATTATGTATACTTAACATTATAATAACCTGTAGAAACTCAACGCATTGTTGATGATATGTTATAGGCTAGATAGTGTCATTGCTTTAGTGAAAAACAAGTTTGTCATTAATTGCCATCTATTGCTAAAATGATCGACTTTTGTTGTTTCTCATCTTTGAAAATAATAGTAAAGTATTATTATGTTAAGTGGTTATAGAAAAATCATGGGCTGTTATAAAATATGCATAAGCTATAACAAGCAACTAATCAGCCATGACAGCCAACCAATCAGCTATAACAGCCAACCAATCAGCTATAACAACCAACCAATCAGCCATAACAACCAACCAATCAGCTATAACAACCAACCAATCAGCCATAACAACCAACCAATCAGCTATAACAACCAACCAATCAGCTATAACAACCGATCAATCAGCTTAAACAACAAATCAATCAGCTATAACAACCAATCAGCTATAACAACCAACCAATCAGGTATAACAACTAACCAATCAGCCATAACAACCAACCAATCAGCTTAAACAACAAATCAATCAGCTATAACAACCAATCAGCTATAACAACCAACCAATCAGGTATAACAACTAACCAATCAGCCATAACAACCAACCAATCAGCTTAAACAACAAATCAATCAGCTATAACAACCAATCAGCTATAACAACCAACCAATCAGGTATAACAACTAACCAATCAGCTATAAAAACCAACCAATCAGCAAAAATGACCAACCAATCAGCTATAACGACCAGCTGATCGGCTTAACAACCAACCAATCAGCTATAACAACCAACCAATCAGCTATAACAGCCAACCAATCAGCTATAACAACTAAGCAATCAGCTATAACAACCAACCAGCTATAACTTTCATGTGTTGTATTATTCTGTACAGGACTAAAGTTTATGAGAGATTTAGCTAAGACAAGTGTCATGGCCGACCTTGGAGCACATCTGGTAGATGAGAGATATCCTAGCAGAGATAGAATAGCCCCAGAGCTTGACCCTTCCTCACCAGAATATGATGATGAACTGATCAAAAACTTTACTGGAGTTCTCTACCACCCAGCTGGTTCTTGTAAGATGGGCATGATTGGAGACCCTTCAGCTGTGGTGGATCCTCATCTAAGGTAAAAGTTATGTCGCATGGTGTTTTTCGTATAGGCCTATTTTTTTGTGATATGGCACGGGCAGATGAGCATACAACCATAAGGGTTGACATAGATATGAGCGCTCACAGATTAATTTACCACTGTGCTTTACAAATTATCAAAAAATATGTTCCGAAAAGTTTTTGTTTGTGGTAGAACTGGCAACAAGTTTGAAACTTTCACCTGTATCCACCACAATATTTCTCTTAGGTCTAGCAAGAAATCTTTCTGTTTGTGTTTGGATTTTGGCATATTTTGATTCTTATTAAGTAATGTGAACAACTGCAGCAATTTTATATGAGTCATTCATGTAAGGACACAAATTCAAATTTATTAGAAGTGAGTTTTTTAATTATTGGTTAAAGCTCTGTTTATCAATATTTGGTTTTGTAAAATGTTGATGTAAAAAAAAACATTTATACAACGGCTTATATATTTGCTCATATCAGTTGCTCAGTAAAATTATTTTGACAAACAACATAATATTCAGTTTTGCAGAGAGCTTCTGATAAAGAACTGTTACCTGACTATTATGTAACTTTCAGGGTGCAAGGAATGGAGGGACTGAGAGTGGTAGACAACTCCATAATGCCTCATTTGACATCTGGTCCCACCAATGCTCCAGCTATTATGATTGGCGAGAAAGCATCAGATATCATACTACAAGCTCATGCATAGACATCAGATATCATACTACAAGCTCACACATAGACATCAGATATCATACTACAAGTTCATGCATAGACATCTGATATCATACTACAAACTCATACATAGACATCAGATATCATACTACAAGCTCATACATAGACATCTGATATCATACTACAAACTCATACATAGACATCAGATATCATACTACAAGCTCATACATAGACATCTGATATCATACTACAAGCTCATACATAGACATCTGATATCATACTACAAACTCATACATAGACATCAGATATCATACTACAAGCTCATACATAGACATCTGATATCATACTACAAGTTCATGCATAGATTTCTCATATCATACTGTAATTTTATAAATAGACATCTACATGGTACACAATATATAATGTCAAAAGCAAAACATAAACGGACTTCTATTATAAATAACGTGACACACACTCAATGCAAAAGGAATGACTGTTTCTGTAAAGTAAATGATTATCATCTCAATAATTTGAGTGAAACCCAGAAGCTATTAATTAATACTACCATTGTATGCACTCAAGAAATCATACACCAAATGTTGGACAATCGATGTTCCGCAATGCAACTATCACATTTAATTCGTTCATACCGTCGCATCCGAGGATGAGATGACCAGCAGAAATCGTCTTAATGGCCCAAATGCCTGTCTAGCTTTGTTTTCAGGTCTATGGTAATGCTGCTGACCCCAAAATTGTGCCGCGCGTTGTGATAAAACAAGAAAGCTTCACCTACCAAGCAAGCAAGGTCAGATTGCTACACTTAGTCGGTATAAGACACTAATCTCTTTTGCGGCTACTTTTCGACGCTTGGTGTATTTGTGAGGGAGACAGCATCACTGTATATTCTGCAGTGCCAGGGGTTTGCCGTATTTCTGCATTTGAGGGTGCTTTGGGTAAACTTCACACACTAATGGGGGTATACTGGCAATTCTTGCCAGTTGTGCTCTCAAAAGTCACTTTGCAGTTTTTGAGGTTTAAAATTCTTAGAGAGAATAATTGATTCTATCAAAGAAGAATTAGGTGCCGGGCTACTCTCAGTAATACTATAATATTAGCATTACATTTAAGGCACATGGCTTCTCTTGCAAAGCTACTGTGTTGATGTAATTTGTTATCTCAAGCTTTCAGAAGTTTATTGTTGGCTATCCGCCAGGGCCAAATGTCATGCCTGTGAGATATCAAAACAACAACCTATTTTCAAACAGAAGAGTCTAGCTATTTTTAGTCACACCTCTAGGAGTGCCCAACATTTCCAGTGATGGCAATAAATTTCTGTTTATAAAATCGATTTAACATTAAAGCAAAATTTTTGCATTGTAATAAACTGCTTTTGATGAAGCGTAACACATAAAGAGTATTATGTGTTTGGTGACAAAAAATCAATGGTTAGACTATGTGAGACGATGTGAAAACTCTTCTAGTGGGTCCAGTGAGAAACTATGCGATAGCTTATCTCTCTTCTCTATCACTTGTCATTTGCAGTGGACTATTTGCAGCGCCTGTCATACTGCAGCAGCGGCTGTGTACAGCAACAGCTACATACTTTGTTAGCTATGGACATGGACTACCTTAGGTCAGTTTTGTCTGACTGCATAGCTAGTAGTAGAATAAGGCGTCTACTACTGGGTATGCTATCTGCAGCATCTTTGGCAGCTATAGCAAGCAAGTTCTACAAGCGTCGCCAGAGTGGTGTTTGCACAAACTGGTTAGAGCGGTATGACTATATAATAGGTAAGCATTGCCTTGCATTGGTTTGATGTTAGAAGAGTTTTGGTTTCTCTGCACTGACTGAGAGTTGATTTCTGCAGTGGGAGCTGGCTCTGCAGGATGTGTGCTAGCTAACAGACTCTCAGCTGATGGTAGATTCTCTGTATTACTTCTGGAGGCTGGAGGAGAAGAGACAGAATACCCTCAGATGCATGTTCCTCTGGCAGCAGCTGCCACTTGCAGTGAATATGATTGTATGTGGGAGGACTACACAGTGCCTCAAGAGAATTGCCAGGGATTTAATCAACAGGTAAAGTAATAAAATAGTTTTTTACAAGCTGAAAAAACATAAATAATTTTAGGTGCACGTGTATCTCTGTGTCATGCTTTGCGTGCAACTGGTATGTGAACCAAGCCAAGAGAACTTACTGTAGTGTCTATTCTGGTTTGTTTGCAGGTGGAATCAGTTAGCTGTCTCAGCTGATATGTCAAAGTTCAAATATATATTTACCAGATAACCTTTAGTGGACGATTGGAATGCCTGCTGAACATCAATAAAATGTGGCTCAAACTGGGCAATGTTCCAATGCAAGGGGTTACTTAACCAGTCATGAAAATTTAACTGTGCAATTTTAGGGTTGAATACCACCCATCTTTAGGTTTAGGTTTCTATGAAGATTTAGGGTATAGTGATCAAAAGTGTTTGAGCCAGTGGTTGCACAATCCTACCAATGTTCTTAGGCTACTCTTCAGTCCTGGAAAATGAAAAGAGGGGATGGTTAGCAGGCGTCTACAGACCCTGAGAAACTTGTCGTTCTGAGAAAAGTTTACTATGGTGGGAGAGTAAAAGGGAAAACAAGATGATTGGTTTGTGGGTGGGAGTGGTGTACTAAGGTTAGAGAGTGATGGGTGTGAGGAGCCACCATTGAGGGGGGTGTAACCATTTAGGGGGGTGTAACCATTGAGGGGGTGTAACCATTGAGGGGGTGTAACCATTGAGGGGGGTGTAACCATTGAGGGGGGTGTAACCATTTAGGGGGGTGTAACCATTGAGGGGGTGTAACCATTGAGGGGGTGTAACCATTGAGGGGGGTGTAACCATTGAGGGGGTGTAACCATTGAGGGGGAGTAACCATTGAGGGGGTGTAACCTTTGAGGGGGGTGTAACCATTGAGGGGGTGTAACCATTGAGGGGGTGTAACCATTGAGGGGGGTGTAACCATTGAGGGGGTGTAACCATTGAGGGGGTGTAACCATTGAGGGGGTGTAACCATTGAGGGGGGTGTAACCATTGAGGGGGTGTAACCATTGAGGGGGTGTAACCATTGAGGGGGTGTAACCATTGAAGGGGGTGTAACCATTGAGGGCGGTGTAACGGCAGTTCAGCAGCAGCTGTTCATCAAGTTTCTCTACTATATCTTCCTCACTGGTGCAATAAAAGACTAGGAGCACCAAAAAATGCAGTACTTTGTTATAGAGCGTATTTGATTTTATAAAACGGTTTTATTTGAATTCTATACTATTGCAGCAAAGCTACACCCAACATGGCAAGGTGCTGGGAGGTGGAAGCTCTGTAAACTGGTTGATGTATGTGAGAGGACACAAAGATGACTTTAATAGTTGGGAGAATCTTGGATGTACTGGATGGGGGTGGGACAATGTCCTCCCGTACTTTAAAAAGATGGAGGACTACTTTATGCCTGGAGGTAGTATTGACAGTTTAGCTCTTTTACCTTTGTGGTGCCTGATTGAGCAAAGCTGTCTCCTTTGTATGATTCAAATAATTTTTCAGAAAAAAACCTATTTAGTTCAAGAAAAACGTCATTTCTTAACTTTTAATTTATTAAAAACAGATAAGTTCAACAATGGTAATGACTATGCATATATTTGCGCTTCATAACTGTTTTAAAAGCCATCCTTAAACCAAAAAGCAACCCAGAGAAAACATAACGTGTTTCTTGGTGTTGTGTTTGCAGAGGAGCTGGGACATGGTGGACCATTGACTATATCAGAGAACACAAACTATGGCATCAGTGATATTCTTATTAAAGGAGCAGAGGAACTTGGGCTACCTAGGAATCCTTCATACAACAATGGAGTCAACAACGGTAATATTGCCGAGTATTTCAGCAGTTTCTCTAGGTATAGCAACTGTGTTTGCAAAAGGCTGGGTGTACTGTACAGTGGGGGTTGATCTACCATTATAATTAATAGCAATAGCTTGCTTTTATGTTACTCAAAAGACTTTTTAAATGACTTGACCTGACTCAACCTTGACTTGACTTAAACTTGACCTCGACTCGACCAAGGCTCTTCCTCAATACACCACCAACCACTTCTATCAACCATCAGGTGTAACCAGAACAGCTCACCAGTCAACTGTAAAGATATATAGACATTTGATGTAAGTCAAAGATACAAAGGGTACATCATATTTCACAAGCACAGCTTACTACCTACTAACAGTAATGAGTATCATGCTCCTATTGGTAGAGTTAGGGCCCAGTTAAAAGTGGCACCATCTGATTGGTTCGTAACCAGTGGGTACATTAGTACCTTCTATAATCATTCTCCTAATGCGTTAGCTTGTACAAAATCTTCTCGCCAATTCTCCTTCAGTTTCAGTGTCTTCTACTTTTATACTATAAGAGAATGGTTGCCCTCAACCCACCATCCCTCTCTCCACCCCCCACCCGAGGGAAAACAGCCCACGTAAAATTACTGACAGCTTCTATCGATACTAGACAAATGAAAGGAAAATTCTAGCTATGCTAGGGAGTTGAAACTTGAGGATCATAAGGAGAGGGTTTGGGTGTTTGACTGTGAGGTTTTTGCAGGGTTAGGTGGAGTGAGTCAGTAGGAGGGGGATGTAGAGCACTGTTTGTTTGAAGGTATACATGGCTGGGGCAGTGGGAATAGGGGAGGGAAGACCTGGGGGTCACCTCTGAGGGCCAAGGCTCTGGGGGAGAGAGGGAGGTGACAAGGGTGTAGTACAGGGGTACAGGGATACAGGGGTACAGAGGCACAAGGACATAGACAGAAATAGTCAAACACCAATTTTTACTACAATATACTGTATACATGTATTGCTTGTACTATTGCTACATGTAAATACACATATATTACATATTCTGCTTATCCTACATACAGCGTACTATATTACAGGTACATCTACCATACATTTGAACACCAATAAAGGAAAAAGAGCAAGTACTGCTAAAGCTTATCTCAGACCAGCCATGGGAAGGTCCAACCTGCATGTTGTTACTGCTGCTCATACAACCAAGGTAACTATTGTCATTTGGTAATTCAAGTTAATCGTATAAAACAATCATTGCTTCATCGTGTATCAGTTGTGCCTATCTACCTAACTTTGTGTAGAGAATCCTCTTCTCCGAGACTACAGACTTTGGATTATATCTTGATTGTGTGCTTCTATTCATACTTTGGTCATCATCTCTCTCTCGCTGGCACACATGTTCCAACCACTGAAGTCAACAGCTGAACCATCTTGTCCTTAGACACCAGTATGGAGATCTGCTCCTATTATACTACCCACATGTTCCAACCACTGAAGTCGTCCTCTCTTCATAAAATTTGTTACACTAATGACATTCACCTCTTGTTTTATGCATTTGTCTTGTCCTCCTCGAGGCTGACTCCACGGCAGTAACAAAGCATTCTCATCTCACAGACATTGATCTTTTTCAACCAAGTGATCTGTAAGCAGCCATGTTTGTAAGCGGCCATGTTTCACTTCCTTACAGTAGCACGAGGCGTATCACAATTCTGTAGATGAGTACATTCAAGTTCTTGGTTACCTTCTTACCAAAAATTGCACCGTCCAATCTATTTTTCAATGCTCAGCTTGACTTTTGCTTTGCAACCTCTGTCTTGGGGATGATAGTCCAAGATACTTGAATGTAGAGCTCTATGACAAGCTGGCATATTCTACCCGTTCATACCAAAGGTACTCAGTCTTAGTTCTCTTAACTTTAAAACCCCCTGGTCACATTTACCAGTCCTTTAACCAATCCTCCATATCATCTTGCATCGCATTGCTATCATCAGGTCATCTGCATGCAACATACTGCAGGGTGCGTCTACCCCATTAAGATCCAAGATAACATCTATAGCTATTACAAAAAGTTAATGGCCGAGGCCCAAGCCTTGACGTAGTCCAACTCTAACTTTGATTCTTTCATTCTCTTCGAATTTTGTTTCGCCATCGTAGTCATGTTTGATGATGTCAACATGAACCTCAGAAACTTGGCGTTTCCTTTGACAAAGTTGCATCAATTCTGTACAAATGGTATCATTTGACTTTCCCAGGTCAATGCAGGCTACAAAAAACTCTTTATTGAATTCTCTGTACTTCTCCTGAAACACCCGTAGGTAGACCACAGATACAGCTGACAATTTTCCTCTCTAGAAATATTTTTTTTTTTATCTTCACTAACTTTTCCAATCTCAAATCAATTATTCTCAAGAATAGATTGAGAAAAAGACTAAGGAGCTTTTACGCATTACCATAGCTCAGTGGATATTTTTTATTTGTAAAAGTCATAACTTTACTATTCCTCCCGTCATCTAGTATCTTGCTTCTTGTAACTTCTCTCAAACAGGATGCCAATTATGCAGTGCTTGTGCCCTTGATTTCCTCATCATTTTTAATAATACTCAATTTGAAGCTAAGGTATGATATTAAATGTATACAAAACTACAATACACAACCTTGTGGTACTTCTGAGTCTGAGTTGTTTTAGTCGCGGAATCTCAAATCATTGCTATTTAGCAAGCAGGCAAATATTTTATATGTTCATCACTATAATGTTATATAATCAAAATGTTTATGGGTTTAACTACAAATATTAATTTACTGTTTATGTGAAAGTATGTATAAAATAACTTTACAATGCTGTGCTAGCTAATCTTTGCTGTACAACACTGTGTATTGTGTTCTACAACACTCCGCAGATCCTGTTTGAGGGAAAGATAGCTGTTGGTGTAAGATTTATCAGACCTGGTGGATATTCTTATGAAGTATTTGCTAACAAAGAAGTTATTGTATCCGCTGGGGCTATTAACTCTCCACATCTGTTACTTCTGTCTGGTGTTGGACCAAAGGAACAGCTCAACAAACACGGGGTAATGCATAACGATGTCCTTCAAACTAATTTGAAATACTAGCGCTGTCGGTGTTACAACATTATTAAATGTTTGTAGATTCCACAAGTGAGTGAGCTCCCAGTAGGAAATAACTACCAGGACCATCCCACCATATTTTTCCATGTCTTTTTTGATGATGCAATGAAAGCCCAGACACTAAATCTTGATGAGCTGTCTGAGAGATCTACCGAATGGAACTACAAGCTACATGGAACTGGTTAGTGGTAGCTGCTTCTCATTGTACTTGTATAAACTTTGTGATTAACTAAGTAACAAACATAAGGATGGTAATTTTGGTGGTTCAGAATTTTTTGTCTCGATGCATCTCAAAGAGCCTGGATGTTTTATGAACGGTTCAAAAGTTTTTTATCATTTCAAAGTTTCCCAAATTTATAAATTTTCTCTCGAATAGTTTAAACCTTTATAACCCCAAGCCGATTTGCAGTAGCAGTGTTTTTTCACAACACGCTGAGCATGAAAGTTGTAATCAAATACATATGGAAGTTGCTCCGATTTTTTTTTATTATTGTATTTAGGTAAACAACACTTCTCATATTTGCAGAATTTATTATTTTGGTTTTTTGGACTATATTTAACAATTTGTCATTAGGATGAACTATTTATATTTAGTTTTATTTGGTCATCATATTTGTGTTAAATGCGTCACAGAACTTATAAGAAAAATATGGTGATGCTATGTGGCTCGCAAAAAGTTTGCTATATGAATCGTTTAATCTTTTTCAAAACAAGTCAAATATTAAAACACAGTTCAGAATATTTGAAAATAGTTCCTAAAGTTATAAAATGAGTTTTAAATTATTTTTAAACGGCTGATACGATTTTTGTTTTTTCCAACTCGCCTGATTTATTTTGAAAACATCTAAATATATTTTAAATCAATTAGGCAGTTTCAAACCTTTCACGACTGTAAAACAGGTAATGCAGTTTTATTGCATTAAACCATATATTTTACAAGGAAGACAAAACTTATTAAAACAACTGAACCCACGGAGTGAAGCAGTTTACCAGGTTGTATACTATCTCCTCTCAAAATATTTCTACGAACCCTCAGTGTCTAGATTATATTGCAGGTGTCCAGCCATTTTCTAAAGTAGAAGCTTCTACGCTTTTTGCCACCATATGTTCTTTACGGTTTATAGGACTGTTGTCTGCTAATGCAGTACAAATGATGAGTTTCCTCAATGTGCAAGATGGGCAGTATACATATAGTGAGGAAGCCCCCCAAGTACAGATTTGTGCTCTAGGTCTATGTTTAGGCATACAGGAGGGGGACAAATACGTAAAATCATTGAACTTCAACCCATGGACTGTAAGTGCTTCATTGTCTGAGCAATATCATAGAGTAAACAACTCCTAATATAGCATATTTAATACAAATCATGCAATTTATAACGTATCAATAAAGTAATAATGGTTATGAATCATCCTTTTGGACTAAGTATGCATGGCAGACAATCAATTAATTTAGATGTGACAAACAAATGGAAAGGTTTTTTTCCAACCGGATATAAGTCATCTGTGACTTCTCTAACCGTATGGAAGTGTGTAAATTATTTGTAAGATGTAATATTTTGTCTGCAAATATAAACATAGCTGACTGATGAAGGTAATAATGACAAATGTTCAGAACTAAACTACAATTTACACTTGATAAAGCAAAGGAACTTTAAACATATTTTTTTCAAACATTTTATTGATTATAGAGTAGGGCTGAATGCTTACCAGTTGTAAAGTACTAGCAGATCTACTTACCAGTAGTAAAGTACTAGCAGATCTACTTACCAGTAGTAAAGTACTAGCAGATCTACTTACCAGTTGTAAAGTACTAGCAGATCTACTTACCAGTAGTAAAGTACTAGCAGATCTACTTACCAGTAGTAAAGTACTAGCAGATCTACTTACCAGTAGTAAAGTACTAGCAGATCTACTTACCAGTAGTAAAGTACTAGCAGATCTACTTACCAGTAGTAAAGTACTAGCAGATCTACTTACCAGTTGTAAAGTACTAGCAGATCTACTTACCAGTAGTAAAGTACTAGCAGATCTACTTACCAGTAGTAAAGTACTAGCAGATCTACTTACCAGTTGTAAAGTACTAGCAGATCTACTTACCAGTAGTAAAGTACTAGCAGATCTACTTACCAGTAGTAAAGTACTAGCAGATCTACTTACCAGTAGTAAAGTACTAGCAGATCTACTTACCAGTAGTAAAGTACTAGCAGATCTACTTACCAGTAGTAAAGTACTAGCAGATCTACTTACCAGTTGTAAAGTACTAGCAGATCTACTCACCAGTAGTAAAGTACTAGCAGATCTACTTACCAGTAGTAAAGTACTAGCAGATCTACTTACCAGTAGTAAAGTACTAGCATATCTACTTACCAGTAGTAAAGTACTAGCAGATCTACTTACCAGTAGTAAAGTACTAGCAGATCTACTTACCAGTAGTAAAGTACTAGCAGATCTACTTACCAGTAGTAAAGTACTAGCAAATCTACTTACCAGTTGTAAAGTACTAGCAGATCTACTCACCAGTAGTAAAGTACTAGCAGATCTACTCACCAGTAGTAAAGTACTAGCAGATCTACTTACCAGTAGTAAAGTACTAGCAGATCTACTTACCAGTTGTAAAGTACTAGCAGATCTACTCACCAGTAGTAAAGTACTAGCAGATCTACTCACCAGTAGTAAAGTACTAGCAGATCTACTCCTATTGTACTGCTTTTACTAACAACGTGTTTTTTGTGACTTTGTTTTATCTGTTTTTTATATAATCTTCACTCTTACAATCAATTTTGATTAGATAACAATTTTTCTATGAATAATTGTGGTAGATTTTGGCGAATTTAAGAGGTAAACCGGTTGTTTATTACTAGCCATTGTAAGAATGGTTTATTGGTGGAATGCCTTACTGTGCTGATGGCACAGCATGCGGGGCCGGTATTGACTCCTGCAGGGCCGGTATTGACCTCTTATCAACCTGGTATGGTGATACTCGGCCGGTACAAGATGGCCGCCATAGTTGAGGGTCCTTAAAACCACCTAGGAACTTACTCTTGTACAGGAACCGGAAGTACCCTTCCTAGGAATAGCAGATATGAGGACCACAGGCAAAATGTAGCCTTGGAGCCCTGCAGAGCTTATGATTGGACAATGGAGACAGGACTCCTCCCTTTAGCCACTTGGCACCATTTACCTTTAACTCTTATTCATTGCATGATTTGTCCACTATTTATATATTTGTTCTAATTGGTTTATTTACTTCCTGCGCATTTACTCTTATATGTATTATGCAAACAGTTTCCTGTCAGTCTATCTATAAAAGGGCTGATTCTATTCATACTCATTGCATTCATTCATTGCATCTTGCCAAACACCCTTGTGGATGGCTATCCTAGGACTTCGGTACTGGTGAATAAAGCCAACTGATTCGGCAGTGACTATCATAGTTGCCACTCTCATACTGACACAGTGTCCCCTCTGGAGAGAGGTATAATACTGAAGATTAGTGGAATTTTGTGGTAACCAGAATGAAATCCATTACATATCTCTTCCAACATTGTATGCCTTCCAACTGGGCCTTATCATTATGCACGTGTTAAACTTGTTGAAATTGGTTTTAATCGACCAACAAGTATTCTAAAATTAATTGATTTAATAACAAAAACAAACCGAAACTATACCTATGAGCAGAGTAATCAATTATTAATAACATTGTTGGTACCCTGTATACATTTACATACATGTAATCATTTATGATAAACCGTAGTAAATTAAATAACTCTTTTCACTCTTTAAACGATGTTAAGTAGGATTTGGGTTTAACCACAAAAAATTTAATCATGAATATTATCATATTATCATTATCAAAAAAATGTTTAGGTTTCAAGATACTACAATGCGGCTTACAGAAGTGGAACTTTACTCTCTGCCACTTTATTACATCCAAACAGTATCGGCAGCATAACCTTGGCTAGCGCTGACCCTCTTGATCGACCTCTTATTGACCCAAAACTAATCACTCACCCTAAAGACAAAGAGGCTGCAAAAGCTGGTGAGCAAAAATCTGTTGTATTTAACTCCCATTTCGACAATTGTAGCAGATCTTAAATTGTTGAGCCAAATATTATTTTAAAATTTGTATACCCTTTTATTGTAATAATCTGTAAAAGTTCAACAGATTGTTGATAATATGTTGTAGGCTAAAGATCTCATTGCTGTAGTGGAATATAAGTTTTTCATCAATTGTCGCTACTTGCTAAAGTGATTAGTTTTGGTTGCTTATCAAAGTTGAAAATAATAGTAATTTGTTATTAAGTGGCTATAAGGAGATAATAGTCTATTATAAAAGGTACATCAGCTATAAGAACCAACCACACAGTTATAACAACTAACCAATCAGCTATAACAACCAACCAATCAGCTATAAGAACCAACCACACAGTTATAACAACTAACCAATCAGCTATAAGAACCAACCACACAGTTATAACAACTAACCAATCAGCTATAACAACCAACCAATCAGCTGTAACAGCCAAACAATCAGCTGTAGCAACCAACCAATCAGCACCAACTAATTAGCTATAACAACTGACCAATCAGCTGTAACAATCAAACCATCAGCTGTAGCAAATAACCAATCAGCACCAACCAATCAGCTATAACAGCCAACCAGCGCAATCAGCTATAACAACCAACCAATCAGCCGTAACAACCAATCAACCCGCCGTAACTTTCACGTGTTGTATTATTCTGTACAGGACTAAAGTTTATGAGAGATTTAGCTAAAACAAGTGTCATGGCCGACCTTGGAGCACATCTGGTAGATGAGAGATATCCTAGCAGAGATAGAATAGCCCCAGAGCTTGATCCTTCCTCACCAGAATATGATGATGAACTGATCAAAAACTTTACTGGAGTTTTATACCACCCAGCTGGTTCTTGTAAGATGGGCATGATTGGAGACCCTTCAGCTGTGGTGGATCCTCAGCTAAGGTAAGTCTCAGAGTGCATTTTTGGAATTTTAGTTATTTACGTTTTTTTTTTGTTATTGGCAATGGCAGAATCATTAACAATCTGGGAGGTTGAGTAAATCAGGGTACTCACCGATGAGAGTACAATGGTGAACCTGCGTTTATGCAAGGAAAACTGTGATTGTGCTACAGCAACGATTCTTATTAAAAGCCTCTTTCAGACGAAGGGGATTTACAATTTTTTAATTTGCTGCCTTTGCGCAGATAATTGTGTGTTCCTGCGCACGCAATTGAGTTGAGGAGTTGTGATGAAATCATCAATGTTGTTCATCAATCATAGCTCTTTATGCATTAAATTATTTTTTATTAATTCTCTGAAAACGTGAATCTTTGACAAAACAATCATAATTTGTAATAAATATTTAGAAGAGATTAATTAGTAAATGAAATTACTCAAACGACAACAACATTGACTTCTTTGTCGTTCAAGTCTATAATCATAATGATTACCGTTATTGTTTCTTTAAATATTGTTTCATACATTCATTTAAAATTAATTGTTATTAAATTATTTTATTACTTTTTGTTAAACAATGCATTATTGAGGCAAACAATCATCCATTACATTGTCTCTACATTTGAATAGAAGCAAAGAGTGGATATTCAATACTGGGCAACACAACTGGTTGGAATGCATTACTTGGGAATGAATTTGCGGCATTTTTTTTGCTAAAAAAGCGAATCACTGCTGAGTTTTTTGACTTATCCTAAGACATTCAACCAACTGCCTACTTCTCTGAGAATCTCACAAACCCTGTCGGTTTTCAAATCAAATATATTGAAATATCTTTTACATACCAATGGAGAATTATTTTAAATAAACTGTGTTTGAGTAGACTTCTTTTTTTCTGTGTTCATTTTATATTTCTGTTTCATTTTTGATTTTTGCTTTTCTTTTTCCTCTAGCTATGGCACTTTATGAAAAACATTTCTATAAAATGATATCGATGCCAATAAAGTATTATATATATATATAAAACTCCCTCTGGCTATGGGTTGCAATGGACAATGACAGAGAAAAATTGGCTCAAGTAAACGCAGCTTTATAGCTCACACAGAGTAATTGATATTGTATAGTAAAATTTGCAACAGTTGGCCGCAGGAGGAATAACTTCAAGTTTGCAAAGAGGTACATGTGCTGTGGCCAACTCAGCTTTGCATATTTTTTATCTTGATGCTTGAAGAATTTACTATTATTGATGAAAATGGCAACAACTTTGAAAATTTTTGGTGCATTCAACAAAATACTCTTTTATACAACATCAGGTAGTATTGGGAGTTTTTGCTCTGATTTTTATTAATTGGATGAAGCAAGTGCATATTAGATTTTTAAAATTCATTTAAATAAATGTTTAATAATAATAAATAATCTCCATGAGTTGTTCTCATCTATTTGGTGAAATAAACACAAACTTACTCAGGCGTGAATTCTCTTTTTTATTCACATTTACTTAAATTTAATTATTATGAAAAACAACATAATCTTTTACTGCGTGATAAAATACTTTTTGTGAAGATCTGACTTCTGTTTATTATGTAATACTCAGGTGGCAAGGAATGGAGGGACTGAAAGTGAAAAGACTCTAAACTTTATTTTTCATTTTAAAGTTTTTTTTGTTATTCATCACACTGGATGCATAATTTTTTTCTTTTTCATACAGAGTTCAAGGAGGAGTGGAGAGACTGCGAGTGGTAGACAACTCCATAATGCCTCATCTAACATCTGGTAATACTAATGCTCCAGCTATTATGATTGGCGAGAAAGCATCAGATATCATACTACAAGCTCATACATAGACATCAGATATCATACTACAAGCTCATACATAGACATCTGATATCATACTACAAGCTCATTCATAGACATCTGATATCATACTACAAACTCATACATAGACATCTGATATCATACTACAAGCTCATGCATAGACATCTGATATCATACTACAAGCTCATTCATAGACATCTGATATCATACTACAAACTCATACATAGATATCTGATATCATACTACAAGCTCATTTATAGACATCTGATATCATCCTACAAGCTAATTCATAGACATCCGATATCATAAGCAAGTTTATTCATAGACACCTGACAAAGCTAATAGCCCACACATAGACATCTGATATCCTATGACAAGTTTGCCCCCAAAAATTTATCAGATTTTATTTTTATTACAAAAGTATTTGTAAATAGAAAAACTTTCAAACAATTATGCTATAGTCTGATACTTGCCACTTGCAAGCTTTTCTTTACATGAGCTGTTTGCCTTCAATAAAAAACCTTTTAAAATCTTTCCTTTGCAAAACTATCACACGTCTTGTCCACCTTCGAAGTTATTACCCATTACTTAAGTCATGCAACGCCAGCTGCTTACAATGTCACAGTACCATCAAGTATCTACCTGTTATATAGCGAGTACTAGTGTCAATTGTTAGATCGATCATCCTCTGCTGGTTTGGAACCAACGCTATTTTGTATAAAAAGATAAATTGTTAGACAATGTCTAACTGATGTATTTTATCACCATAAAGTACTCATCAAACTGTTTAATCCGCTTACTAGCCATTTTATCAAATATTGACATTACACTAATAGTATTCTTTTGAGAGTTGTCCACTAAATGTAGGAGGGGACAACTCATTGTCTAAGCTGTGTCCTGACAATATATTTAATACAAGTAAAAAACGTTTTGACCAGTTTCATAAACAAAAGAAATTGACTATGGCATTGTTCTTTTATTTCATTTTTTTGCTGAAGAAGATGGAATTATCAAGTTTGTTACAATTATATTATTTCACTGCCACCTGCAGTTCAACAAAATACCCAACCTGTTGAAAGTAGTTACAGATGCACTCTTAAAACTTCCAATCAGATCAGAGACAAAAAATTCAAGTAATGATTTGCATACAAGGTGAAGATTTGGAGAAAACAATGAGTTTATTACATAATTGTGTTTGTTCAATTCCAGACTCACACTGGCGTCTCACAATTGCGCAGACAGAGTTGGTCAACAAACTATCGCTAGCTTTCACATAAACTATTGGCTTGTTACAACAAACTGTATTACAAAGTTGATCTTTAGCAAAAATCACATTCCTTCATTCAACAGCCAATCCAAGGTCTCCAGACAAAAGTTAAAGCAATGATTGATCCCAAAATAATTACAGGCTAAACTGTGAGCTGGAGTATTTGTGAAGTGGAGAAGCTTTGAGTGTTTATTCCATGAACAGGTATTCACGGTGATTAGAAGCTAATAAAAAGACTGAGAGTATTGTTGGTTATTGAGGGACGTGCTGGAGTGCTCCGTGTAGCGTATGATTCAACTGTAACTCGCTTATCTCACACTAAAATCCTTTCTTGGCAAATTGCTTTACCTGTGAAACCTGTTAGCCATTGTTTTGGAACGATCAAAGAGAGAGTGAGAGAGAGTAGCTTAAACTATTAATTGTGAAGCTATTGCGAGGTAGCCTGAGACTTTATTACACAGCGGAATCCCCTGGCCTGCGAGACCAGAAGAGTTTGCTAGCTACAAGAGCCTGTTACAAGGTAATACCACCTGAGGATAAGACACATGTCCTGTCTACTATTTTGCTTGATGAATGAAACCGCTTTCACTCATGTTCGACCAAAGAATGTAACCTTACATTTGAGCTGGAAAAGCTACAACGTTTAGTCACAGTGTTGCTAATATTTCAAAATTCTTCAATAATGATTAGGTCTATATCAATTAGAATTAATAAAACTGTATTCTGTAGAGAATATGAATGAAATAGTGAAATGACTTTGCTATACGCAGGAAAGTATATGTGGGCTAAACTAGACTGCTATTTAGTCTCAAAATCCAACTTTGGAGTTCTGTAACAGCTCAACTGGGAGAAACAAAGTTATGAGAGTTTCATGTAAGTGAAATCAAGTTGGCTTTATATGACATGTTTCTGGTTGAGATGAAATCTCCAGTGGATTACCTGTACTACCCGATGTATTACTCAATGTATTATGATTTCAGGCCAACAAATTGCGCTAATCAAGCACCCAGTACAGGACAGAGGATGTGACAAACCGTCGATACAAACTATTAGCATGAGGTCCTGACATAAATAGATTAAAGTAAGTAACCGCTCGACCTGTCGGTAATGTTTTCTCCTGTAAGGAATATCAAAGAAACAAGGAAGTAACACAAATACATTAAATGCCTGCGGAGCTATAATTCTCAGCCTAAATTCTCTTGTTTTCTATTGTAAGTTTAGTCATTTTGAAGTAGAAACCAAAAAATAAAAGGTAAACCGAATGCTTTGCATGTTGTAAGAGTTGTATTCCTTGACTTGAAAGATTGCTATTTTTTGCTTTTTTCTCTTTAAAACAAGCCAAAACTAAGAGAAAATATCTCAAATTACTATAAAACTTACGGAGTTGTATTCCCTTAACCAAACATTTGCAGTTTTTGAAGTTGTTTTCTCTTGAAAACTACTGCTAAAAGAAAGGGTCAGCCCGAAAGCTTTGCAAATTTGTAAAGTTGTATACCTTGACCTAAGATTGACTATCGTTTACAAGTATTTTCTCCTAATGAAGTGTTCTCTATATTTGTTAATAGTTGCTAAAGAAAAGAGGAAGTAAATTTTGTACCCATTTACTCACTGAACCGAGATGTTTACTTCCTTGACGCGTTTACTTTGCCTAACTTTTCAATCGATTTATACTTCATATATGAGAAAAAAACGTAGAATTATACTGGACTAGTTTAAAAACTAAGGGAGTTACAGGATATTAAGAATGGAGTTTGCAACTTGTTTCTATGGAAAGTTCTGCTGGGTTGTAGATTTTGCTTTTTAGTTTATGTACAACTTTTCTTTGAGAAAACTCCAAATCCAATTTATTTGTAAAAAGTAGTATGAACATCATAACACATTAATTGACATGAACAAAAGAGTCATGATCTCTGTAAACAGTTCTCAGTGTGTCTGAAACAGCCCAAAAAAAGTTTACAATGTTACGCATGAAATGAACAATATTGATAGATTATGCATTTCATCTGATTATTTGTCAAATTGATTAAAACAGAAAAACTGTAACACTGGGTGGCATCACAAGAACTCTGCTGTGGGAGCAACTCCACTTTTTTATTTCAATTGTGTGCGCAATAAGAATAAACTGGCTTACAAATACATTTCTATGTAGATGATAGGGCTTTACTCACCGAGCCAAAAGACTTTAATGAAGTTGCTCAAACTGCTGTTTGTTTTATGACTGCTGTTTAACAATCAGGTCACCAATAGATTTGCCAGGAACAAATTTCGCTTTCAATCTGGTAAATCACTTTTTAAAAACCAAATATTATAACATTTCTTGCAACTCGATTTCGTCCATGGTGAATTATTTATGTTTTCACAAATATGGATTTTGTTTAAAACATTTTTTAACAGTTTCCAATCCTTCTATTTGACTTGTTGATAAATTGTATAATGAGTTATTGCATAGATTTTTGGGCTATTGCACTGTAGCAAATTTCTGTAAAAGTCCATTGTTCCAGGTTTCTTACATTAAGCTAAAAATGTATTTACAGAAGCTCATTAATATTTATTAAATAATTAATTAATTAATTGATGTAATTATCATAACAAGTTTGATAATACTAGAACTGGCCCACACCGATAGCTCAAAGTTTTCTAAATCTAGTCTTCTTAGCCCATTTTTTCCTACTCCTGCAGACCAAGGGAGTTTAAATTATTAGGAATATAAGGCTATGAAACTGCTTGGAGAAAAAAAACTCGAAAATACGACCAATCTAGTTAATTTAAAGTCCATTGTGCAAAATTTTCTTCTGGTAGAGGAAGTGGGGCGTCGTTGTTTTTTGGCATCTGCTGCCAACATTTTGAGTTTGCTCCTTTTTCATAAGGAATTTCTACAACCCACTTGCACCTTGTCATAATCTTTATAAATGATTATATACATTTTTTAATATTTTTACCTTAGGTTTAATAATAAAATATAACCAAGCAAGTATAGTTTAGCTATTAAATGCAGTTGTTATTTAATTTCTAGAATAGTGCTGGACAAAATTAAACATTATTCACCACTAATATATGATCACATCTGCAATGGTGGGCGAGTTCTATTGAAGCCTTAACACGGCATGTAGTTTTTTATTCAATATTATACTTTCAGTTTAGTGATATATTTTATGTTCTGTAATTTTTGCTTTGGTGCTTGTGGAATTCCTGAGTGTAATGATAACTCTTGGCCTGTTGAAAGTTTTGGGTTAAAACTGTTTGCAGCCTTTTAGATGCTTTGTCTGAATGTTAGATCAAGTTTCAGTTTGTAGTATTTGTTGAAACTATAGATATAACTTGTACTCTATTGCTATACTTATAGAAGACAGCAAATAGTAGAATTGAAATGGAAACATCACTCTATGATAGAAAGAAACAAAAATCTATGGAAAGGACAGTACCTGTAGATTTCACAGAGATTTAGCTGACAACTGTGAAAAAAGACAGTAATGTCATCTGATACGATGGATACAGAGTTTGATGCATATACAGACATTTCTGCACTGAATAAAACGATACTAACCTATCTACATTTAATTGTTTAATGAAACTCAAAGAAAGTTTTTTTCAGATCATAGTATTTATTTTTAATTTTTTTTGACATCTCTGTTATATTTAGTATACAGCAATAAATAGTTTAAAGGTTTACTGAGGTGCAACTCAAGTGTTGTACATAGAAGTGAACTAGCTAACTTACATGTTACTTCTAATGTCATTGCTATATTATATATTTGTAATATTTGTATTCTATCAACCAGTTACTTACATTACCATTTTATATATTTATCTGTATAAAAACTATAAATCTGCAAAAATAAAACCATCAAAAACTAAACATAAGGATTAATTTTTATCAAATTATCTTGAAATTGAATACGAAAGTGAGAAATCATCAACATCAGTGCGTAAAGTGATGAATAATTGCTGCGTATCACACAAGTATATAATACCTCACAATCTAATCAAAAGCTGTTATTTTGGCTAAAATACATGACCATATAAGGATCTATATATATATAATTGTATAAAACATCCAAGTGCTCTTCATGCAATTGTTGAGTGACAAAAAGCTTTACAAAAAGCTTGTACATGATTAAAGGTAGCTGAGTTTGTACAAATAGCCTGAGTTCTTAAATCAAGAGTGTTTGGTTAGTCAACCCCCCCCCCCCCCCCAAGATAAGAAAATCTCAAGCCATTTTAAAACTGAAAATTTCAATAAACTGATAGAAGACAATTCTCAAAACCTAAATAATTACTAGCCATCAAGTGTAATTTTTTTTACAGTTTTTTTCCAATAGTTTCAGGTTTAAAGTAAGGTCTAGTCTGTTGTATAATAACAACTGGCTAAACTGAATATGATTACAACAGTATATAGCAAAAGTAAAATACATGTTTGGAAATTGTCTTCTCTCGGTTTGTTGAAAACAAATCTTTGAATAGCTTGAGAGTTTCATGATCATGGGCATTTAACTGACCAAACCCTCACAAATTAAAAATCCAGGTAATTTTTACATCCTAAGCTATCTTTAATCTTGCACTAGCTCTTTTTAAGATGTTGTAAGCTCCAGTCGTTGCATGGGACCTGTAGGAGTATAAGTATATCCTAATATGGTCATGTATTCTCGAATGAGTGTTTGTCAATTATCAATATCAGCTGTTGATTGCATTGTATACAATTGTACACATTTGTAGTGTGGTATACATCACTAATTACAGTCTGAACCACCCATTAAATTCCTCTACTTGACTTTTTGTCAATACTTTCTCTTTTGGTATTCATTGCATCATGCACTGCTTTCGCCTCAAACTCATGTGTCTGTAATAACAGATTGCCTTTGAATAAATGAAAATCAACTTTACCAAATATTAAAAGTAACAGTATACGAAGCTTAAACGTTTCATACAGACTACATATAGTTATGTAATATACATGTACATAGATTGTGAACTGTTCGCTTACAGTTATATATCTACTGATTGAGTCAGCAGCAGAATCTACAGCATGTCATCTGCTGACTATATATTAGACTTTGTTGTGCATCTGTGAGACATCTGGTAGTTGACAAATAGTGGCAGAGATAGATATAAATGTTGCTGTAGTTTATAGATAGTCCTAGAGGCTGTCTATATCAGATACTTTGATGTCTAAACTCTCTACCTATCACAATTTACAAATATTACAGATGAGTACAAATTACAGATGTAAGTGTGTTGCTAGCTGCCGCTAGCTGCTGACACAAATTCGCATTGCACAATTTGTTATATAATGTGTATCAACCATCTACAATCAGACTTTAACATGCATTCAATAATCAACCAATCAGCTACAAGCAGTTTATCTCACTCTAATGAAAGCAAGATTCAGCAAAACGCATAAAGTGAAGTTTTAGAATAACCTGGGTTCTCAATTGAAGAATGTTTGGTTTGTTCAATGCCCATCATCAAAGTGCTCTGAAGCTTTTCAAAATTTTGAAATTGCAAGAAACAGAGAGAGAACAACTTTCAAACTCGTAAGATATACTGTAGTTTTTGAATAAAAATTTCAATCCTCTGGCAACTTTGAGAGATTTTACTGTATCAAAGTACAAATCGATGTACTGTATATCATACATGTTTGGGATTTGCTTTCTTTCTATTTTTCAGAAATTGAAAGTTTTGAAAAGCTTCAGAGCACCATCAAGATGGGCATTGAGCAAACCAAACACTCTCGAAGTGAGAAACCAGGCTTTTGCTAAAACCCCACTATAGATGTTTTGTTGAGGCTTGCTTTCATGAGAGTGAGATAAACTGCTTGTAGCTGATTGGTTGATTATTGAATACAAGTTAAACTCTGGTTAGGACTGGGTTTGTTTATACAAGAAATGTTTCACAGTTCTATTTATTCTCTTTTAAATTAAGTTTGGTAATGAAAATAAAAAAGAGTTATTCAAATACTTCATATTTATCCATAGATCACGTTAAAAAACACACTCAGATAAAATTTTAAAAAAAAACAAAAATACTTTATCCGCCAGAGCATTAGTGAAAGTTTTAGAAATGGGAAACAATAAAGCAATTACTTGAGTCGAACAAAAAACATAAATATATTAAAAATACAATATGCTAATTAAACAAATAAAACTTCAGAGATTTATACAAATTATGCGTATAGTTTTTATCATACATTGATTATGTATTATTCTTTCTGCAGTTATATATTTACTGATTGAGTCAGCAGCAGAATCTACAGCATGTCATCTGCTGACTATATATTAGACTTTGTTGTGCATCTGTGAATAATATATTGGTAGTTAACAAACAGTCCGATAGGTCTGTAAATGTTGTTGTAATTTATAGATCACCTTAGAGATACTGTCTACATCCGATACTTTGATGTCTAATTTCTTTTACGCCTCAACATCTGCAAATAAAACAATATAGTACAAACTATATATATGACATTGACATGCACTTCAACGTAAAAGCAAATAAAAATTGAAATGAATTGAAAAACTAATAAATTTGCAGTTAGTGTAAAAAATGAGAAATTAGGTGGGCTTCCAAAGGTGGACAACTCCAAGGCTAGACAACTCCAAAGGTAGACAACTCCAAAAATAGACAATTCCAAAGGTTTCAGGTCTTATTTATACAGACATGTGTTGGAGTGCTATTTACAGGCAGTAGCTGCTTTCAATGTAAACATGGTTCCTTCAAGAGATTGGGGGGGGGGGGGGGGAGGTGGGTGTAAAATAGGGCTGTGGAGGGTTAATATAGGGCAAATGGAGAATGGAGGGTAAATGGTGGATAGCGGGTAAATGGAGGGTAAATGGTAGGGGTCTGCATGAAGGCAGAGTAAAACAGAGAAGTGCCGAGCCATAAAGCAATATTGATGGGTAATGGGACGAATGGATCCAGGATAAAAAGAGAAAGGAACAGCACAGGGTTTACATTTTGCTACGCCAAACCATCACACAGCTTCTATTTTTAATCATCACAATGGCTGGTGTCACGGTCAATCTGATTTCTTCATGATTCATTGTGGTTACAAACACTGTAGTTTTGAATCAACCCCTACTCCCTGTATCCCCCCTGTCATCCTCTCCTTTTTCCTTAGCCATCCTCACCCCCATGGGAATGGCCGAGCAAGTCCCCTTTCGTTTTTCTTAACTGCCCTGGTAACTGACATCCTTAGTGAATGATGCCTTAACCCCCCCCCCCCCCTTTCCCACCCTAACCCATTGAAACCTGCACAGTCTAACCCCTATTCTTTTCCTTCCAGCAACTCAAGTTTCAGCCCCCAGTGTGGCTAGAAGCCCCCTTTTTCGTAGCCAAACATTCCTAAAATTGCCACCAGTTCTACCTGGATTGCCTCCCCTTGTGGACACAATTCCTCAGAAGCAGACAAGTATACAGTGTTGGAACCTAAATAATCAGGCCAGAGGTACCAAGAGAGAATTGGTGCAAGAGTTTCGTACAAGCTGACGCATTAGGAGAGAAATACAAGGACTTTCAACTGCGCCTGCTTGCTGTAAGCCAATCAGAGACTATTATTTCAACTGCACCTTAACTTTATAGATAGAGGAGCACACTTAATTATTGTCAGTAGGTTGTCAGTTGTGAGAGGTAGAAGAACTATCTGTACATTATATTTTTGTGTCGTTTAAACTTATATAAACGTATTGACTTTTACCACACACTACTCTGTCTGCCCAGTGGCAGTGGTTGTATCTGGTAGTCAGTTGGGGGGTTGTCTGAGAATCGAGCCCAGGTTGAGCCAAGGTCAAGTGAAGGCCGAGTTGTATAAAATGGCTTTCCATTTACCTCGGAGGAGGTAACTGTTATTAATTCTAATAACTCCTACATCAACGATTGACCCTTTTGCCTGCTCAGGAGTTGTCACACCTTGAACTATCAAAAGCCGCAGGCAACAGGTTGGCAGGCAACCTGTTGCCTGCGGCTTTTGATAGTTCAAGGTGTGACAACTCCTGAGCAGGCAAAAGGGTCAATCGTTGATCTAAATAACTCCATTCCCACTGTACAGTGCAACCTTCGCACCAGTACACAGTTGCAATAGCTAGAGGAGAAGCTGAAAGTCTCTACAGCGACAAAAACAAAATGATTGCTAATATTGAGTGGATATTTAGTAACTAAATGTTCCAATCACAGCATGGCAAGGAAAAATATGGCAGCCATTTTTACCACAATTTTTTTTATATGACAGCAATATGTCCTCATTCAGGTCAGTCTTTCTGGTGTTTACATCTCTTACCAAAATTATATATTATGTAAATTTTTAAAACTGTAGTGTAAGATTTTTATTACTGTACCTGTTAAAAGTTGAGACCAGATTATTTTTTCTGAAAACAATGCGATAGCGAACAATTAGTTTTATGATTGATAGAAACTAAATGTTGAGTGAGAAACTTCATTCTGCTAGTTTTGCATCCGCCGTATCAATAACAGTATCCACCTGTTATGGATATTTCATGAAAGTTCAGGATTCTGAAGTACAAAACCTGATTGATTAACACCAAACAGTATGAAAACCAATATCAAAAGTTCAGCAAAAGATACTCTCACAATGGTTTCTTGTACACATACAATATGTTGAAAAGGCAGCAGCAGTACCTGTATAGCAGCTGTCCATTAGTGTGCACATGTAGTAATGTAATGGATTCCGGTCTGTTACCACGGACATCCACTAGTCTCGAGTATTCTACCTCTCTCCAGAGGGGACACTGTGTTGCTCGACAGTGACAACTGTCCAAGCGAATTATCCGGTATAGCTAGAGCCCATGGCTCACACAAACAACACAGAGTGAAGTTTGAATACTGGCTTTATCTTCACAAGACAAGGTTCTAGGGTGGCAATCCACTAGGGTTATTGGTAAGACATGAGAATTAATGCAATGAATAGAGGTAAATTCAGCCCTTTTATAGGTGAACTGACAGGAAGTAATTAGCATATTATATATAGAGTAATAGCACAGGAAGTTATTCAACCAATGCACACAGGTATATAAATAGTCAACAAATCAGGTAAGGTAAATATTTAAAGGTAAAGAACGCCAAGTGGCTAAAGGGCAGAGTCCTGTCTCCTTGGTCCAATCATACGTCCTAGAGGGTTTCCAGGCTATAGCTAGCTTATGGTTCACTTGTCTGGTAATCTGAGGAAGTGTACTTCCGGTTCTCGGCCTTGACTAAGATCCTAGGTAAGTTTGAAGTTCCTCCACTATGGCGACCATCTTGTGCCGGTCCAGTATAGTTATCCCGGGTTGGTAAGAGGTCAATACCGGCCCTGCATGGGTCACTACCGGCCCTGCATACCATGCCACCGGCACAGTACAACTTCCCACCTAATCAGCAGTTAACTGAAAACTGTAGGTAGAAGTCTAGCGCATTGTTCTCAAAGGGTGACGAGTAAACTACCTGTTTACTGTGAACTTTCACCAAAATCTACCACAGTAATACAGTACAATAAGCTTTGTGTTTTGTTTGTATGCAAAAAGCTGATTGATAGCGATCAAAAGTTACTTTCACATGCCCTGATAATGATAAGAGTTTTTTGTTTAATTTCTGTGCTATCGGTTTCAGAGTTACGCCAAATGAATATCAACAAATAGCTAAATGTGATTGTTAGTTAAATGCTCTCTAACTCGGCAAAAAAACAAAAAAAAACAAAAACAAAATAGAAAAATTAAATTTTTACAAGCTCCACCAACCCTCCTTTTTAAATAGACTCGCTACAAGTTACCTGAGGAGTGTTAACTTTATTGCATGTTACCTGGGACGTTTAAAAGAGTTTTATTACATATATATATATGTATATATTATATTTATAAGATCACCAAAAAAATCTATGAATATGTTTTGCAAAGATCTTTTAGACATTGAATATACTCAACACTTCTGCTTTTAATTGCTTTCTATGGGAGAGTTTATAATATGCGACAACTTCTAAGTGTAGAGCAGCCTTTAAAAGTTTCATGATGGAACGAGGCACAAAGCTGTACAAAATACTATTTGTATGTTCTGCACAACTGATTACTATGTCAATATGCGTTCACGGTAAAAAGTAAAGAGGATGGATTTTGCAGGAAAACATATATTGAATGGATCAATTAAAACATAAAGCAATTATCATATTATCTTGTAGTTGTTTCCACCTACTTGAACACAACGCATAACCATTTGTCTCCCTTATTTATACACAACCACAAAATGGTTGATTACAGAGAAGTTTCACTTTAGAAGTAACTTTAACTTTAGAAATAACTTTCACTTTAGAAGTAACTTTCACTTTAGAAGTAACTTTCACTTTAGAAGTGACTTTCACTTTAAAAGTAACTTTCACTTTAGAAGTAACTTTCATGTTGGAAGTAACTTTCCAGCACAAGTTAGGTTGTAGTACACGCAGTATGCTTGTGGATTTGATACATCTACACACTGATTCTTGTTATAGTCTTCACTGAATGTGTTCCATACCCTTTGTGGTCTCTCATGGGCCAGCTTACAGAAATAATTCATGAAATCTAAAAACAGTTTTAAAGTGAAATGATTTCACAGCTAAGAAATTATTATTTTCTAGGGTCTACATCACAATTGAAGTGTGTCATCAAATTAACTGCTTGGTAAAAAAAAATTGTAAAATTTTTTTAAAATTACTTTGTAAAATTTTCTTGGGCACTTCAAGGCATTTCAACATGTTCCAACATTTCAGTAAAATTCATTCAATTCATTTTTCTTGTAATTGAACACAAAAGTTGTAAATATCAAGAGGCTAATAATCTTAGTTCAAATTATATCGATGTTGCATACGAACCATTTACATATCAAGGGCTTTAAATGTATTATATATTTATATAGAATCACTCACCTCCATAGTACATGTAACTTCTATTGTTATTCATAACATGGTGGCTGGTGTCAAGGTCAAAATGATTCCTCCATTGATGGTAGTAGTTGAAAGCCTTATCATGTTGTGACACAAACTTGAGATGGTTAGCGAGAGCTTCTGGTGACGTAAAGTTTTTAACGTGGATAAAACTATTTGATGGCGCTACAGCTTCATAGTCTTCTATTGATAGACCCCCTAGTGCTACAGGTATTGTTGTGCTGTTTGATTCTAGAACTTTCCATAGTTTCTCAGTGATGTAATCCTTACAGATATTGTTTTCGAAAGATAGATAAAACATGTAATCGGCCATATTTGCATCATCTTTTCTCTGAACATTTTTAAAGCGTTGTAACGTCGAGTCACACACATTAAGTAAAGGAGATGTATAGATGTCAATGTGTATGTACTTGGAAAGTTCCAGAACGTATTCTTCTCGAGCGCTGTAAATGTTATGGAAGTTCGGTGGATTTGTACAATGTGAAACAAACCACATCATGCGTAACGGTCGCATTGTTGGCTTAGGAGTGAAATAATCTGATCGTAGGGGAGAGAGCGGAACTAGCTCTGGTCGAAAAATATGTATATTCCCTGCATTATCTCTGTGATACGTAGCGCTGTAGTTGAACAGACCATCCCATTTGCTCTGAATACTTTGAGCTTTCAGTTTAATTGGAGCCTCTTTAGAAAAAAAAGCCCATAAATCTTTTGCACCTTTGTAAGGAGGTTTTTTGATGCGTTGTACATCCCCCCCAGCAAAGAGCAATAAGTCTGCTCCAAAGGGAACAGGTCTACCCTGCTCATAGTGACATTTGTACTCTCCGGTGTCGATAAAAAAAGTTTTTGGATCGTACAAGCTCATCCTCCTGATTGTCATTACTTTCTCCTGTTTCTTGAAACCATTGTACAGTATCTGTCGCACATCTAAAACATACGTTATTGATTGCTTAATCCTAAAACAAGCTTAAAATTTCAATACAGCCAAAACGAAAAATTGAATCACTGTTTCTATAACGAAAGAGAACGCAAATTTGTAACTGCATGAAAGTTATTAACACAAAAGTTTCAGCAATAAACATTTCCTTGCTTGTTTTACACAAACAGGCAGAAAACAAGTATGCTGATTAGTTAGAAAATAATTACCTGTTTTGAAATGGTAGGTGATGTTGGCTTAAAAACAAAAATCTAGAAGTTGTCTCCCCATAGAGAAGACAATTTATACGACACATCAGTAGAACAATAGCTCTAGTGCCAAGATTAACATAGTGGAACTTTTCAGAAGTAATATGCACTTAAACTAAACATAAAGCCGATATGAAATGGTACTCGTTTTTTCAGCCAACCATACTAAATAAACTCTTTATCTTATAGTGTACGCAATAGTTTGCAATATTAAAATTATAAACTGCTTAAATTATTAGAAATTTTCCAAAAATAAACAATTTTTATTTACATATTCTGTAGCCTACATACAATTGCCTAGCTGGCTGTTCAAGACTGTAATTATCACAGCTCCTGCCACAAATGTCGATAGTAAAAAGACAGACTGTCTCATGATGGTTGAACTAGCAGTAGAGATCAGATAACTCCTAGTAAACGTAGAGAAGGGCAATCAGCTTCTCACGGCATAACTCTGTGAAAGAAACAAAAACAATGGGAAAAAGTCTAGAAAGTGGTTCCAGAACAGGTTTGCTAAGACGCTTGAGTGTTTGAAATAGACTGAACTGAAACTAGGAAACATAATTGTTAAAATTGTATCCTGCCTGAAACTCTTGCTTCGGGCTCCTGTGAAACTGTTTTCTCATGTTTTTCACATTATTCAACTGAAGATATTATTATTATGAGGCTGAAAATGTTTTCTACACACCAAGTTTCCACACTTAATCCCATTACCATCTGAAAGAATCTGGTAATTTTCATTTCTTGCCCACTGCTGATATTTATGAAAATTAGAAACAAAAAAATTCAAATTTCTTTTTAGCGATTAATCACCATCAAAGAGGATGCAACTCCAGGCAAAAACAACAACCGGTAGGTATTGCAACTACTCCCTTATCATCAAGGTACAAACATCTTACATGGAAATGACTATTGGCTATTGTGTGAAAATGTCAACAAAATTTTAATAAATTCTCACAACCATATCAAATAAAAGTTTGAATAGAACCAGTCAAGCGTGCAATGAGCTGCCTTATCTCCTATTGTATGCGATGTAAACATTGGAGTTTAATATAACTGTAGAAGCTAGTGCAAGTAACTAGTAGCAGGCTGGCCTGAAGTGAGTTGTTAGATGCATGTGCATACCTCTGAAGGAGAACTGCAGAAGACAGGATGTACTCTTCTGTAAGCTTGCTGCTCGAGAGGCTGGGCTTGACTTACAACAATGTCTATGAGTTTGTATACAGTAAGAAAGGTGTAATATGTCTTGTCACTGCAGTTGCCACTTCTGCTCTACTACTGTACAGACTTTTACGCAAGAAAGGATCTATCCGAAAAACCTGGAATAAACAATATGATTTTATCATAGGTGAGTACAGTAAAGTCACGTCAGCGAATGAGTAATATTTTTATTGTTTGTAAAGACAGCCAACTGTGTAATAAATAAGATTCAGAGCAAAACTACACTCACTAAATTAATAAGTAACTTACCCTGGCCATAAGTTTAAATAGTTTGAAGACCCTGAGTGACGCATAACAATCAGTAGCAACGCAAAGTTCCCATTGTAACAATTCTGACCAGCAGTTACCACTGCTGCCTTTGTTGCAATAGCTGTCAAAATGCACCAATGATCAGCAATAGCTTCTGGTGATGTTGGATTCATACCAACCAATGGCCCTGATGTCAACTCTCCCCCGTTTGTAGCGCCATGTTTGTTACAGTTGGAGCTGGCTCTGCAGGATGTGTGCTAGCTAACAGACTCTCAGCTGATGGTAGATTCTCTGTACTACTTCTGGAGGCTGGAGGAGAAGAGACAGAATACCCACCAATGGATGTACCTATTGCTGCCACAGATGTGTGCAGCAAAGATACATGCATCTGGCCAGATCAGACTATACCACAAGAGAACAGCAAGAACTTTGTTAACCAGGTTTGTGCTCAGCTCACAGTTCACTATTTGTACCACAGCCAGGGATATTCATTTTTTTTATTTTTGACAAAATTTTGTATTTTCTTGCTCTATTTTGTCATGGAAGTAAAATGAAATGACAGAATGGTCGTGGAAATTGCTAGCATTGTCTAACTTTACAAGCTGAGGTTTTCATTTGTTAACTTGCTAACAGAAAATTTTCTTTTCATTAGCACTGGTTTCATAAAAAAATATACCATTAATTAAAAGCAACTGTAGACTTAGTTTTTTGAAACAAATAGTTTTAGTTTGTTTTCGCAACCTAACCCCAAGCACAAAATATTTTTTTACAATGATTACCTACTAGTACAGGTATAAATAAATATGTCTTTTGACAAAAAAATACATTCAAGCTGTTGAAGAGAATTTTCTAAAAAACGTACAAATTTAAACATGCAGAATTTAGAAGCAATCGAACAGCAGTTTTATATGTGCAGAGAGTTTGGTCCCAGCATGGCAAGGTTCTCGGAGGTAGCAGCTCAATAAACTGGATGTTATACGTTCGAGGACACAGGCTAGACTATGAAAGCTGGGCTAAGCTTGGCTGTACTGGTTGGAACTGGGACAATGTGCAACAGTATTTTAAAAAGATGGAAGACTATTTTCTACCTGGAGGTTTGTACAAAATAAAATTTTAGTTTTTTTGGCCATTGCCAATTGCAGACTAGTGGTGAGGTAATTCCTAGAATATGTGTAATGAACCATAGTTGGTTGTTGAAATGTCAAATTCACTCTAAAAGGAGATGTTTTAGCGATTCATGTTCACTTTCAGCGCAATTGTGAATATAATTTTTTTCACAGCCTTTTTAAGGCCTCTCCACACACAGCGTTATACGGCCATGAATTTGGCACAAAGGGAGAAGTTTTCCTTCCATGAGCTGTTATTGCACTCCACACACAACGATTATGCACAGGACGGTTCTCATCAACAGTTTATAGTGAACGCATGGGCAGTCACTGCAGAGAAAATTAAAATGAAAAAAGTGGATACGAGCGATCTGAATTGACCAATCAACGCCAGGGAATAATCACAAATCGTGAGACCGGGCGAAAAAATCAAACATGCTTGATTCTAGAGGATCACGACAAATGGAGGAAAATTATTCATATACGGTGAAATAAACAGCCGTTTCCTGTTTCCCGTGACAAAATCGCTGTGTGCGGAGAGGCCTTAATTGTATCAGTATCAATAGCTGAGAAACAAAATAGTTCCAATTTTTTAGTTTTCACAGTGATATATATATAAATCTAATCAACAAGAAAATCATCAACATCCTTCAAAAAAAGTGATTCTTTAAATGTTAATTATTCAATATCCTAAAGCCATCAGACAACAAGCAATATGGTGGTTTGTTTAAGAGCAGACAACTCTAGCGAGCATTCTGTAAATGCCAAGAAAATGTAAAAGTTTCCAGCATGGTTCAAAGCAAATTGTGAAATAGCACATTATTTAAGTTAATTTTTGATTTAATTTTTAGAAGAATTAGGGCATGGTGGTCCTTTGAGAGTTTCAACTTTCCCTCAAATGGGCTTTACAAATCAGCTGATAAAAGCTAATGCAGAACTGGGAGTTGCAGAAAACACTTCATACAACAGTGGAGATAACCAAGGTTAGTACATCTTTTACTGAACATGTGATGTATTTGTACAGCCGCATACTAAACGTTTTTTAATTTTTCGAGAACTAGTAACTTTGTAAAAAACATAATTTTAATGCTCATTGAGTGAAAAAATTGTCACACAACTTGGATAGTGTTAACCAAGTTGTGTTTGATGTGTAGCAGCCGACAGTATTTATCTTCCTTCTATGGATGTAAGAGACCTATACGAGGTTAAAAATACTTTATGATAATGGCTGACAAATTGTTTCGCTAGAGTAAATTACTGAAATGATTAAAACCAAAGCGATATTTGTGGTCTTTTAAATAATGTGGTAGATTTTGGTGAAAGATAATAGTGAACAGGGCGTTTGCTACACCACTTCTCCACTCTATGCGCCTACAGCGATCGGTATGATGCTGTGCCGGTAGCAAAATCATACTGTGCCGGTAGTACAGCACACAGGGCCGGTACCGGGCCGGTATGACCTCTACAGGGTCGGTAGTGACCTCTGCAGGGCCGGTATGCTGACACAGGGCCGGTACAAGATGGCTGCCATAGCTGAGGAACTTAGAAATTAGCCAGGACTTACCACCAAGCCAGGAACCAAAGCTACCTACCCTAACATCTGCGGTAACTAGGACCACAAGCTAACTGGAGCCTTGGGACCTTATAGGACAGCCTGATTGGCCAGCAGGAGATAGGACTCCGCCCTTAGCCACTTGGCACCTCCCTTATTTAATCCCTATTGATTACCTGATTGGTTGACTATTTATATGAGCATTTACATTGGTCTAATCACTTCCTGTACTATTATTGTTATATGTTTGATACCTGTGAGCTCTCCTATAAAAGGAGAGACATTTCATATATTCATTGCATTCATTCCTATGTTGCAATGGCATTCACTCTTATATTGCCAACCCTAGAGGAATAATTACCCTCAGGACTATCATAGAGAATATAGCCACTTATACAAGCACTACGCTGTACTGTTTGTTTGAGCCATGGGCTCTTGCCTTACCGGGTAATTCAGTTACCCTGCACAGTTGTCACTGTCACTCAGCACAGTGTCCCCTCTGGAGAGAGGTACAATACTCGAGACTAGTGGATGTCCGTGGTAACAGACCGGAATCCATTACAATAATAATACAATTGAAAATCGAAGCAGCGGAGTGAGGTTAAATATCTGTTTTTTTCCATCTCCGTTGCTGGCTGCATAAGCAAAATTACTACACCAATGGACTTTGTTATTACAGACACGCCTTAACCTTTCCAGGGCTGGTTACACGCTACAGTTTTAATTTCAAGACACAAAAGATTGTTATTTGCTTTTATAGGCTGAGCACAATTATTGCTGTGTCAACAACAACCTTTTATCCTCCTATACCGTTTGTTATCAAAGCCACTAACTGTTGGAAGCCTTAATAAGTTCAGATTATGATCTTTATTAGAAGCTGTTAGTAATGACACGAGCCTAAAAGTATATAAAGATCTCAATTAATTGTTTTTGAAACGAAAAAAAAGGCAATGCTTGCTAGTAGTAGACAGAGATCTGCTCCTATATTACTACTCTTGCTCAATGTGAGTGGATCAGTGTAAAGGAATGGTGGCTAGCAAAAAATTGATCAGTAGCGAAAACCTGTCAGGTCACGCTTGTGGTTGAAGTGCAAAAGGAAAGATTAGGATGTGGATAATAGAAAAGCCGGCTTAGACAAAATTCAAGCTAGTTATCATGCATCAACTGGAGTACCTCATATCAGAGTTGCTTCCTCTCTTTATATTTTGAGTAGCAATAATAACCAATGATTATTCAAACTTGTTTTTTTACTAATCAATTTACATCTATAATCTGACACGAAACAGTGATTTTTCGTTTGACAATAAACTTTTACAGATTGCTCTATTGATATGTTGTGAGCCCATATCACATTGCGCAAAAAGATTTTAATTTCTTGCGTCTTTAGTGATTAATCGATTATAGAATTTCACTAATTTGTTGGTGTATAACAAGTATTTGTGCTCTGCGTGGCATATTTCAGTGTCTTTGTTGTATTGTCAACAACCAGGTGTGTGTAGAGCTCATGTGAATACCAAAAATGGTGAGAGATGGAGCACAGCTAAGGCATACCTGCGACCTGCTATGTCAAGGTCAAACCTTCATGTAGTTAGTAATGCCCATGCTACTAAGGTATGTAGCGTAATATGTTTTTGTCTGTTTTTACAAGATTAACTGAGATTAATGCAACATTCATTTGTGGGCATACAAACCACTAAATTTTGTATTCTACAACCTTACCACAGATCCTATTTGAGGGAAAGAGAGCTGTTGGTGTAAGATTTATCAGACCTGGTGGATATTCTTATGAAGTATTTGCTAACAAAGAAGTTATTGTATCCGCTGGTGCTATTAACTCTCCACATCTGTTACTTCTGTCTGGTGTTGGACCAAAGGAACAGCTCAACAAACACGGGGTAAGCAACCTGATGTATACATTACATAGATACATAGACACGAGTAAATAGATGTAAATGCATAGACATAGATATATAATTATTAATCTTTTCTTACACACAGATAGAAGTTGTTGCTGACATTCAAGGAGTTGGCAGCAATTATCAAGATCACTGTTCAATGGGAACTGATGTTTTCTTTGACAACTCAAATGATGTGGAGCTTCTGGATGTGACTGAGATTGAGTCAAGCTCATCACTTGCAAAATATCTGGTCACTGGGGGAGGTAAGCAAAGCCAGCCATTTTTATTAATATTTTTTATTAGCTAAAAGATTTGTTATTAAGTAAAGCCTCAACTTCTATTTTGAATCAATCAATATAGTTTACTACAAGATTGTAAGGAGAAACTACCCCCACACATGGCAAGGTTATTAAGAAGACAACTCCGTTATAAGATTGTGTATGAAATCTTTTCCTGTCCCAAACAAATAATAGTGGGAGGAAGCGTGCCCCGTTTGGGTTATTTTGGCTATTGTTGATGAATGCTTTAAATCATTCTTTACCTGATACCTGAATGTTGGTTGCTAAATGAAATTATCTAATGTAAGTTGTGAAGTTAAAATTTATGACTTAGCATGTTTATAAAATTTACTGCTTAGAAAATATTATTTACATCTCGTATTGCTACACAAGTTTTGTCTGATGTCAGTCAAAGAAATCATTGTAATGTTATACACCTTGATGTCTTCATTAATTATTGTTTACTCTCTGCGCAGGACTACCTTCTAGGGCCACTATCACTACCTGCTATACATGTCTATGTCTATCTACTAGGGCCACTATCACTACCTGCTATACAGTCCATGTCTATCTACTAGGTCCACTATCACAACCTGCTATACAGTCCATGTCTATCTACTAGGGCCACTATCACTACCTGCTATACAGTCCATGTCTATCTACTAGGTCCACTATCACTGCCTGCTATACAGTCCATGTCTATCTACTAGGTCCACTATCACACCTGCTATACAGTCCATGTCTATCTACTAGGTCTACTTTCACTGCCTGCTATACAGTCCATGTCTATCTACTAGGTCCACTATCACTACCTGCTATACAGTCCATGTCTATCTACTAGGGCCACTATCACTGCCTGCTATACAGTCCTACATATTCTTGGATGAAGATAGTGGAGAGTACTTATTGAGTGATGAGGCACCAAAAATGCAGATTCATGTGATGTACGGCCCTCTGGCTGGTGTAGATAATGAGGCTATGCATCGATTCATCAAAATGTATAACATAAAACCTGAGCTGGTAAGTCACTTCTGCTTTGTGGTATTTTAATTCTGTAGGAGTTTTCTTTCCTTTACTACAATGATCACTGGTAGTTGTGTTCCCTTTGTATATGTACTGCTACTGGCACAGTGCCCAATAGGCACCGGCTAAGGAATAGCTCATGCAGCAAGATAAAACAAAATTACGTCGATTCCTCCCCTAGTAGAGAGAATTTGCTACATTTGCTGTGATAAAATTTTTATTAGTAAATATTTTTTGTCAAACTACATACAATGTCATCTCCATTATTATCTTTCCTATAAATGGTTCTATATTTTGACAAGAAGAAACGGAAATCACACATATAATTATTTTGTATCATTTTAGCTAACTATATTATAACTGATCGTAACTAAAACATTGTAAAAAAATTTCTAGCTTCAGTTCTTTTGTATTCCGAAACTTTTGTTTTAGAAAAAAAATTATGATTCTTTTAAACTTGAGCTTCGTACAAAAAATTATTATAAACTCCGATAATGTGATGTTATTGAACAGGCTCACTCTTTCTATGGTGGCAACTCTGAAAGAAGGGGTATTTACTTGGCTATTGCTTTGCTTCACCCTCACTCCAGAGGAAGTATTTCATTGGCCAGCAGTGACCCACTAGATCGACCTCTGATTGACCCTCAACTTCTTATCGATCGCAGAGATAAAGACGTTGTACTCGCAGGTCGGCTATAAAACTTCAAGCTTGTTTTTGATTTCTTTACAGAGAGTGTGTAATGTTGTCAGTAGTTCTTCTTGCTAACTTGCAAACATTTCTAATTAAGTTCATCAAATTTTTTTCATTATTTAGTGATAAATTCAACTGATTTCTGCACTGCGGTTGGGTCATGATAATATAAAAATTAAACAACTTCAAAATCAAATATTAACAACTGATAAATTTATTTTGCCATTGCTCAAGTTGCTTAAGATAATAATTTTTTTCTTTCTGGCAATTATCGTGAGGAAAAATTGTTTGATATGTAAGGTAAATTATTATGGTTGTTGCTTGGTTTTCTACAGCATTTATGTAACAATAGCATGATATTACCAGGGTTCAGATATGTCAGAGATCTCATCAATACTCCAACAATGAAAGAACTTGGAGCTTACATTCTAGATGAAAGATATCCATCAAGAGAAAGGAATGTATCTGCAGATGTAGATCCAACAACGGATGAATACATTGAAGAGAAAATGAAACACAACGCCTCGTTGATCTGGCACCCAGCAGGCTCGTGTAGAATGGGCCCAGTAGACGACCCCAATACCGTTGTTGATCCACAGCTAAGGTATGTTTAGAGATAGTACAGGCATTGACGGATCCAAAATTCGTTTCAATTGTATTTATTAAAAATAAGTCAAACCTTCTCTAGCCAACAACAATAAAAAAATTATTCGTAGTCAAAAATAGAATGTGCTAATTGCTAATATTAATGTGTGCTGTTAAAATATTGCTGCTATAAAATTTGTGCTCCTAAACTGCAATCCTAGCTTATATCATGAGTAGTTTTACCATTTCCGCGTTTCACTTTCAATGAATAGTTGTTTCCAAAAACTGAATGATTTTAGCGGAATATCCATTTATATTAGTGTATCAACAGAAAACTTATTGGGGTTGTTTCCATCACCATGAATTGGTCCGCGTACAAATATAGTGGCATGTCAACTTTTTTTGTAAATTTTTTCTTAACCCACCTACGTAGTTATTATTACTACTAAACATGTCAACTCCATCTTACCATTGAGTAGAATTAATATAAAAGTATAAATGGTCAAGGATGAAATGGTCAAAGATGGAAACGGTCACAAATGGAAGTGGTCAAAGATGGAAATGAGCACAAGTTGAAAAGGGTCATAAGTAAAAATGGTCAATAATGAAAATAGTCAAAGATGAAAATGGTCAAAGATAAAAATGGTTATATGGAAAATGGCTGCAGAACAAAATGGTCCAGAGTGCAAATGGCTCGGTGTCAAATGATTAAGGGTGGAATGGGTTACTGGAAATGTTATGAAAAGACTCTAAACTTTATTTTTCATTTTAAAGTTTTTTGTCATTCATGACACTTTATGCATAATTTTTTTCTTTTTTATACAGAGTTCAAGTAGTGGAGAGACTGAGAGTGGTAGACAACTCCATAATGCCTCATCTAACATCTGGTAATACCAATGCTCCAGCTATTATGATTGGCGAGAAAGCATCAGATATCATACTACAAGCTCATACATAGACATCTGATATCATACTACAAGCTCATACATAGACATCTGATATCATACTACCAGCTCACACATAGACATCTGATATCATACTACCAGCTCATACATAGACATCTGATATCATACAACGAGCTCACAGTCTCCATCACTAAATTGTCCAAATTTTTTCCTGAATCTCCAAATTTAAGCTGTTGAGTACAATAGGACCATGTATTTTGTATTTTTGATGGGACATTTTGGTGTAAAACACCAAAATTTTATTTTTGTCTGCAAATTTTGATGAAAAAGAATGTATTGAATGAAAAAAAAATTATTAACAAAAATGGACTAGACAAATTTAGCTGTACAACAAAAGATGGCTATTTTTTTTTATTCAATATTGGACAATAAAATAACTCATCATAAATAAAGTATATAGTTAACTATATATTCTTTTTATTCCCTTTTTAGCATAAAAATATAGATGATTGTACTAAAGGTACAACATTAGTACTAGATTGTACTAAACAAGTGTTCATTTTTTATATAAGTTACATTTATTTACAAATGCTAATTCACAAAATTGGTATTTAATGGAGTTGTCTCCACTATGAGGAGATAACTCTGGGTTAATGATAGAAAATCCAGACCTCATAATTAGACAAATAGAAATTATAAAATTATAATCAATTATGATATCAAGAATAATAATATTCCAAGTAGCTTAGTTAGACACTTCAGTGGCACAACTTAAATTATCTTTTGTAAACAACATAACAGCTGAAAAAAATTGATCATGCGTATATTTATCTCTGTACCAACATGTGTTGCCACTCTTGTATCCAACCCAGAGTTAACCATTTGGCTCAGCTCTATGCCTACGACAACAGTTAGTTATTGGGTCATGCCTCTATTTGCAAATGTACCCGCCATTGCGCTACGTCACCTTATTAACCATTGCAAATAGTTCATTCATTGAAGCTGCAGTATTTTCTCACTTAGTCTCAGTTAGTATCTTTGCTGCCCAGTTTATAAAAGTAGTTCTGTTGCTTTATATTATTACACGATACTTCAAGCCTCTTCACTGCCGATGCCTCAGGGTATTTCCCACCATCCTCTTACCTCTAGGCACCTCAGACTAACTACGTATATATTCATTTTTAGCCAGTAAAGAAAAGAAAAATCAGTATTATGTTTTATGTCTTAGAATCAGCATCGATTTCAATATCCGGTCAGAGACTGGTTATAACAACATTAATATTTCATCCATTTCACAGCTCTAACAGTCTAGGCAAACACTATTGTTCTTTTGAATCAGTTCCAAAGCAGACCAATGGAGCTCAGGTAATCTGGAGGCTAATGACCTTGCTTACAGTTTCACAGCAATTAAAATGGAGAAATCAATATGTTGTTGAGGGAAACTTGAATCAATAGCTGGCAGCGATCTACCTGCGCAGCGATCCACCTGCACAGCTACTCGTATGTAGCACCACACTAAGGTTAAATCCTGACCCTCCTAATAGAATTTTTATGCTAGATTTCCTATCATTGCCTTTTCCTACTGCAACATTTTAGTGAGTGATCATTGAGAAATTACATTGCTTTGAGTTTAAAAACAGAGTTCTAGAATATACACGGGGTTTCAACGCCTAAATCTTTCATTTTTCTACGACAATAAACATTAAACACGAGAAAAATCAAAAGTGAGTTGCGGCCTACTTTTTCCATGGCAGAATGTTGCAATGAGATAATTTATTACAGCAACGAGCATTATGTTTTTGAGGCATAAAATGTGAAATAGTAATTGTACATTTCCACTACTGCTTAATTTTTATGCTAGACAATTCTTCTTTTTAGAACTACTTTATCAGTTAGACTACAATGTAGTTGACAAAAATGATTACTATTACTTGGAGCATCACCAACAATGTTCCAACATAAGGAAAGTCAGCATAACAGCTTTTGTAAGAATTTTCTCCATGCTAAACATCCATCACCAATAATCAACATGAGCGAAAATTTGGCTCTTTACCTGTGAAAAACACTCTGCTTTCATATATATTGTAACAACTTCAATTTCAGAAAGATATCAAAACAAGCTATTTTTTTATAAAGTATATCACACAACCATTTTATTTTGCTTTTGATGATATGCCAGCACTGGATTGGTATAATTGATTTGGTACATAGCTAGCTTTTTTTAATTCCTCAGAAATCTGAAATGTTAGTTCATTTCTTTTTGCTTTTACGTTTTGCCAGCAATGCATAAAAAAAATTTTCATGCATTTTGTTGAAATCTGTTTGAAAGCAATTGTGATTATGTAATAAAAAACCTGCCACAATGCTTATAAAAAGGAATAACGGAAAAACTAAATATATACATTTTTATGCATTAAAAGAAATATATTTGATTCCCTTTTATCTACATTTATTTAAGTTTCTACTGTTACTACAATCACTAAAATTTTAGAGTACTTAACTCAACTACAAGAGTATTTTGTGGATATTAACTTGGGCTATAACTGACTTTCTCATGTAGATATCTCATCAAATCCGACCATTGTTTCCTCGTAAGATGCGATGGATGAACATTTATGTACACCACACAGTTCAAACCTCCATAAATTGATTGAAGAAATAACAGAACCCATTTGAAAACGTTTGTGTTTGGATTGAACAGAAAAAATAAGCGATATACAGCCATTGTTATGATGAGGAGTGTGTAGCTAAGAACGATGCATATGGTGACGTATTGGCTGGCATTTCTTAGCTCTTGGTAGTAGACTTCCGTTATCTGTGTCTCGGCCATTATCTTCATTTCCTTCCACATCGGTATTAGTAATATGATTGACATGAGAAACGGTAAAAAGTTAAATACTAGGGCTATTAGCCCGCTTGCGTTTTCATCTCCGAACATATCTGTATAACAATCCTTAACCAAAGCGGTAGTGATGTGCTTGAGCGTAGTTAGAAATAAACTAGACCCCCAAATTACAGCCGCGGAGTTGCCTATGTTATTGACCACTTTAATATTGCAGTAGTCGTGGGGTTTGCATATGGCGCAATATCGCTCGATTGCTGCTAAACCTAGCAAATAATACCTGACTGAAATCGCTGTCTCCAAAAGCATCGTTATTGTAGTCCATGCCAGCAGTTTTCCGATTCCTTCTGGAACTAGATGAGATAGATGACAGTTCAATATGCTGACGAACAGTAGGACAGCGTTGATGATGTCAACTATCGTAATATTGATGACAATCCAAAAATAGTTCAACTCTTTCAACGTTTCGTTTCTGGTCAGCAGAGCTATGTACAGGAAGTTGATGACAGCTACCAATGCGTTTGTAGACAATGCCGTTCCCACTACATATACATTGTCACATTCCCATTTGGTAGACGCGTCGTTAGCACAAGAATAGGTTTCAGGAATATTTGATAAATTCATGATAGCTTGATCCGTTTCATGACTTGTTCAAAAACGATCCGATCAGCTACGACTGTGCTTCGCGTTGTACTGTTACTTGCCTGCGCTGCCGAGCTACTATAACTAATGGGATTGCATTGAAAGCTCTCACACCGCTAAAAGGATTCTTCCGTTAGCCTGTCTACAAATCATGTAATACAAAGGTGTCCCTTGGTAACTTGTAGATTATGTGGTTGCTGCAGCAGCAAAACTTGTACTGTTGCTATGGAGATATGGATTGTATTGCCGGCTGCTTCTAAGTCAGCATTTCCTTTGATATCAAAGATTTATATTAATGATAAAGCTTCTTCCACAATTGCATTTGAACTTCAATTATTTTATCTAATTAAATATTGTACAGATAGACTGTAGCCGCGGCAAATGATCTTAGGCTACCAGATACAATGGTAAGCTATGGAATGATGGGTCAGCATGCTCTGTTGTAGCGTCGTTGGTTGTGTAATGGGATGCTGTCTGTTTGGTTCTGGTGTACCCTTAAAGCCATCTCATTAAATGGGTCCAATAAACTTCAAGTTGGTGCAAGCAGCACCCTATAACCATACTTCCCTACCTTTCTGAAAAAGCAAAACGTATCTTTCATCATCTTGACGCTAAAGACCATTTTATCTTATTCCCGCAGTTTGCTCCAAATGAACCCTGCAATGAAGACAATAAAGAACCAAATATTGCGCAAGAGTTACTGAGCCCAGAATCACACTCAAAACCCTTGGTTGCAGTGCAAATCCTTCAACCAATAGAGCACCAATGCAGCTGCGCTCTTGTCATCTTTGGAATTTGTAAGTTTATCGATCAGTTTAAACTCGTTATATTGAATTAGACGCGTTGAAACAAACTTCAACTAAAAAGATTTTGATTATCTTTGCGGTTCGACTAAAAATTCATAAATTCATTTTTATTATTTATAAAAATATGCGAGTTGCTCTCTACTAATTCTTTGTGCCTATCAAGAAAATACAACTCCATGTAGCGAAAGTAGAAATAAACCACACCCACTCAGCACAAAACACTATTTTAATACCACAACTGATGTAGTTTTAACGTTTATAAACATACGATTGCTAATATTCTTGGTAGAAAAAACACTTTGGATACTCCTTGCTGCTTTCATAAAAAATATAGCCTCAAAAACAATCTTCAATATTTAGCCTGAGAAATACTACATAACACCAATTTTTGAATAACATAATAAAATTTTCATCAATCGTGGGTGATTTGCAATTTGGAAGCTGACAACTTTTGATCTATTGTTACCCTGCCAAGAGCATTATAGAGCCTTTTCATGATAATAGTATGGGTTGTAGCGCAATGTTGGCCAATAGGGTGAAGAAAGGGGAGATAACTGACAAATATTTGAATCTTTTGAGCTTTATGTTCTAATTGATGTAATCTTTTAAACTCCAAGTTGGTTTTTTTTTAAAGTTATGAGACTAACAATTTGGTTTGTTGATCAAAAAAATTATTTTTACATTTTGCGCTGCTTGCTGAGTGACAGCCGAGTAGTTTATTATTATATATACCAAAAACAACCTGTGACATCCCATATCTTGTTACTACATTGTTGATGTTAGTCTAATTGCAGCTGGTTGAACAAATCCGTATAGATAAGATATAATGACCACATTACCGTCAAATACTAGCATGGACGTTAGGGATAAAGCTTCTGTACACCACTGTGATGAGATACGTGGTTATATAACGCAGGTCTCGTTTGGACTAAATTCCATCCTACAAACATAGATAAGATAATGTGTAGGCGATAGAGACATCAGTGCTTGTAGATAGAGACATCAGTGCTTGTACAGCCTGTGTAGTAGTCACTATGGCCGATAGTAAGTTAGAACTTACTGCAAGAGATGAGCCTGGTGAGTTATTCTTTTTCAAGTATTTATTTAAATATTATCTTATAGGAATTTCTATTACTCATTTAAAATACACTGTAGGATAGGATTATTCACCATTGGGGTTTCAGCAAAGTATGTTTTAGTAAAATTTTATTGATATGAGTGGGTTGAAATGTTTTGGCCGTGGAACACTACCATGTTGGTGGGACAATTCCTCTTGAGCTTTTTACTGCAGTCAAAACAAACAATGATAAAACATTAAAACTGTGTATAAATTTTTTTTTTTTTTTTTTAAATCAACTTTATTTACTGATCAATGTACAGTTTGTAAGCAATATACAAGGTACCAATGGATCATGTTTGACATTACATGAAATAGCTATCAAAGCAAACACCCTATACCCATGCCCGCCGTTACCGGCTACTCTTCCGAAAAGGCAGAGGGGGATCTTTTACTAGCATGACTCCATAGTTATTATGGAGAGTGCAATCAAACTAGGGACCACGTTATTTTTATGCCCATATCCGACCAGGCAGAGCATAGGAAGCCAAATATCTTGCTCACAGATAACCGTGCTGGGAATCGAACCCCAGATCCAGGATTGAAGTGCAAGCACTTCAACCACTAGACCACACGTGTCACCTTTTTAATGGCTGTTGAAATTTTCCTGTAAACTGAAGTAACTAAGATTTTTTTTGTTGGGTTTTTCAGCGAAGGAACAGAGAATGACAAAATATATGAAACTATTACACTTTTTAAAAAAAAGCCTTCAGTGGTTGAAGTTTTCTGCTGTAATTTCACAATTTGCATTACAATAATAATAACTCTATTTGCTGAGTTTTGTGTGATAAGACCAAAGTGTTAGATTATAGCAATAGAGAGCTGGATGATCACTTTCGATACAAAAGTTTTTATAGCTTTTCTAATTTGTCTCACAGTTTAAAAGACATCCTGGGTGTAACAGAATAAATCTAGTTGTATTGAGATGACAATTATGGGTTTTAGTGACCAACTGCTTCTTGAATAACACAAAAGAACCAATCTTAATGTTAATCGAGTAACCATCAGCTACACTCTAAAGTAAAGTTCTTGATGGAGCTTTTGTTAAAAAACTTATGGTCGAAGCAGCTCTACAAGCAAGTGCTTTGTAAGCACGGACAAGGCTGCAATCTCCAAATCCCAAGTCTCTACAAAGGAAGGTATTGCTGAGAAAATGCGTTGGTCAAAAATATGTTTTACTCCGATATGTTTTATCTGGACCTGTGGCTGCCGTTAAGCTATTATTAATGACACTGAGTAACAGCGTTTGCAGCTCTTCACAATATAGGTAATTGTGTCACATTCAGCATGCTGCGCTGCTTGGCAAAGTTTCAATTAATATTTATAAGAAAAGTTAAACAGTAGACAGCTGTTGTCAATTAGCCCTAACTACTGATGCATAAACCTAGCTATTCATAGACATAGATATGCATAAGCTGAAGTGTCATTGGCAATATATAGAGGTAGGCATAGACAAATAATTATAGACATATCTAGGTATACATATATAGCTTTAAATATACAGATATACATAGACATATGCTTGCATAATCAAGACTATTAGTAAGTTCATGTGCAGCAACATAACATTAATCCATATAGTCATTCATAGACACAGAAGTATATACCCAGACAAATACATAAGCATAGAAATAAATATACCCAGATGCAGTTATGCCTGAAAATCAAAATAATAATATTTTATATAAAAATTCAGTATTGCTTGTTTTCCGAAACTAACAGTAACAGAGCAGAGATTGGTGACCAAATATACTGCTAGCACATGCCTCCACTAGTAGTTGTGTTGGCCTATGTAACAGTCCCCACAACCGACACTGTTCTTTGGACTGTCTTTTGAAATTGAGAGTTATTTACTATCGTGGACTTGGTTTATTACAAGCATTTTATAAATTGATTTCGGCTAAGGATTGATAGAACATTCAACCGTGCACGGGGAGGCAACTCTTTATAAATACCCAAATTTTATGAATAAACAAAATTATTATCAGGCTTCGATGAAAGTAATTTATGTCTTATTTTTCCTCGATCACAAGAAATGTTCACAATTTTAGACATCATAATTGATAATAATGACTATTGGCTAGCAATAATGCATTTGTTGCAATGCCGATGACCTGATCTATTTACTGCATCATAAAATCATGAGATAGTAAAACATCACATGATATTGTGCTCTTTTGTAGAGGAGGAAACGACCTGTGAGGCACTGACTTCCTGTCGATGGATGCTTGCGTACATCGGTTGTATATTCTTTACACTGATATATGCACTCAGAGTAAACTTGGGACTTACAATGGTTTGCATGGTCAAACCATCTAATGCTTCTATAGCCAGTCAACAGTCTATACCTCAAGAATGTTTGGCTACAGCAACTAACGGTTCCGTTTCTCAGGTAGGTTATTTTTTTTTATTAATAAACGTTGTAATTATTATTTTCCTCTTACGCAAATATATCAGGCACCCCCGGCCATGTGTTATTGTTTTAGGAACTTAGCGGTGACATCGAATGGGATAAAACGATGCAAGGGCACGTTCTTGGCTCCTTTTTCTATGGATACCTGGTGACACAGATTCCTGGTGGATATCTATCAGGCAGATATGGAGGCAAACGAGTGATGCTAGTTGGAATGGTTATCTACGGTTTGGTGACTATAGCCACACCATTTGCTGCCAGGTACAGTGGTGAATCGAGCAAAGCGTTTATAAAAAGATCCATAGTTACTTGTGTAACAAGACTAACTAAAATCATTAAAATCAACTGATCTGATTGGTAGGTACAATAACAAGGACTATGTTACATCCGCTTGGCTAGTAATAGCATTAAGGGTTATTGCTGGCTTGTCTACTGGAGTTGCCTTCCCTGCAATGCAGAACCTTCTAGGCCGTTGGTCACCTCCATACGAGAGGAGCAAGTTGAATGTTTTCTGCTTCTCCGGTACAATGGTAAGTTTGTCTCTTTGTCAGTTTGTATGTTTGTCTGCTTGTTTGTTTGTTTGTTTGTTTGTTTGCTGTGCTGCTAAGGGTACCCTTCATGAGCACAAAGCTTGTGTGTGCAGGACATTATACCAATGTAAGCTATAAACCGATGGCTTGTGTGTAGATAGGTTTTTAGCGTAGTCATATATTTTGGACAACAAGAGTGTCATAAGGCAAGAAACTGTTTTATATTTTGCCCATTTTAGAGCATGCGATAGAAGACAGTAAATTCTGCAAAAATATTGAAAAAATGTCAGAAACTTATTTCATTGTTTATATAAGCAGCTTGCAATGCAATTGTTATTGGAATTTGAAAGAAGGTAACATCCATTTAGAACAAACCAACATTGCATACTGTTTATTAAAAAATGTTAAATATTTTTTTATACGCACTTCAACATGAAATTTAGGATTTTTATCAGGAAAAATTTTCTTCAAATTAAAAATTCAAATCTGACTTTTGAACTTTGTGGCAGGTGAGCTACAGGTCATACGTTTTATAATTACTGTAGGTTTTAATCGTGTATTCCACTATGAATTACACTAATCATAAGTAGTGAAGTTGCCCCCTCAATTTTACCATTGCATCATCATTCATTCTCCAAACCACTTTGCAGGTTGGAAGTGTACTTATGCTGGGACTTGGAGGATTTTTTTGCGAATGGGAGTCACTTGGTGGCTGGCCAAGTATGTTTTATTTTGGCGGAGGACTTTGTCTTCTTTTCTGCATCGTCTGGGCCTTTTTTGTCTATGACTCTCCTGCAGAGCATCCCAGAATCAGCCAGAGAGAGAAAGAATACATTATGAAGAGCCTGGAAGGAGTTGCTACCGTCAAGGTGCTGTGATTACACTCTACCAACTTTGCTGTTTTGTATTGTGTAGTTTTGCTCATAAGAATATCGTTTGTACGAAAGGCTTTATATTTTGGTCAGATAATTTATGTACCAACATTTAGATTTTTTTATGAGTTGTCAGCAGGTTATAGACACCACCAAATCTATCGCAGATATACATTATTGTAGAATGTTTATGTGCCTTGGCTGGATATAATGAAATCCCCTGCAATGTGGGCCATTATTGTAAGTCATTTCTGTAACAACTTTGGTAACTACACGCTACTGACTAAGCTACCAGCATTCATGAAGGAAGTGCTTCACTTTAACATCAAGTCTGTGAGTTACATTCTTTTAAATAGTACAATTGATCATATAGGGAGGAATATATATAGGTATTGCATTTGTAACCATCGCCAATCATAGTGCAAATATTGTCATTAATTCTGCTATAGTTCGACATTTAACTCTTAGCTTTTGAAAAAATAAAACAAGTTTTTGTAATTTAATAAAATGATTTGAGACATTGTTAGTGAAACCTTTTTAGATGTGAGGCTTTCTGTTTATTTCAGGGGAATATAACTCTTGTTGGCTAAATATCTCAAACATTTAAATGTATGATGGCAATTGTGTAGTGGACTAAACAAGTATCGGTGATAATAAAAATTATCTTTTTACATCCTGTTATTAAAATAAAAGTTAAGTGCTAAAGTTAAATTGTTGAAAATCTATTTACACCTGCTGATTGCATTTCATTTACACCTGCATATACCTGCCTATAGCGTTTCATTTACACCTGCCTATAGCGTTTCATTTACACCTGCCTATAGCGTTTCATTTACACCTGCCTATAGCGTTTCATTTACACCTGCCTATAGCGTTTCATTTACACCTGCCGATAGAATTTCATTTACACTTGCCGATAGAATTTCGCATGCCTAAAATGATGGATATTTATTTCACTGAATCACTTGACAGTCAGTTCATGCAGTAATTGGTTGATCAGGGTACACGAAAACATGCTTAATATTGTTAATGGCTGTACATGTTTTGTACAAAAATTAACGATACGCTTCGGTTTGATGTATTTAAACATTTAAAATGAAAACAAAAATTAATGCAGCTTGTACCTTGTAATAATAGAGAACTGACTAATTGTTATAGAATGGACTGTATTCAACTCTACCCTACATAGCGATGTTCATAGTCTCCAACAGTGCGGCTAACATCATTGACAAGTTGAGGGCAAGCAAGAAATTGTCTACAACCTGGGCTAGGAAAATAGCAATGTTACTGGGTATGTGTTTGTGTCCTTGGCGCTTTCGACAGCTCAAACAAACATTTGAGTCTAATCTCTAATTGTGAAATAGAAATGATCAAAAACCCTCATTGAATCAATATACGGAGGCTTATCACGTGTTTTGTAAGAAGTTGTGCTCTCATTAAGGAAAAGACAACTGCCAAATTATTTATTAAATCAGGTGAATCATTTACCTTCTTCAATCAAACTAGTTTGTTTCTAACACATATTTAAAAAACAACGCATACTAAAGCAAAACAACAAAATGCTTGACTTAAAATTATTACAGTCTTTATCAATGTTTCATGGATTAATTATTGTTACATATAGAAATCAGTGTCGATATAAATTTAATATCTTTTAAGTGAAGACAACATATCAAATATAACTTGTAAAATGCTCGTTCGTAAAGGTGTTATGGAAAACAGCTTTTGTTTTATTTAAAATCCTTGTCATTCACTGATTACTGGTTCAGACCAGAACTTGTATGTAGTAAAATAATGACTGACAATAAAAAGAATTATTCACCCAGAAAAATTAATTGTATTAACTTATATGGTGTTGAAGTTGAACCGAATTAATTAAATCCAAAACCCTTTGTTTTTAATTTTCCGAAAACTATGCAGGTAGATAAATTTCAAACAATTTGTCTAACATATAGCCATGTTGATGCTGGTCATCAGTCCTTTATAATTAGACTGTTGGCCTCCGGCTTTTGTAGTTGAACACTGAACCTAGCAAGAGTTACTTGCCTGGAGTTTAATCATTAATGTTTTTGCGTTCTATGCAATCTTTCTTCTAATGTTTTGAGTTTATTTATTATAAGATATAAAGATATCTCTCCAGGTCTATTGCAAACCATCAACCCATTTCCTGTGTACCTCATTCTCTGATAGCTCTTTAATTTGGTGTTTTACCCGCCGATTGACTCGTGGATAGAGAAGAACATGGCCAAACTCAATAATTAAAAATTTTCCTCTCAAAAGGTATTTTATTTTTTTTTATTTCATTGTGCTATAACTTTTTTGAAAACCAAATAAGTTACTTTTTAGTGTAGCAGTCGTGCAATCACTCACTTCACAAACAATTGACATAAATATTGATGTTTACTCAGTGATTCACACTGGCCACCTAAAGCAACCTTATCAGCAAAATATAACAACTTCATGTTACTCTTTCCTTTAGCTTTTATTATCCCGGCTGGAGCCCTGGTCGGCACAGGGCATGTACCGTGTAACAAAAACTATCTAGGAGTTGTCTTACTAACAATTGCCGTTGGATTCACCGGCTTTAATAGGTCTGGTTATGTTACTAACCCTCAGGATATTGCTCCCAAGTAAGTGCTTATCTATATTTGAAATATAAAATTGTTTCATAATTTTTTTGTGCTGTTGGAATTGATGTTTGCATTATTATTAATTTGTTCATTTTAGATATGCTGGGGAAGTTTATGGTATTAGCAATACTTTTGCTACAATACCTGGCATGTTTGCACCTTCTTTAGTAAATGCTATGACACCAGAGGTAAGTAGATGGGGCCCCCTCCCCCCCCTTCCTCCGACAGTGAAAAGATAATTTTTTTATAAAAGAAGTAAAAGCTAAAAAACATTTTCCTCAAGCAAATACACTCACTTTTAATTACGTAAGCGATCATAAGCCTACTGATTATATGGTTTCTGGCTGACATCCTGGTGAAGCCCGTGGATGATTTGCTCGCATCTCTAGCTATCAGTTCACAGCCATGACTAACCCAGCTGTGAAGGCAAGCTGTTAGTCATTGGTGCGGTTGAGTGAATGCTCATTTGCATTCTGTTTGCAGAAATGAACTGGGTAAAAGCTTTTTTATTAAATGGTTAAAAAGAAAGCTCAACCTCTTTCTACATGTCCTCTAAACTCATAGAAATGCAAGAAAAATTGCCAGCAAACAGGCAAATTTGAACCAATAATCGTCCCTCAAAAATTGATATAATTTGACATTGGAAGCTCATATGAAAAAGGAACAAAATGATTTCTGTATTCATGTGCTATCGATAGTAGTGATAGTGATGTTAACACTTCATTAGCATGTTCGAAAAATTTTAAATTTTTCAACTTAATCTGAACGTTTTTTTTTTGGGGAATTTCCGTGTTTTGTTTAAGAACCACAGCCTTGTTTTGTGAATGAATTATTGAAATTACAAATATGCATAAAATTCTATTTAAGGTTTTCATCTCAACTGTTTGTCACACTGCTGCATTTATAAAAAAAAGAAAGCACACTTGGAAACGAATTTTAAAATCAACTTTTGAGTAATCAATATTTTTTTGTTGCAGGGTACAGCTGTGGAATGGCAAAAAGTATTCTACGTTTGGGCATCCGTTTACACAACTGGGGCTTTAGTTTTTGTAATATTTGCCCGAGGTGAAACCCAACCCTGGGCGGCAGAGAAATCTTCAGAGAAAATGGAGGGTGGGTCCTCAAAATGGTCCCTTACAGACGAGAAAGAAGAGAAAAATACAGGCTTATAATTGAAGCTACTCGGGCACTCGGCATTGACTCTGACCACTTAATTGTCAGTTCTCTGTGAGCATCATCAAAAATCAGAACTTGCTCAAATTTTTGTTTGAATTCCATTCATTATCTCTAAAATTAAATTATTTATAACATTTTTAAAATTTTTAAAGTCTATATTTTATGCCCAAGTTTTTGATTTTACTCAAAATTTTTCTTTTTTGATCTCTTCAGTTCACCGAAGACCAAATTTATGTCTTTTTTCAACTTTTCAAACACCATAACATATTTTATTTTTATGAATATTAACATCAGTTATTTGATTCCTGCTACTTATAGCAAACTCTGTTATATCTACAACATTACGTGCTCATGTCTTATCAGCTAAGACCAAAGCTGCTGCTGCTGGTTTCAGCAGCTGTTTGACTTCTGCTTATGTTTTGTAATCTTTGTTTGTTTGTGATATGCTCGCACACATTTTGCGCTACAACACTGCCTAGACTCACAAGTCCACAATGTAATGGACAATAAAATAAATCACATTGTTGTACATGTACTATGTGGTCTTCACTAGTGATATACCATCCAACATTGTACAGTCTCAAAGAAAAACAAAAGTTACCTTTACATTCAAGGTGTCATTCAGCCAATATTCTTCCAGTTGCAATTTTACCTGCTCAGCTCATGCGATTCTGCTATCGATGTAATTTCTCTGATGGAACAATGCAGCTTACTTTTTCTAAAATTTTTTATTTTAATGGAGAAACTGAAAATGATATGATTCTATTTCATTTAAAACAAGGTCCCAAAATGATTTATTTCTGTCTGGGCAATTAGAACTATTGTAAAAAAGCTTTTAGCTTTTTTGCGCTTCAATAAGCTAATTATGGTTTCGGATAAGATGCAGCAATGAACATTTTTCTACCACCCACCTTGTATTACCACACACCTTGTATTACCACCCACCTTGTATTACCACACACCTTGTATTACCACACACCTTGTATTACCACACACCTTGTATTACCACACACCTTGTATTACCACACACCTTGTATTACCACACACCTTGTATTACCACACACCTTGTATTACCACCCACCTTGTATTACCACACACCTTGTATTACCACCCACCTTGTATTACCACACACCTTGTATTACCACCCACCTTGTATTATCACACACCTTGTATTACCACCCACCTTGTATTACCACACAATCTTGGTAGGGAGATCTGCTCATATATTACTACTCTTGTATTACCACCCACCTTGTATTACCACACACCTTGTATTACCACACACCTTGTATTACCACACACCTTGGTAGGGAGATCTGCTCATATATTCCTACTCACACATTTTAGCGTTTGAAACTTTGAGTACCTTTACAAAAGTTAAAGCCAACATAGCCTTTGTGTTTTGTAGCTTTGGTCATTCCAGCTGCAGTTCTGGCAGGCACAGGGCATGTACCGTGTGACCAAAACTATCTAGGAGTTGTCTTACTAACAATTGCCGTTGGATTCACAGGCTTCAATAGGTCTGGCTACATGACCAACCTACAAGATATTGCCTCCAAGTAAGATAGGAAATTAAATAATTATTTTTTCGAAGTTTCAATGGTTTGTTAGTATTTATAGTAAAGCTTACTTTTTAATATCTAAATTTATAAACTGTTTTTTAGTCCGGTGTTTGAAAATGCAAACAGATTGATCATGCAGGAAAATTTTTTATTTCAGATATGCTGGAGAGATGTTCGGTATAAGTAACGCTATAGCTACAATTCCTGGTATGATTGCTCCATCTCTAGTGAACGCACTGACACCAGAGGTGAGTGACATCACCGAGATTATAGAGTAGTGCCAATAATACAGTGCATTGCCTAGACATACAGTAAACTGACATTGATGTTGAACATTGAAACATTTTTATAAGTTATTGTCAAAACAATTTGTTTTTATTGCATTCTTTCGTTAACGGAAAAGAGATTAGCTTTTATATTTTACAGATCATAAACATCTCGTGTCATGAGGTTTAAAATTTTATTAATTTTGGACTTTAATATGAAAACCTTATTAATTTTGGAATTTGATATGAAAACCTTCACAATCACATCCATGCATTGTGCATATACTACGGTTTACAAAACACAAAACGATTTCTAATAACTCTTGTTTTCACTCTCAGAGTTTTCTGTTACTTTTAGCAGTTAACTTTTGTGGCTTTATTGATCTCTTTATCTTCATTCAATTAATCTTGTAGTTTCTTTGATCTATCAATCTTGAGGCAGTTAATCTTGTTCTCTTATTGATCGGTCACTTTTGGTACATTTAATCTTGCAGTGGCTCTGTAAAACGCTGCGAGAGATCTCAGCTGCCATTTTATGTACTAAAAACTGTTTAAATACTTTATTTTAGGGAGCAGCTAAAGAGTGGCGGAAAGTGTTCTACGTTTGGGCATCTATCTATGTATTTGGGGCTATATTCTTCTTTATATTTGCACGAGGGGAAACCCAGCCTTGGGCGGAGGAGAAACCTTCAAAGGAAATTGATAGTGATTTTTCACTCTCTCCAACAAGAGGAGAAAAGTTTGAAATGGAGACGAGCATATAGGACACTGGAGAAGCTTTCAGACTCTATACAATTATCACATATAGAAGACAATGGTCATAGCAAGTATTTATTTCAAAAATGACTTTTGTACCAGGCGTATGCTTTGCTTTCTTTCTTCACCTGATAATTATTACAGCAAATATTTTGGGGCTCTTTAATGTTTTTTTTGCATTTGTTTTATGCACCCTAATATCCTCTCTACTTGTACATTTTCTCACTTTTGTATGCTGAATAAACTTTACTGTTTAATACCAAAACCATCGACCAGGCTAATGAAGTGTCACAGAGAGCCAAGCCAGGGCTAGATAGCTGGTACCTTGGCCATCTTATTCTACTGATTTACTGAGATTATGTGAATTAGATGTACTAGTACTATGTGTAATTAGCTTTTACCAGATATAAATCCTTCTGTCACTAACTTGCACTAGAATACTTGCAAAGCTTTTGATTTATTACATTTAATGACCACAGTCTGATTTTCAGTTAACTTTATACTCACTTCATTTCGCCGATTAAGTAACTTTTTTATTTTCAAGTTTAATTTCAGGTTGCTCTTCGTAGATTTTCAAAGCTAAAAGCTGTGTAGACAACTTTTTCTCGCAACCTTGTTTCCGAGAACTATGGTGTCAACAGGAAATAGATTTTTTATTACTTAGTTTTTTCAATTTTTGCCATTACATATATATGGATAAATGGGATGTGGTGTAATAAAAACAGCTACTATAAATAAATAAATAAAAAGACACATATACATTGTGAAATTGTCAGAAAGTTTTAAGGGTTTAAGCATTTATTTGCAAGATTTTTCTGGAACTCAAGTTTTGGACAAACTAATAGGACGTTGTCTCCTACGGTTGACGAAAATGGTCACGCTGTAGCCGCTATTGTTAATGGCAATCCGATAGTGGCTAAACTCGTCAAACTGACAGGCCATTTGGCCATCGCCGTCAGACGACAATGGCCACAACGACGTACAAGTCCATTAACGGCGGCTTACCTTATACACAAGTTGGCCACAATCGGTTGACGATAGTGTCCTGTTGGCCAATATCGTCAAACGAAAAAAGCCAGTTTGCTACTTTGTTCATCTGCGCCTGTTGATCGCCCCACATCTAGTGGCCAACCTCGTTTGACCAAAATAGCCACCTGATTATTTTCGTTAAACGATTGCGGCTGTTATAAAATTGGGCATCGGGAAAATTAGGTCGTTGTAATAACGGCCTTTTTCGTCTGACGAGTTTTCTAGTTGGCCAGTACCGTTTGACAAAACAATACCGTAGGAAAATTTTGGAATTTACACAGCTTTTAGATCAAACTAACCAATGAAAAGCCTTTAATTAGCGATTCCATTTTAGTTTGTTTGTATTATGGGAAAACTCCTTTGATTGGCTCAACAGAAAAAGAAATCCCGATGGATGTTATTTATCACTGCACGTCGCACGCTAGTAGCACGTGTTATACTCACAATCAGTTGATTGCATTTTTACAGGATTTTAATTCATTCATTACCATCACAGTCATTCATCAGTGCTAGGTAGGTTGCCTCTATTTATTTTGTTTATCATCTTTACAACACGTATTATTTTTGATATTTTAAGTGATCTGGTTTACTAGCTGATATGTAAGTTTCAGTAAAAAAACTTATAGTAGTAGTATACATTATTAATTATTATTATTAATTACAGTAAAAATCTGTTGAAAATAATTTCCTGTGTATGTTTTTGTATATAATATAACAACACTATAGCATTCTTACTAATTTACTTCCTTTATTCGAATTGTACTGTAAAATTTTTTATGGAATACTCTGTTTTCTACTGGTATTTTATGGAAAACAACATGATATCTAAATTATGACATGATGATAATGATGGTAATCTAACCACATTATTAGATTAAGTAGAATTAATAGTGATAATGATAAGTATGCCACAAATACATTTTGCTAATACATTTCTGTTCTAATCAATTGTTGCTATTTATTGTCCATTTTTTATATTATTATTACCAACAAGAATTTTAATCACACACCCCTTAAACACACACACACACACTTCCATCATTTCACAAGCGCTGTTCAATTCTTTGTATAATTGATTGAAAAAGCCTACAATTGCTACTCTACTGCTGTTGAGCTGTTGTGTATATTGTGTTATATTCAATGTATCCTGAATATTGATTTGTAGCAATAACACTGCAACTACTATACCATTCCTCCTAGTTGTTTCCTTCATTTAACAAGTCATAATTGTGATGGGGTACAACATTCTTGTTCTCACGAAAACACCAGTGTGATGTCTGGCTGTTTTGCTACATGCAGCTTTGACATTTCAACTTTTGTTTGGGATTTGGTTTTTGCTTACAGTCAGAACATGATAATTTTGTGTGTATCTAATATATTTTATAAATTGAAATGCACAAGTATATATTAATAGTAGTATCCATCACACTACCCCACACCCTTATCCATGGAAATCATGTCCCATAGTAAATAGTTTCGGCAATAAGATAAATAGCATACTTCTATATCAATGCTGGTGAACAATCAGCTATAGAATTGTTTCATTATATTTTTCAGTTTTATTTTTACCAGTATTATTAATGTCTAAGTATTGTGTTTTCATATGTGCGATGAACTCATCATAACATAGTCTCTGATTGCTGCTGTCAATATCATGATATTAACAGAATTAATGTATAATCTATTTCTACAATCATTTGCTAGCTCCAACTTAATTCTTACCTTTAGTCATATGCTGCATCAGAGCTGAACTCTGGCGTTGCAGCACTTTCTTTTATGTGATCATATGATATTTTCATTATTTTTTATAGATTGGAGTGGCAATAACAGACAATGAGTTCTTACTTTGGACCTTGCAAACTTTGTGATTGCATCTATCAAGGGCCAAATGACTGCAATTGTAAATGTGGTCATGGGTCTTTCAATCATGTATGTTTAGTACTTCCTACTCCAAAACGAACACTTTTGTTGTTTTTTTAGCTTACTGCATTTTCCTAAAAAAACATACAAGCTTGCTTTGGATATTGTGACTTGGGTGTCCTGTCTGTAGAAGTATCTTTGCGTAAATTTGCCAATCAACTCTTATTGACTGGTTAAAAAATCAGCAATTCACCAGCAGTATGCTAATTCATTCCTAATTAATACTAACTATTTGACAGATTTATTAAGCAAAGCGCATGACAAATATTTTTAATTATGCTTAACTTTAAAAAGCCATTGGTGTATTTGAGTGTAAAGCTAATGATTATTTCTGTTTTGCAATGTCCACAGATTCCCCTTGGAGCTTGTAGACAGCATGAGTGTGAGTGTGCTGCATTTCTCTCAACAGCCGAAGTACCGTCTTGTTACGAATGTGGACATAGTAGTACGGATCATTGTGATGAAAGTGCCGGTAGGAATGAATAAAACTATTACAGTTTAGGTAGCTATTTTCATTTTCATCGATTGCATTACAATTTCAAGCACAAAATTTCAATAATTATAGATGCAGCGTGCATAACTTTTTGTTGTTGCTTATTTTAATTCATCCTATCAAACTGTAAAGACAAGCTCACAAACTGTCCTATAATTGTTTCTATGCTGATTACATAAAATTATTCAAATAGAATTTCTTTTGCGAAAAACACAAAGTTAAAACAATACCGATAGAATTTGGGAAATAATCAATTTAAAAGCACACAAAAAATTGTTAGTCATGATGGCATTAAAATTTTGCTTTGAAGCTTGTTAACTTTTTAGTGCCCAAAACTCTTCTGAGTGAATCACAGTGATATAATTAAATCACTGCGTAGTCAACAAAACAAACAATTTTTAAAATAGCTGCCACCACCCAACATTAGCTTACAAGACCATTTCTACTTTTAACCTCAAACTAGGAAAAATAAAGTAATACATATGAATTTGTAAATAAGTCGAGCTAAACTTTGCACTGGCAGGGAGAAGGGAGGGTTTACCATGCTCCACTACTTGATTGCTTCAGTCAATCACTATAACTAAAAGTTGATGAGCTCAAGATCTAGGTGTTTGAAGCGAACCTTGCGATGTACAGAAGTTTATCAGAAATATTGTCATTAATTCCATCTTACATAATCTGATTTTTATAAGTATTACGTCATATTCAGGATGCCAAGAGGAAGAAATGCTAAAAAGCTGTATTCTAGCAGGCAGCAGTGATCTTGAAATCCTGAATGAATATAATAAAAACTTTCATCAATCAATAAGGTTTGTGTATTTTTCACAGCCCGTACGTCAAAGACGCTCACCAAGTTGCCTCAATGGGCTAAATGTTTTGTATGCTACGACATGCATATGGAATGTTCATAGCAATTTGGTTATACTGTTCGATTTACAAATTATCCAATTGTATCATTCATTCATTCATTCATTCATTCATTCATTCATTCATTCATTCATTCATTCATTCATTCATTCATTCATTCATTCATTCATTCATTCATTCATTCATTCATTCATTCATTCATTGTCCATTCAGTGTGAAGACACTTCGTCGGAAACTAACTAGCTTTAATTTAAAAAGAAAAAGGGATTACCCTGATGATGTTCTAAGAGCAGCAGTGGAGGTTTGTCAGTCGATTAAACTAGTGTATGCATTTAATTGTTTGTAAATGCCTGGTAACTTGATAGATTTTATAGATAAACCCAGATTTACAATAATTTTCAATGTATTGAGAGGTTTTAGGCAAAAGTTTTTAAAGCAATTATTTATTTCAGGCTGAGAATGCTTTAGGAGTTATTGGCTATCAGAAGTTGTGGAAGAACTTGAGAGTCAAACACAAACTTTTTGTTACCAGGTGATATTGTTTGACCATATTATGAAATTTGGTAAAAATAAAGAATAAACTGCTGCTTATGGTGTTTCTGTACTACTTTTGAAGACACCAATTATATAGTTGCATTTGCTTGTTTGTAATGGGGGGATGTTGATAGCTTTTCCTATCATATTAATTAGTTATTGGGAAATCTGTTTCATTCATGTCATTCATGTACATGTAAAAGTATTTGACAAGTTAAATATTGCACTCAATTCAAATTCAATTTATCTATGATTTTACAACCCTCAAGCTCGTTTACTTGCAAAGCTTCAAAAGTAATCAATCACACTGTGATTGTAATTTAACTCTGATTCTTTTCTCAGCCATCACATACATTCCAAAATTTAAAAGTGGCTTCAATGTTACATATTTGCAGAGAAGTCTTGTTAAGTTCTCACCTGGTTATATAATATAATGTTCTGGACAATCAAGGGGCTATTCACTGCCGCTAAAAGTCTTGTAACTTGTTTTACCTGAGTAATATTTTTCTAGTCTTACAACCAGAATGGTGATTTTGTGTTGACAGGGATCGTGTGCACTCGTTCCTGATCAATAATAACTTTCCGAGAGGACATGATCCAAAAATACGACGTCCGCTGCATCAAAAACCTTTTGTTTCAAAGGTTAGTGCTACTCTGTTTCTAAGGGCTTGGCTACACAGGCCAATGTTTTTCATTTAAAGGCTTTGTGATGAGATCGCCGATACATTTACAGACGCCAATAAAACGTCGGTAGCATGTGATTGGCTAAAACTAATTTCAATATGTTAACAAGCTCATCAAGTTTAACCATTTAAAATATAATATTTATGCGAGTTAGAAAATATATAAAATCCGAACTCTGAAGAAATCATTTCGATGCGGTGCTGTTGTTGACAAAAATTTTGCGCCCTGATGTTTCATATATATTACATGAATAAATAACGATCACTGATAATAATATTAGATTATAATAGTTATGACAATAAATAGTTAATAAGAATATTCTAATATTGTTCATTTAGTATTAAATAACTCCAAAACAATAAATAAAAAACAATGATTGTTATTTCAGCCACAGAAGATTACTCAGTAATAGGTGTGTTTTTGATTATTATCGTTATTGTTATTAAATGAACAAAAATCAACATAATTATTAATAGGTGCTATCCTAGGTGTATTTGCCGGCAGGCTATTTCTCACAATTTATTTAATACGAATGTTTCAGTTGCAGTATTTTAAGCTGATCGCAAAATACCATCCCGACGGAAAAATTAAAATTAATTTGCGGGACATTCTCACTCTGTTCTCATAGGTCGCAAACTCTGCGAACACTACTGATCCATCACATAAAATTAATACGAAGCCGTGTGGGTGACGTTTATTTCAAAGCAGTTCATTCCTGGTATTATTATGGATCTATTATTATTTATTAGTGATATAAGCTGTATATATTGTTTATTATTGTTAATTATTATGATTACCACATTCAATAATAATATATTACAAATAAATTGACTCTCCTAATAAAAAACAGAGCCATTTTGTTAAAACAATAAATATAACTATTGCTGTTATAGTAAATAAAGAATGAATTGCTTCGAAATAAATATAACCAAGCTGGAGAAGTGTAAAGTTGTTTATTCTTCGACTCCCTACACTGCTATTATCTGCTACTTCCCATAACATCACGCTATGAATACCGGTAAGGAATCAAAGACAGAATAAGCTTCGTTGATGAAATGCTTACACGTGTGAAAATAATTATGCTCGCTACAATACAAATGAAAATTTTTGTCTTCACAAACTGATCCAGATCGCATGATATTATTTCTTAATATTAAATAATGGAATGTAAAAGCCTGTATCGATGCGTTCACGGCCCACCGATATGGTTCCCAAATATAAATAATAGTAACTGTTCATCGATTCAGCCAGTGAATAAAGTAACATGCTAAGTAAAAGTACTACCTTCTTGCCAGAAATGAAACTTGGCATAAAGGTGCACTTGGTGCTGTACTATTGGCTAGTGAAGTATCAGCTTGCCTATGTAGACTGGTTAAAAATAGAGGCAGTTTTATCAGTAACTATTCTATTTAAACTCATTGAGTTGCAAAATTCCCAGACAATTGAAAAAACCTAGACACTCTAGGCTGTATGGCAGCACCGCCTAGACCAGTAGTGGTACACATAAAACCTTGCACCAACTAGGCATCTGTAAGTTTTGTTAATTAATGGTATGTTTGTGTGATTGTGCACATAATGCTCATCTATAGTGGAATTTAGTGCTGTCTATCACCAAATTAGGAAAATTATCAAACTCCAATATATGTCTGCATAAATGACATTAGCAGATAAATTTTGTTATTCTATGTTACATGCAAGCGTGGGCGTCCTGTAGCACCTACCGGATGCTAACTTCATACATACTGTTTAGCCAGCTAACTTAGGTGTAACAAGTGTATTTATTTGAAATAGGAATAAAGTGCAATGCTGTTATTATTTATTGTGGATAATCTATGCAGGAAAATCTATCTCAAGTAGAATGGTGTGTATTTAGTTCTTGAACACTTCTGAGATTGATTGTGACAAGTTACTGAGCTAGTATAGAAATACTAGCTAGTGATATTGGCCCCTTCACACCTTTGGCATAATCTATAATATAAATTCGTATTTTTATTCACACACTTAATTTACATATAATTTTACAGGGTCCGAATTGGATATGGGCAGCTGATGGCCACGAGAAGTTGGCACAGCCATATGGCTTGTATGTATATGGTGTGGTGGACACCTTCAGTCGACGTATAATGTCACTTACAGTCATTCCTGACAAGAAGGCTGTTACGGTTACGGATTGGCTGGTGGGCACATTGAAACATTATAACTGTAAGTCAAACGTATCATTCATATTATTTAGTTTTTGGTCATGTTTTGTGAGCTTACAATAAAGCCCTGAGGCACCCAAGCAGACTAACAGTAAAAGTGTTATTTGTTAATTATTACATTGGTGCTGGTTGAATCAATGATATATACATTTCAGTTATGCCAAAGACCATAATGATTGACAAAGGTGGAGAATGGACTCATTTAAAGGAGGAGCTCCACGTTATACAGATGCGCAGCATATTTAATCAGGTCTCTTATGCAACTACTTGCTATTCTTTTTTATCTCTAGTGGGATTAAGTTGGATAATAGCCTTGCTTTCTTTGAGGGTGTTATGTTAAAAAGGTCCCGTTTAAATATTAAATTATTAACTGTAAAGAAATCTTTTCTTGCAATATGAATTTTACCAGTAATGCTGTTGAATTATTGTAATGTTGCATAATTATACGCATTTGCAACTTTACATCAATTCGTATTAAATTTGTGTCTGTCAAACAACGCTAGAGACTGATGAGCAATTTTTCATCTTTAGTCATAAAGATAAACATGCTGTTGAGATTATATGATATAAAACTGTATCAAGTTGGTCGTTGGGAATGTGTTGATATTTTTTTTATTGCAGTAGTAGATGTTTCCTGTGACTCTTTTTTATAGAAAATTGAAGCTTTATGGTCTCAGTTTGGTAAGCAGTCAGATGTCCAATGGTTTAAGGATACATTACGGCAGCTAGATGATCAAGGATTGTTTACTAGGAGCTCTGAAATCGACAGGTTAGTCTAGATATTTTGACTGTTACCCGTACATATGTGAACTATTTCCAAGTCTCAACAATCTGCCACTTGCTTGAAGTAGTAAAACTCAACTGCATATTCTCAGCCATTGATGCTTAAATATTTCATAATTGTGCCAAAAGTAAAAGATTTGTATTGGATTATGATACAAAGTAAATTCATTATCTACCCATTAAGGTTGATAGTCTGTAAAACAAATTGCTGCTCTGAAGGGTTTGATAAATTCACCAATAATGTTAAATTTTTGTGGTTTAAATTTATTCATTTATGCCTTAAAAAATTAGAACTGATGCACAAAACAATGTTAACATTGTTTTTAGGCTTTAATTATAATTTTTTGACTTCAATTTTCTGCTGTGTAATACACCATGTCTTCCTGAAGCAATCATGTTGAGAAAAACAAAGAGGATCTTGCCACAACTTCATGCTATTCAATAGCGGTGTAGCATTAGAGAATTTGGCTATGAAAACAAAACTGGATGCTAGCAGTGTTCAAAGTTATTATATTGAAATGGCAAAAAAATAAAAATGACCTTTATACAGTGCATTGTTGATTATCTATTTATTAATATTTTCTCATCTATTATCATCTATAAAATAAATGTTTATAGATCAATCAAAGTTAAACTTATAGATTATTCTGCCTCAGAAACTACTTATTAGTAATTCATTGACTGCTCTTCTTTTTCTTACTTGATCAACCTAGTGGTCATGTTGATAAATAATCCTTATGCTGCCCAATGGTTTGGGTAGCAATTTTGCTATAATTATTTATACAGTTCTTGTTTGCACTTCCAGGTGGTGTGTGTACTTCACTTTTGGCAAGTTGCTTCAAACTAGTCTCAATTCCTACAGAGACACTCACAATTTTCATCGAATAAGGCTACAAAAGAGAGTAGACCTTCCCACTGGAAGCAGTCCAGATGAGATTTGGCATCATCCGGATCGTTATAAAACCAGTACGTTGTATATTTATCATAAACTATAGCAGTTTTTAACATATATTATCCTTTTGTGTCGCTGAAAGAAACAAGTGTCATAATACTACCTTTTTCTGAATCTCAGGTCAAATTAAATTTATCAGCCTGTATTTTGTATCCATTGCAATAAAGAGATACACACTTGTTTTTGCAGGCGATTATCGAGAAGATCTAAATCCAGCATTACAGTTGCAAGGGGATTTGACAAACTATATATCCAAGTATTCGACAGACTTTGATAGAGAGCTTATCACAAAGACAAACTGTCAGCAGGTTTATGTCACATTGCGAGATTCTTTGTCAGAACTCTGATTAGTGTATTGAAAAGAAAGAACAATTTTGCTTAAGGCAGAGTGTTGGCCAGGGACAAATAATTGCAGAATACATAGGAACACTTTATTTTGCTAAATCTAAAGATATATTTTTAATTTACAAATACATGAAATGTTTATTTAGGTATAGCGCCTTACAGGTCATCAAGATCTAGACCCCAGGGCTGATACTCCTTCAAATATACCCACCTGGCTAGGCCAAAACTTACAAAATGTACCCTATTCACTTGGTTGTCAGTCCAACTCACACCCCCTAAACACTTGGTGACCCGCATCCCACTGTAAGATGTTAGCATGGGTTATGAGCATAATAAATACTCTACCTTTACTTGCTGTGTTTAAATATGCAACTGCATGCCAATTTAGTGTGTATCCAGGAATTGAGAACACTTTACAACAATATAGTGTAGTATGTAACATGTAACCCTTGGTTCATTGGGCAAAATACCCCCCTAAAGTAGCAAATCCACTATGCGTGTACCTTGCACAAACACACCCCCTAAAACTGGTTTTTAGGCCGAGCCTTATTGACTATTTTAAGGGGAGTATCAGCCCTGGGATCTAGACACTTCGTGTTTCTCTGGTTCAAAATTTATAACTGCATCGTAGATTCTTCATTTTTCCTAACTCACACCAGCGTACCTGGTTGCTTCCTTTAAGCCACAATATCAGTCATTCTTACCCCTTTCTTATTTATTACCAAAGCATATGATGCTCAACCTGCAACAGTATGTGTTCAAAATGTTTCATGTTACAGTGACATTATATAAAGTACGCATTTATAGTTGCTATATGCATTGATTATAGTTGTTAATAGTTGTTAAGAAAAAATTATTGGTATATATCTGAATGCTACCAAACCTGTCATGGCTTCCAGCAACATTCCACCCATACTCCAAATGTCAGCAGTGAGGCTTAAATATTTTGGCAAAATGCTTCATTTCACGACACTGCTTACGTGAGAGAGAATCGTCTAGGGTCTTGTTGCATATAAGGTACATTGCATAATCTTTGTGCACATAACAAACACTGGTTGAATGTTTTTATTTGATAGGTGTATCATGATACCATATCCCTGAGTTGTATACTAAAGCTGCCCCCCCCCCACATCTGTATCGCATTAACCAAATAGTTCAATGATATCAACAAAACCATCACAAAAAATAACTTCATGAGCATGCTAGACCGGAGGCCAAAAAATTGTTGGAATTAATTGATGTTTGTCCCATTTAAAATTTTTCATTTTTTCATATATTGCAGTTATATAAAGAAGTTGTTCTATAATTCCATTCTTTAATTACGATACAAATCTTCTGCAAAAATTTTGTTCAATATCTCCCAGATTGATATTTTTTCAAACTTGGTTGTGATTTACGGAGATCTGTGTGAGTGAATTAAAAATTATTGTCTGATCCTCAAAGACAATGAGTCGATTTGTGGTTGCCTTCTGCTGAAAATAGTATGTCAGTTTAGCTGACATTACATTCCTGAGAATAATACTAAAGTTGCACAGCTAATATATTATATATTGCTGCGCAAGTTCAAGGATATAAATAGTTGTTAAAACATCAGCATTGACCATGAATAGCATTTATGTCTATCAACATGACATCTTGTGGTCATCTTTTCACAATTTCCTGATGCCAGACATCTGTGTATTATGCTGCCTCAGTATTTGTGGTTTACCGATGTTGTGCTTCCTCATTGAATTCCCATTCACATTTTTGGCAGTCATTGTGATCTCGTGAAACAATGCATTGCGAAAGTGATAAAGATTATTTTTCTTGACAAAAAGACTTCTGAAAAGGTCACTGCAGCCCTATTGATGAATATTTATTTCCTCCAAAAAGTTATTGAGATTTTGATTTTTTGTATCGGTTTGGCAAACTGTTTCTGATGCTGTTGTTTATTTTGTGTTACCTACTACAACCAGCCAACCTTCAACAGTAATGATGTTGTTATGGCTGTGGCTAGCTGTACTGTATAAGTTTAAAACATAACTCACATTGCGAGATTTAAATACTGGCTTGAGTTGCAGCACATTGCAAATTGTGTGCATTTTTTTATTAATACAACTATGGTTCATAGAATTATTAAACATTATAGTTCATAGTCATTAAGAAACTTGAGCCACTCAGCAGCGCTCATACGTTTTTCCGGCTCGAAGTCTATTACTGCATCGTACATGCGTCTATTAGTTCCAACACAAACAAGCGTCCCTGGCTTTTTTTTCTGTGCCACACCATCTGCCATCCGGACTCTGTTTTTTCCAGTTACTAAAGCGTATGGTGCTCGCCCTACAACAGTTCATGTATTCAACATAGTTCACCTACGTTCACTTAAGACAAAATAAGCACTCATTATGTCAAATCAGTTATTGATATTTTCTGTGCTTTTTGTGCGTTGTCTAATGGAAATTTTTACATGATCATGTCCATGTAATCAAAAATCAGATACATACATTAATTTCAGTTGTTATAAAGTATTAGGGCAAAAGCATATTGATCTAATACCTGATATATCTAAAACCTGATATATCTCATACCTTATATATCTAATACCATACCTGTCATTGCTTCTAACAAAGTTAGTCCCATACTCCACATATCTGCCTTTGGGGTAGGGGCTGCCTTAGTATAAAGCTCTGGTGCCCGGTATAATGGCGTGCCTATCAATCAAACTATTCAAGCAGTATATGCAGAATGCACTGGGCTAATGGAAGTTGTTCATAATGGTTAAATTTCACGCGCAATATGACCTAAAACATTTTTTCCACCCGAACATATTTTTACATGATGCATTATACTGAGTTTACAAAATACTTAACGTTACTTTATATATTTTACTTTCCTTTGACTGCTCCACCCCTGCCTCAACCTTCACCCCTGTCTCAACCTTCACCCCTGCCTCAACCTTCACCCCTGCCTCAACCTTCACCCCTGCCTCAACCTCCACCCCTGTCTCAACCTCCACCCCTGTCTCAACCTTCACCCCTGTCTCAACCTCCACCCCTGTCTCAACCTTCACCCCTGCCTCAACCTCCACCCCTGCCTCAACCTTCACCCCTGTCTCAACCTTCACCCCTGCCTCAACCTTCACCCCTGCCTCAACCTTCACCCCTGTCTCAACCTCCACCCCTGCCTCAACCTTCACCCCTGCCTCAACCTTCACCCCTGCCTCAACCTTCACCCCTGCCTCAACCTTCACCCCTGCCTCAACCTTCACCCCTGTCTCACCCCTGCCTCAACCTTCACCCCTGCCTCAACCTACACCCCTGTCTCAACCTCCACCCCTGTCTCACCCCTGCCTCAACCTCCACCCCTGCCTCAACCTTCACCCCTGTCTCAACCTTCACCCCTGTCTCAACCTCCACCCCTGCCTCAACCTTCACCCCTGCCTCAACCTTCACCCCTGCCTCAACCTTCACCCCTGCCTCAACCTTCACCCCTGCCTCAACCTTCACCCCTGTCTCACCCCTGCCTCAACCTTCACCCCTGCCTCAACCTACACCCCTGTCTCAACCTCCACCCCTGTCTCACCCCTGCCTCAACCTTCACCCCTGCCTCAACCTACACCCCTGTCTCAACCTCCACCCCTGTCTCACCCCTGTCTCAACCTCCACCCCTGTCTCACCCCTGCCTCAACCTTCACCCCTGCCTCAACCTCCACCCCTGCCTCAACCTCCACCCCTGCCTCAACCTTCACCCCTGTCTCAACCTTCACCCCTGCCTCAACCTTCACCCCTGCCTCAACCTTCACCCCTGTCTCAACCTCCACCCCTGCCTCAACCTTCACCCCTGCCTCAACCTTCACCCCTGCCTCAACCTTCACCCCTGCCTCAACCTTCACCCCTGCCTCAACCTTCACCCCTGTCTCACCCTGCCTCAACCTTCACCCCTGCCTCAACCTACACCCCTGTCTCAACCTCCACCCCTGTCTCACCCCTGCCTCAACCTCCACCCCTGTCTCAACCTTCACCCCTGTCTCACCCCTGCCTCAACCTTCACCCCTGCCTCAACCTTCACCCCTGTCTCAACCTTCACCCCTGTCTCAACCTTCACCCCTGTCTCAACCTCCACCCCTGTCTCACCCCTGCCTCAACCTCCACCCCTGTCTCAACCTTCACCCCTGTCTCAACCTCCACCCCTGTCTCACCCCTGCCTCAACCTCCACCCCTGTCTCAACCTTCACCCCTGCCTCAACCTTCACCCCTGTCTCAACCTTCACCCCTGCCTCAACCTCCACCCCTGTCTCAACCTTCACCCCTGTCTCAACCTCCACCCCTGTCTCACCCCTGCCTCAACCTCCACCCCTGCCTCAACCTTCACCCCTGTCTCAACCTCCACCCCTGTCTCACCCCTGCCTCAACCTCCACCCCTGTCTCAACCTTCACCCCTGTCTCAACCTCCACCCCTGTCTCACCCCTGCCTCAACCTCCACCCCTGCCTCAACCTCCACCCCTGCCTCAACCTTCACCCCTGTCTCAACCTTCACCCCTGCCTCAACCTTCACCCCTGTCTCAACCTTCACCCCTGCCTCAACCTCCACCCCTGTCTCAACCTTCACCCCTGCCTCAACCTCCACCCCTGTCTCAACCTTCACCCCTGCCTCAACCTCCACCCCTGCCTCAACCTTCACCCCTGTCTCACCCCTGCCTCAACCTCCACCCCTGTCTCAACCTTCACCCCTGTCTCAACCTCCACCCCTGTCTCACCCCTGCCTCAACCTCCACCCCTGCCTCAACCTCCACCCCTGCCTCAACCGCCACCCCTGCCTCAACCTTCACCCCTGTCTCAACCTCCACCCCTGTCTCAACCTTCACCCCTGCCTCAACCTCCACCCCTGTCTCAACCTTCACCCCTGTCTCAACCTTCACCCCTGCCTCAACCTCCACCCCTGTCTCAACCTTCACCCATGCCTCAACCTTCACCCCTGTCTCACCCCTGCCTCAACCTTCACCCCTGCCTCAACCTTCACTGAATGTTTTGTAATAATTTGAACAGAGAGTGCAAACTTGTTGTCAATATTCAATGTGTGTATAATTCTGAACCTGTTCAACAAACATGTGTTGACCTGAGTTGTGCTGATATCAATTTCTAACTAGCGAACGTTAACTAACAGATTTAACTTTTCAAATGTTGTTTTTTTGCCAATTTCAACTCATATATTCACAACCCCTTTGCTTTTTTTGTGTCTGCTAATTTTGTGGAAAAAGCAAAAGAATGAACCAATACGCAACAATATTTTTAGGGCAACACTTACCTGACCACACAGATGTTTCAGTTAGGTCTTTCAGATTTTGGACCATTTCGGTCACCCCGAAATCTCCTAGCTTACCAACACCATGTTGAATCTACAGCAAATTATTTTAATTTCCTGTGTATTATATAATTATTAAAGCAATGTTTCACTAGACTATTGCATAACAACATCAAAGGTCCACACAAAGAATTGATAGTATAGATTTCAGGACAACCAACGCGTTTTATGCACTCAATCCAACAAAATAAAATCGCTCTACGTTTTAGCCATGAAATGTTTTCTTAACCTCTCTTGTGGTTTTATGCAGGGTAAAACAGAGTATTAGATATTTATCTTGATATACCCGTATCAGGGGTAGGGTGATGGGAAAGTTAAGTGAGACTATCTGGTTTACAAAACTTACCAGAATGTTGTTTGGCTTGATATCCATGTGTACCATGGCTTTCGAATGTAAATATAGTAGCCCAGCAGTGGCATCCTTGATTATACCGAGTATCGTCGATAAAGAAGGCTGCAAGCATAGATTTTTGTCATAAAACAGTTAAGTGCAGTTAAGTGCTGAACGTAGTGCTTCTTTATCGATAACTTTTTGCACAGGATTGGTAAGACCAGATTAGGATGCTATTGACATGATAGACACCACCGTGTAGGTCTCATATGCATATTACATTAGAATATTTATTTCACTAGTAAATATAATTGGCTAAGATAACCAGGTTGAGTTGATTGAAAACCTTAAACACTTTTTAATCACAATTCTATGCAGTGATGACCACCAGAGAGAAAGCCTGCACTTTTAAAAAAAAAATTAAAGCAGAGAAGTGGTTACTTCTTTATCTAATAAGTTGATTTAGCTGTTCAACTTGACTGAGATTTTACAAAAAGAAATGTGACAGAGTCGGGCAAATTGTCGTTACACAAAATGGGCATCATGCAACATGATTGCGTTAACATAAAACAGGTGACTGTCAAAACTACTAGCCATAGCTCATTGATTTTGAAAGATGATGATTTAAAAACTAGGTAACAGTTGACTGCCATAAGTAATATTATTACAAGTATTAGTGCTCAAGAGATAATGATATAACAGCAACGGCATATCTACTGAGCCCGAGTGGCTCTCTAGTTCTCTTTCACCAGCTATTGAAAAACTGGTTTAGTCCATAAGACAAAAAAGTTGCTTTCCCTATAAATTATTTTTGCTTCAGATTTTCCCAAAATGATGTTATTCCCAAACAGAAACAATCAATGATTTAACTAACCACATGACAAATCAAATTTTATATCAACCTACATCAACATGTTTTTGCTTGCCTCATCACATTCTAGGAATTATTACTCTACTCAAAATAGAAATTAAAAATTTCAGTGGTTCAAAAAAGTTACAGCAAAAAACTTTCATGTTTTACTGTTTTACCTGCTGAGAATTTGCTCGAGTTACAGCTGGTCGCTTCACCAGTTGGCTCAAATCTCCAGAGCACAACTCCAGAACAATCCCCAGCTGTTCTTGCTGCAGCTTTGTGAGTCCAAAAAACTGGACAATATTAGGATGACGTAATTTTCTAAAATACAATGTAATATGACTATTACATTGGTGAAATATTATCAAGAACAAGCCACAGATTATAAATGCAGTCATCACAAGAAATGCATTAAATGCACTAACCGAAGGGCTCCACACTCCTCGTGCACATTTGTACAATGCCCTCTAAAAACCTTTACTGCTACAAGTGTACCCAACCATCTCCCTCTATAAACCTTTCCTTCGCCGCCCTCTCCAATTGTCTCTTCAAGGGCAACATCGGTTAAAACTGTCAAAAGACGCATTACTTTAGTTGAGCATCACTTTAGTGGAGCATTAGATTGAAATTTTTAAATAACAACAAATGGATAAAACTGATACGCTATTTTGAGATTGTCTTAAATTAAAAAAGTAAGAAAGATTAAAAGGAACTGTTTATCCCATGACACTATAGTTACTGTGAGCACCTACATTCGCTGCTGGTGCTGGTAGATATAGCTTGAGAGTAAACAACCCTCAGAGAGCTGCTATTATTTGGTACTGGTGGTTCCGGTTCATCTTGCAACGCTGTAAAACAGTGTTACTAATAAATACGTTGCGCATGTACACGTACTCGTTTACTATCTGGTCTTCCAATATTGAGCAGAGCTACACCATAATAATCAGTGCCATCCCAATTATAAAGATAATCCAACAATTTATTCATCAACTTAAAGGAGTCAACTTCTTCTTATCATGTGAGCAAGATTAATGTACTAGAAAACTGTTTTTGTCAGGAGAAATTTCCTGTCAAATCGAAGTCAGCTCTCAACCATCAACTACATGCTGACTAGCATATAGATACACATTCAAGAAACAAAAGTCAAAAATCCAATTTATCTCTTGCTGTCACTGCATTACATTTCCCGTTGCACTCAATATACATGCCAAATCATTCACATGAAAAAGACAACATATACTAATTATTAAATGTAAATTTCTGTCCAGTCCATGAGGTTGTATTGATTACATGCTGATATACCAACACAATATCTCCTCAGAAAAAGCAAAAGCACACCATCAAATAATAAGAATGCTGCGGCGCAAACTTTTGATATTTTTACAAATCAATTATATATATTGAAAAAAAACATTTCGTTATTGTGAAGCATGTCAGCAGAATTTTCCATTCTTTAGACACTTTCGCGTTGCGGACAATGAAAGAAAAAACATTATTAATTTAAAATGTGAAAAAAAATATCATATACTTACATGGAGGCGTCACAGATTTCTTAGACTGAACTGAAGGTGTTCCCACAGTGGTGCTCCTTCTAGCTGCCACATAAATAGATATTAAATAGTTTTACAATGCCAGCACTCGTAAGCCAACAAAACTTGTGCAACAGAACGGACAGCGGAAAACTTTATTAATAATTTCGTTTCAGACGCCACAGTTTGTGGTGCAACATTCACAAAATGTATCACACACGATGTGATCCTTACAAGGTTACCAAAACGTACGTATATATTTTCTGCGGCAGCTGTCATTAGACTAGCGTAAGCATTTGAAAAAAATTTCATTGCCACAAAGATAGCTAATAGTGCGTGCACAAACCTGATAAAATATAATCTCCAGTTATTTTCCATTTTTAATTAACGACTACACAAAGTTACCATGACAATATGTCTCAATAATTTATAACACCAGAACTGGATGAAAATTTTGGTACATGAAAAATACCTATGGTAATTTTTTTTTGCTAGAAAACTTTCATGGTCAATAAGGCAGCAACCAATCTTTTTGGGCCTGACACATGAGCCAGAACATCGCCTGTATTCATCACTCCATCACGCAGGAATCTTAATCCAAACTGCACCGTAAAGCAGAATAGACATGATTGATTTTTCATCCTGTACGCCACCCTGTGACTGGTATATTTTAAACTCAAAATGTGTTAAATTTGCTTACTCTACACTACTTTTGTTGCTTGCTCATATATCAGGCTGTCTGTTGGTAACTTCACCCAGAATTCAGACTGGTGCGAAAGACAGGCTCGTGTGGCAAGCACATACTGCAACACCCAGCGGTCAGACACAGAAGTATTATCAACTAGGCAGCACTAAAGAGAGTGCTTCGCCAGTGAATGGTAGCTGTGTGCTTTTGTCCCAGCAACCAAAACTCATCGTATAACAATAGTAGCTAACAAAAATGTCAAAAAAATATTTATCTATTCCGCAAGGATTGATTACCTTTATTAGAGGCCTTTAGCTTTGCTTTAATAGCTGCACCAGCATCCAAAACAATCGGCTGTGCACCGCCTGACTGCATCTGCAAAAAAACGTGCTAACGGAAATCCTAACAAAGCTAGAACTGTTTTCCATATCGCCATTTAAATTCCAAATGCTCAGTAGTTAACCTAATTACATCACATTTAAGTTGAATCATTTGAAATTTTCTGCTAATTTAAACAAATTCACATTGACAATTTCAATATTTTTATTGATTCACTCTAAACAATGACATATCACAGTATGCAATGCAATAGTCAACAGCAATGATCATCAAATTGAGCGCAAAATATAGCAATATCATGCAACAAGCGACAGCAGCAGTAACTGACTACAAGTAATCTACACTACTTACATGTACATTGGAGGCCCCTCTGTACAAGCAGAAGCAGTTAATAACATAAATTGAGACGTTGCGATGGTCAATTGATAGCTATACTAGCTCAACAAAATATGTTAGACAACTTGATTCACTGTACATTTTTTCTAAGGAATACTTTTCTAATTGCACATTTTTAACCTAATTGTGAGTACACTGTCAAGTGCTTGAGAACTACCAGAAAATAAAAAAAATTATCACAATAAGGTCTATTTACATCCCATAACAGCTTTCCAAACAAATAATTATTTATAAGCTGTTGCAATTACGACATTGCTGCACAACAATACCAACAAGCAGTAATTGTATTGTTGGCTGTGGTGAACATTACTTAGGATTGAGTTATATTTCATATCATGAGTCACATGAGTCACATTTCATATACAAATCACCAGCTAGATGCAGGATTGACTATTATGCGACACATTCCGTATTTATTCTTATCTAGCAAAACAAAAATTATTTACCTAAAACTAAAAACTATTGCACTAAATCTCCAGTTCTACTCCTAAACGCAATTTGAACTGAGACAGATTTCTACTTACCCTACAAAGGGAGTGTAGTCTTTCAGATTAGATGAGACTGCAAAATATTACAAGTTATTATTATTATCACTACCAACAAATTTCAACTCACAGAAACCCCAAAAATAATTAAGCTCAGGATTATGTGATACATACAGTTTTTTTCTTTTTTTACAAAAGGTTTTAAGAAAGATAATGCATTTGCTCAATTGGAGAAGTTTTTGCAATATTCATTGTAAACTTGGAACTCAGATATTTGCTACTCATGTTAATTGGGGTCCATCTACAGTAAAGCAAATGGGTACAACATGGGATACTTTGTCACCGATGAACCGGGTCTGCTCAAACTATAGATGCTTTTTTAAACACCATCATTGTTGGCCATAAATCATGTTTATATCAATCATCATGTTCCTCTGCAGTTCTACAGTCATCTCTCCACCAACTGATGACGCCGGCTATAGACATATTATGTTGGACATTGTTTGTGGTTTACTGATGTTGTGCTTACTCATTGAATTCCAATTAACATTTTTACAGTCATTTTTATCTCATAAAACAATACATTGTGAAAGTCGCTAACACCACCTTTCCAGAGAGAAAAACACAGTTGATTAGCCAATTATAATTTTCCAACAATTTTAGTGGTTCACCAGACAGGCTGACTAAATTTGTTAAATTAATTTTGACAAGCAATTTTGAGCACCGACTTTAAAGTCTCATCTGTTTTCGTTTACTTAGTCTTTTTATTTTACTTTCTTATCTCATACACATTGTTGTGAAAACTGATTCAAATATATACATTCCCTAAATTTCTAAGAGCCTGCGCTGAATGCAACAACACACGTCAAATGCAAAGACACACATTATTGCTAAAAACTTTCTAGCAAAATAATTTTTAATTATTTTTTGTTACCGAGTCATTCAGTTTGACAGTTATATATTCCATCAACATCTTTTATGCATTATACAAAAACCTGTTTTAGCTCAAAGCAATTGCAAGTTTTTAGCCTTATTACCAATTCCTCATATAACAACCAGCAGCAGATTCTCTCAAACAACTGCCACATGACATTTCTCTTTTTTCGAATGTCAAAAATTTACAATCTCCATCAATAATACAGCAGCTACAGTAAAACAATATAACCTCCATACCATCAATTTCGTCAACTCTAAAGTAGTACGACTTCTGGCGCGGCTCCCCTTCAACTTTGATGCACGGACCGTGTGGTCCTGCCAACAGCCGTCCTTCTGATGCATTGCACAGCTGCAAGCATTCAGCTTTCAGCTGTTCAAGAGTTTTAGCTTCTATCTGAAATGGTAAATGCTTGACATAATATGGTATCAGCTGTTGTGCCATAACAAAATAGAATTCGCTCTTTCTTTTAATCATATAATTATTGTAATAAAAAGTAAAAGTTGCACAAGTAGCAGCTAATGCTGTTACTTTCATATTATGACAGTAATTACACACTGAGAGAAGGTAACTCCTACCATATGCACTGAGAGCCCATCAACAAGCAGTCGCCTTCCATTGGACTCTTGCAGTGAAATCTTAAAGTTCTAAAACATTAATAAAAAAGAGGTGTACATATTTTATGACGACTAGGTCAGTAAACGAAGTACATTCACATCACGAAACACTTTGAGCAATTTCGTTTCTGATTGGATTTAATAAAAAAGCACGAAAAAATTTATTATTTAATACGCACCATAGCTGCATCTTTTTCTTTTTTTTCAAGGCATTTAAAAGCAACACCAGCTTGGTTTGATGGTTGCTCGAGAAGTAACACCTGTAATTATGAAAATAATTGGTTTCAACTTGCATCTGCATTCATACAAACATTTACAATCGATAGTAAAACTTTTGCTATAAAGTATTTCAAAATGAAACTTTGCTGTAGTCTACCATTAAAACAGTTAAACCTAATATAAAACTTAGTACAACTAAACCTAATATAAAACTTAGTACAACTTACATGATCTTTGGGCATATGGGCACAAAAACCACATGGATGTTCATTGGCGGCTGCCTGAAACTCTGAACATGTTCCACATGCCTTGCAACGACCTCTGCATTTGCCAAACAAATCTTTCATGATTAACTAAATTGGTAAGTAACTGCAAAAGAAAGGAAGGAAATTAGTAACAATATTATAATGTTGTTATATATACAAAAATATATTCAGAAAATTTTTAAATAGATTTTTTAATATATACTACTAAATTGTTTTACAGATATGTACCAATCAGTAAGTAAACCAGATCACTTAAAATATAAAAAATAATACGTGTTGTAAAGATAATAAACAAAATAAATAGAGACAACCTACCTAGCACTGATGAATGACTGTGATGGTAATGAATGAATGAATTAATTAAAATTCTGTAAAAATGCTATGAACTGATTGTGAGTATAACACGTGCTACTAGCGTGCGACGTGCAGTGATAAATAACATCCATCAGGATTTCTTTTTCTGTTGAGCCAATCAAAGGAGTTTTCCCATAATAGAAACAAACTAAAGTGGAATCGCTAATTAAGCGCTTTTCATTGGTTAGTTTTATCTAAAAGCTGTGGAAATTCCAAAATTTTCCTACGGTATTGTTTTGTCAAACGGTACTGGCCAACTAGAAAACTCGTCAGACGAAAAAGGCCGTTATTACAACGACCTAATTTTTCCGATGCCCAATTTTATAACAGCCGCAATCGTTTAACGAAAATAATCAGGTGGCTATTTTGGTCAAACGAGGTTGGCCACTAGATGAGGGGCGATCAACAGGCGCAGATGAACAAAGTAGCAAACTGGCTTTTTTCGTTTGACGATATTGGCCAACAGGACACTACCGTCAACCGATTGTGGCCAACTTGTGTATGAGGTAAGCCGCCGTTAACGGACTTGTACGTCGTTGTGGCCATTGTCGTCTGACAGCGATGGCCAAATGGCCTGTCAGTTTGACGAGTTTAGCCACTATCGGATTGCCATAAACAATAGCGGCTACAGCGTGACCATTTTCGTCAACCGTAGTCTCCTTACTAAAGACTTCTATTGTATTAATCAGCCCAGCCCAGCCCTGAATATTCTATACACACATTCACTGTAATTGCTGAACTACGGCAAGCTCGCAATATAGCGATTACTTCGAAGGCATTGAATGCATTGAAGCGAAGCGTGTATCTATGATAAACAATTCCAGCGGTAAGTAAAATTTGCCGAACCACCGAGCCGAACCGAACTTACGGAATCAAACGAACCTTGGGGATTGTACATGCTGACACTAAAGAGGACAACTCCTAACATGGTAGTTGTTGTAATTAAGAGTTATGTACCCTTTACGCTTGTGAAACAGGACTTATTTCCGAAAATCTATTATTATCGTTGATTGATGGATGGATGATGGTGATGCTGCTGGTGAATTGATTGGTGATGATTATGATGATGATGTTGTTGTTTTTTCTTCTTCTCACTCACTCACTAAACTCAATTATTCTTATTTTATAATTATAAATTATTTATTATTATGAAAATACATTATTTTTACTACTGCCTACTACCTACTCAGGATTATTATTTTTTATTAAATGAAATAAATAATAATGTTATTATTTATTATTATTACTACTTATTATATTATTATTATTTATTTATTAAATAATTAATAATGAAAATACATACTATAATATTAATAATAATATATATGCTTTTTGTATTATCAAGTTTGTTTATTTTATGAAATTGTATTATATATTATTGCAATATTTATTAAATTATAATAATAATATTTAAAATTTATTATTATTTTATGCATATATATATATATATATATATATATATATATATATATATATATATATATATATATATATATATATATATATATATATATATATATATATATATATATATATATATATATATATATATATATATATATATATATATATATATAAATATATATATATATAAATATATATATATATATATATATATATATTAGTTATTATTAATTATTATAATTGATAATTATATAATTATTAATATATAAAGAATATTCATTTATTCAAGGAGTTATTATTAATAATAAACATGATAATCATCATCAGGAGAATGTAATAATAATATATATTATATATATATAATAATAATATATTCGGATTGTTTTATTAATTATAATTTGTATAAAAAATATAATAATGATAAACGTTAATGATATATATAATAATACAATAATAATGATATGTGAATTTAGTCCTGTTTCACAAGCGTAAAGGGTACATAACTCTTAATTACAACAACTACCATGTTAGGAGTTGTCCTCTTTAGTGTCAGCATGTACAATCCCCAAGGTTCGTTTGATTCCGTAAGTTCGGTTCGGCTCGGTGGTTCGGCAAATTTTACTTACCGCAATTCCAGCTAGTAAAATCACTACTAGCTAAACTACCGCAACATTGGCAAGTGCAGCCTATATCAAATAAACTTGTACTGTTATCTCTATCTGCATTCTGCAATAATTATCTGGTGACATAGAGGTCACAGCTGAGTGTACATGACTGATGCATGGTGCAGGCCGTGTGCACTCACAGTAAAAGCTAACATGGAGAAATTACCAGACTTACCTGCAATAAAAGAGTTTTTCCAAGAAAACAAACGAGCCATAGCCTGTGGATGTGTTGCTGCTACTGCTGGTTATTTACTCCTTAAGAAACTATCGACCCTTCGACCTCCGAGAGCTGCTGAAAAATGGAACCAGCATTATGACTTTATTGTTGGTGAGTTTATGCTTCAATTTTGTAAAAGTTGTAGATTGGGATCATAGACCTATAACCTATAGGTCTATGATCGGGATTGACAAAGATTTCTTTACTTCCTGTTTATGATGCTGTCGGCTTAACATCAACGAAAAGTAATTCTAACCGCGTCGGAAACAGAAGGCGATGGTTCGGGGATGGTTCATGAACAAAAGCAATTTTTTTCTTATTTAATGCATAAAATAATTTTGCTCCGCTTTCTCTCCAGAAAGCAGCTTTACTGTGTTCAACGGTCATGCGATGCCAGGATTTCGCAACCTTAAATGTGCCATGCAATCGAAAAAATTATTTTGATTTGCATTTCAATCTACTACTCTGCTGCTTAGTTGTATAGTTTTCCAGCCTCTGCATACAGTAGTCTCTAAACACTGTCCATGCTAAAATATGTTTCATCAGTAAACTAGTAAACTAGTAAACTTCTTACTTGGCAGTGGGAGCTGGCTCTGCAGGATGTGTGCTAGCTAACAGACTCTCAGCTGATGGTAGATTCTCTGTGCTACTTCTGGAGGCTGGAGGAGACAACACTGGTGATCTCATTGTCCAGACTCCTCTTGGGATGTTAGATGCCTGCAGCAGAAAAGAATTTTTATGGAACGATCAGACAACTTCTCAAAAGTATAGCAAAGCTTTCAAGGATCAGGTAAGAATTGGGCAATCGTAGTAATAATTTATTCCTTTGGCTTTTATTTGAAAGTAATATTCAAGCAAGTCACCGTACAAAAATTTGGTATGCTTGATTTGAAAGATATATTTTGGAAACTGTAAATAGAACTACATGACTCCGAAAACATTGATTTTTTTTATTTGTGTATTTGCTAAAACAAATGTTTTCGATAAGCTACATATTTTTTGGTCTACTGAAAGTAGTACTAGAGTATACCAAAGCCTACAAAACCTCAGTTTTAATTGAAAAATGTCAGAATATTGATTTATGATTACATTAATATTTTGTAGAATTTAAATGGTTGAACATTATTTATTTATATCATTAGTTAATGCATTCTTAAACCGTACACTCTTCATCATTATTTTGGTTTTGTTATGTTTTTATTTGCTTTTGACAGAGAGTTTGCACCCAGCATGGAAAGATGTTAGGTGGCAGCAGCAGCGTAAACTGGATGGTTTATGTTAGAGGGCACCAAGAAGACTTTAATAGCTGGGAGAGTCTTGGATGTACTGGTTGGGGGTGGGACAGTGTCCTCCCGTACTTTAAAAAGATGGAAGATTATTTTCTTCCAGATGGTAAGCAAAAGCAACATATTCATGACTTCAAAAAATGTTAGAATTTATCTAAATAAGTATTGATTCACATATTTTGATGCAAATTGATTTAAAGTTTAGCACCAAACTATAAAATCACTGGTTTTTATATCTGCCCAAAAGATGACCATGAGAGTGTTTTCACAGAAAACTTGACACCTTGAAGTGCCTCGACTCCTAACATTGAGAAGGAATCAAAACAGAATGATTAGTAGCAGTATTGTCAATTAACTAACTAACAACTAGTTCCGCTAACAGGCTCTTTTTATTATTCATATTCCTTCACATCGATGTATCATTACCGACAATAATCTGTGTTTTAGAGAGACTCGGTCATAAAGGACCTTTGAGTGTAAGACTGGAGAATGGTCCTCGATGGCCAGTATGTGACATGTTCCTACAGGCTTCAGCTGAGGCAGGGATCAGACCCAACCCTTTATACAATACTGGAAACAATCAAGGTAGGCGTAGGGCCGCAGGCTATGCTTTGTTTCTCAACACTATTGTTTGGGACGAGTCTTCAGATGACTGCTTGGTGGTTTATCGATAATTATTTAATCTGATAGTTGGCTGTTCATGCATTTCAACCAGTAAAGCTTTTTTTCAGCCGTTTTTGATAATAAAATTATCTTAGAAACTTGATTTATTATAAATTGTTCAATTAGCGCCATTTTTACTGTCTTTACTCAGGTGCGTCTCGTACACACACCACAACAAATAATGGCCAGAGATGGAGCACTGCTAAAGCCTATCTAAAACCTGCCATGAGAAAGTACAAGAACTTACATGTTGTTACTAATGCGCACACAACCAAGGTAAGTACCACCTAGTAACATGAAGGAAAGTAAGTATATTCTGGGCCTTGACATATTGAATGTCTTACGGCAAGTTTGTTGTTGATTCAGTAATTCAGGTTTCATCACTTTAAGCTTTAAACTGGTTTTCATAGTTGATTATTTTGTTGAGTGAGAAAATTATTATGAGTATTTCCCTAGAACAATGTATGTAAACTATAATACGCAAAAAACTTTTGTTACTTCAACTGAAGTCGAATCTACTAATATGAAGATTAATACTTTTTATGGAAAAATTATGAACAAAATAACTCAACAATGCTGTTCCACACAATCTTTGCCATACAACGGCAAAGATGTTGCGTATCAATAGTGTATTGTATTCCACAACACTGCCACAGATCCTGTTTGAGGGAAAGAGAGCTGTTGGTGTAAGATTTATCAGACCCGGTGGATATTCTTATGAAGTATTTGCTAACAAAGAAGTTATTGTATCCGCTGGAGCTATTAACTCCCCGCATCTGTTACTTCTGTCTGGTGTTGGACCAAAGGAACAGCTCAACAAACACGGGGTAAGCATACAGACATTTTGTGGAACAGAAATGGAGTTTTTGTGAGTTGCAACTGCACATTTATGTATGATATTACGATTTACTATCACGTATTGTTCTGCCCTCTTTCTCATCGCCCGTTCCAGATGTTGCTTTGATGAAACTTTCAGGTACAAGTGGTCAGTGATCTACCAGTCGGGTTAAACTACCAAGATCATGCAAACATTGCAAGAGATATATTCTTTGAGAAACCACCTTACCCACCAGAGAAAAATTTTACTGCCAAAGTTGTTAACACCCTCGGCAGCATTCTCAAGTACCTATTTCTTAGTAGAGGTGAGCATTACAGTATAATATACAATACAATGTATTATCTTTCTTCTATGTTGTACCCTTCATCTTGTAAACTATCTCTGGAATTTCCCAAAAAGCAACCTATATTTTGCAACTACCATCATGTATCATCCATCTCGTATCTTCCATCTTGTATCATCCATCTTGTATCATCCATCTTGCAGTCTACAGCATGCATCCTTTTTCTCGTACCATTCATGTTGCATCTTGTGTCCTCGATATTGTATCCTTCATCTTACCTCTTTCATCTTGTAGTCTCCATCTTGCATTCTACACTTTGGCACCTCTTTCTTGTACTCTCCGCCTTGCATCATGCATTCTACATCATCTGTTCTCTGTCTTGTATTTTTCATCTAGCATCTTCCATATTGTTCTTTTTCTCTTGTATCTTCTATCTGGTATACTGAATTTTGTATCTTGTAACTGTTGGCTTTTATTCTGCATCTTGCGCAATTTCCTTATATTTTGTCATGTCACCTGGTGAATAGTTTAACATTTAGTACAACAAATGATTTAAATAAATGTTTCAAATTAATTTCTTCTTATCCTCTTCTTTCACTTGTAGCAGTTTCTAGTACCTAGAAGGCAAGCACGTATTCAAGTTCTGCCTACAGATACAGATATCAACAAAATTTGTCTTTGTTGTCTCTTTTCCGCACATTAAATGTACCCTGAAGTATTGCTATACAGACTATTTATAAATAATATTTGGCAGGTCCTTTAGCGAACAGTTACGTACAAGCAATCAGCTTCTACGATGTCAAGGAAGGAAAACCTGCAATGACCAATGCTATGCCAGAGATCCAGATGCACTCTCTGATTGGTTGCAGCCAATACAACCCGGATGATGAAATAGCCAGACAGTTTACAGAAAAATTCAACTACAGACCAGACCTAGTAAGCTTACAACCATGAAAACTTGCGTCACATATTTTACGTTGATTTACATGTACATTACAGGTGCAATATTGGTTGGTAGGACTGGAACCATGGTTAGCCTCGAAAAGTTCAATCAGATGCAAAATTTGTAATTTAGTAAAGCATTAATGCTTCCTTCAAGTACCTGTCAGTGTTTCAAACTTGATCAACAACTTCTGGTGATGTTTTTTTAGGCAATCATCTCTCGGTATAACCTTGGCTTCAAAAGCTTTTTACAGACAATCTAAATTCTTACGAACTTAAGATGCTTCTGCCCAGAGACTCAAAAATTTTAACTGCGAACAAGTTTCACAGAACACCGTGTATTTAGGTTTCAATGGAGTACAACATTCCCTTATTCTGTTGATGAGCACAAAAACATCAAATGTGCTATAAAACTTGTTCACCAGACATTATTCACTTGAAATTTAAAAAAATTCGATTGCTTTTTGTGCTTTCATGGTAGTTTTGTAAAGGTTTTAGTAGTGAGTTTTTTTTTGGTAATTTCTTGGCATTGGATTTAGTTTAAAGTAGGAATCGAGTTATTCAGATTGCCAACTTCTTAAAAAAACTTGCTATTGAGACATTGTTTGGCAAGGTTAGTTTCCTTGGCTAATTAGTTTAAACAAACTAAAATCCGTTTTTTTCTGAAATTCTCGTTATTTAAAGATTTGATGATGAAAGATAAGTAAAAATAACTCTTTGCCAACATTTTGTTAATAATTGTTAGGATGCACAGTAAGAAATCTTTTACACAGGTCTTTGTATTGTGATGAATTTTCTGTTTGTTTTTGTTGCTGCTAAATTAAATCGTGCTCCTTGTATAGAAGTATAATATACAACAGTTACATTTCACCTAGATTCAGTTCTACCTTGCGTTACCGATGACAAAGTTTTTAGAAATAATGTCATCAACCAATACATTTCCCTCACTAGCTAACACAGCGCTACATCTTTTGCAGGTAGATCAATATCTGATGAACTCAGACAGAGTAGGTATGATAATAACCTCGTGTGTTCTTCACCCCAGGAGTAGGGGAAGCATCACCTTGGCTAGTGCTGACCCACTAGATCGACCAATAATCGATCCAAATCTACTGAGTCATCCGGAGGATCGAGCCAATGCATTGGCAGGTAAGTCAACTGCATCCCGTTGTGAATATGGAATGTGTCACAACAAACTTAGTTAACAAGAAGCTTTTTCGTGTTAATCATTATTTCATAACTAAATTTTTGATATTTTGATATTTGTTCAAGTTACATTGCATACTGCAGTGGATTCTGGTCTTGTTTGCCACAGACTGCAGCTATTCTCAAGTAATAAACCCTGCTCCAAAGGGGAGATTGCCAGTATGGTCAGTGCCACTTGTACGGTGACTCTAAATGACTTATAACAGAGCCCTCGGCTCAGCCATATCAGTGCGGTGTTACTTGTGGTGCAGCAACATGTATTTATATTCTGTACGGCTTTAGGAAAGCAATCCACTAGAGTATAATGAGGGCAAGTAGTACTAGACTAAACTGGCAGATTACACAACAGCACAATGGCAATGAATAAAACACAAGTCTAGCCTTATACAGGCTGGACCGTAGAAAGAAATTAACCTAGTTAAACCAACAACCAATCAAATACAGAAGCGCATATTAATAAGATGACCAATATCCACGAATGTAATAATGACAAATAGCAATGCAAAGACAAAAGTGCTGACAAATCAAGTAATAATTAATGGGATAAGACACCAAGGGACAAAGGGGTGGAGTCAGTAAGCTCTATGTCATACATAGCCTGTCCCATCTCTCTCTAGGTTCCCAGGGTAACTATGGTCTCAGGGTTACTGATTTCGCCATCTAATGATAGTGTTGTTTGGTACAGTACTTTGCAGCTCCTAGGCTAACTTCATAGTTATTGGCTAAGACTGCCATCTTGTATCAACCTTACTGGCTGCGCAAGGAGCAATATTGGCCCAGCAGCAGGGGTCAATACCAGCCCTGCAGGGAACAATACCAGCCCTGCAGAGGTCAATACCTGCACAGCAGGGGTCAATACCAGCCCTGCAGGGAACAATACCAGTCCTGCAGGGAACAATACCGGCCCAGCAGGGGTCAATACCAGCCCTGCAGGGAACAACACTGGCCCAGCAGGGGTCAATACCAGCCCTGCAGGGAACAATACCAGTCCTGCAGGGAACAATACCGGCCCAGCAGGGGTCAATACCAGCCCTGCAGGGAACAATACCAGTCCTGCAGGGGTCAATACCTGCCCAGCAGGGGTCAATACCAGCCCTGCAGGGAACAATACCAGTCTTGCAGGGAACAACACTGGCCCATCAGGGGTCAATACCAGCCCTGCAGGGAACAATACCAGCCCTGCAGGGGTCAATACCGGCCCAGCAGGGGTCAATACCAACCCTGCAGGGAACAATACCGGCCCAGCAGGGGTCAATACCAGCCCTCCAGGGAACAATACCGGCCCAGCAGGGGTCAATACCAGCCTTGCATGATACTCAACGTCGGATTGACAATGTCAACATAAAACACTAACCATAGGGACAACAAGCCACCTCTCTGTAGTACTATTTAATGCAGTAGTGCATCTCTGGGCCACAGAGATAGTCTCTTAGCAAGTGAGGGTACGCTGATCTGGGTTTCCACACGGTTTTGTATGTATAAATTTACCCCAATACCCATCTTCTTTGAATATGTTGTGCCATGTATTTCTGATTGAATTCAACCTAACTTATTGTAGTAGATTTTGGTCTTGTTGACCTTAAAGAGCTACTAGTCTCCAGTATTGTACCTTTCTCCAGAGGAAACACTGCCAGAATGGCCAGTGCAACAACTTTATCAACTAAATGAGATCCCTTGGCTCAGACATCTCAGTCCAGTTATTGAGTTTCAATAACATGATATATTCTGTACATTCTAGGGTGGCTATTAACTAGAGTACAGTGGAAAGAGCATGTAGTCAATACAAGAACAAGTGCAAAGATTATATGAAAGTCCAACCTTTTATAGGCTGGAGAACAGGAAGTAATGATTGCCATACCCAATCGGATAACTAGAATATAGAACACAACCAATCAAGTACAGAGAAATGATTCCACAAATAATATAACAAGGTTAAAATACTAGCACTAACCTATAGTAAACCCATATTTAAATAGCGGTCGCCTGATCATAAGAGGTGGAGTCAATGAGCAACAATAGTATTGTGGTGCCTCTCCATCTGTTGGTAAGATCTCTGACTCTTCATAGCTGGTGGTTTACATCTATCCACTCATTGAGGTAATATAGTGGTAGATATGGTATACTGAATCTATTATGCTAATTATACCCTCTTCAGGCTAGGCAGCCATCTTATGCCAGCCCTGCATGACTTCAAACCGTCCCTGCAGAGGTCAATATGGCCCTGCATCTCTCAGTGCCGGCCATGCATGGCGCTTATACCGAATTGGCAACACTGATCAATACAACACTAGTAGTAGGGTCAACCAGTTGCCTGCTGGTAGTATAATTCAGCGCAGGAGTGTGTCTCTGAGCCACAGAGAAAGCCTTTATTCAAGTAGGTGCCTGTAGACGCAAGTTCCTACAAGCTTTAGATTATATAAATTTACTGCATAATTATCAATTTTAGGCAACTCTTTTACAAAAAGCAATTACATAACATTACCTAACATCAACCATGGTTAGTGATGGATAATGTAATGCCATCAATTCCTAGTGCAGAGAAAAGCCTTTGAACTAGCATTTCAGGGGAATTGCTGTATTTTTTGTTGCATTAGGTCTTGGTTATGTAGCTCCTTTTGATACTGAAGTAAAGACAACTCCCCAGAGTGAGGTGCATAACGAAATTAATAACAGTCCACCGTTACATGTTTTGGGCACCAATATTCTAGCTCACTTTGAGTTCTCTCCTGAGCTGTACTTTCTGAGATAAGAGCTCTTAGCGGTGAGATGTGGTGAAAAATAAATTGGTAAAATTAGGCCAATAAATGGGTCAATTATTTGATTAGCTATCAGCTGTCTGCTCACTGCGGTATTATACTGTTTCAGTATCTGCTCACTCATTGGCTACAAGTTATCAACAATGAATAATGCAACACTCCCTTTTCGTAAACAACTATAAATATTTTCTGACAGGTTTGAAGCACCTCAGCGAATTGTTGAGAACAAAAACAATGGCAGCAGCAGGGGCGTACTTCCTGGACTCCAAATACCCAACCAGGAAGAGAATCGCTGAGGACAAGCATCCAGATTCTGATGAATATCTGCAGAGTTGGATGGAAAACTATGCGACGGTTATTTGGCACCCAGCAGGGTCTTGTAAGATGGGGCCTATTGATGACCCTTCTTGTGTGGTGGATCCCCAGCTAAGGTGAACCCATAATGATCCTAATTGCATCAGCAGATTAGAATGGTATTTTAAAGTTTAGAGTGGCAATTTTTGCACGATCTCAAGTACCTGTCTATAACATATCATCTACACTGAAATGTTTATTATACTAATTATCATGTCTGACAATATCTTAATTATGATCTCTTTGCTTGTACAGTGTAACTACCAATTGTTTGCACTAGGGATAATATTGTATGTTATACAGAGTGCAAGGAGGAGTGGAGGGATTGAGAGTGGTAGACAACTCCATAATGCCTCATCTAACATCTGGTAATACTAATGCTCCAGCTATTATGATTGGCGAGAAAGCATCAGATATCATCCTACAAGCTCATACATAGACATCTGATGTCATACTACAAGCTCATACATAGACATCAGATATCATACTACAAGCTCATACATAGACATCTGATATCATATAACGAGCTCACAGTCTCCATCACTAAATTGTCTAAATTTTTTCCTGAATTTCCAAATTTAAGCTGCTTAGTACGATAGGACCACCTATTTTGTATTTTTGATGGGACATTTTGGTGTAAAACACCAAAATTTTATTTTTGTCGGCGAATTTTGATGAAAAAGAATGTATTAAATGAAAAAAAATTATTAACAAAACAGCCACGCTTAGTCTAGCTTAATTGCATCAAATACTTGTGCTTTTTAATAGCATAATCTGAGAGCAGAAGATAAATACTTGGGATTATGCACTCCAACTTCAAATGTGCAAGGTGAGAAAAATCATTACGTTAGTTTGTTTGGCTTGGAATAAGTTCCAACTGTCAGTTTTTTAAAGTAACCCTCTATAGGCCATCAAATCTCAGTCTAGTTACTAAAATGTTACATAACCAAAGTAACATTGCGATTTGGAGGTCTTTCAAGCAATGTGATGATTTATGGTTGTATGCGAAGTCTCCCGGTGAGACGATAATAGTAGTATAGGCTATTATAGGCGTAATCACAAGTATTTAAAATATTTCCAAAGCTAAAACATTAAATAATTTGAGTCGTTGACGCACCATTTTGAGTTTGCCGACGCCTTTATAGCAATGGTACTACAAACTTTGAGCGATACTGAACCCAGACTAATGATCTACTTTGTAAGAAACAGGAAGTAGTATGGTGTATCTTGGAATTGACCTATATAATGTATCATCCTAGATAAAACAACATCTCCTGACTAAAAAATTATTGATTTAATCGTTGATACACCTGGAAGGTTTTAGAGGAATGAGTTATTGCGGAGGCTCTCTATTAATTAGAAGTTGTACTCTTTGAAATTACTTATTACAGGAATTTAAACCTTGCAAAAATAACAGCCAGAATAGTGGTGTTGCAGCAGCTATGAAATACATCTGTTCTTTCTGAGAACGGGAACTTTTTTTTATAATTATAATTTAAGGTTTACCTTGATTGTGATAAAATTCTTGGAGTAGTGCTCCCATTGTGGATGCAACTCCAACACACAAATTATAATGATACCCAATACTTCATTAGACCTGATATTGATGTGCAATAACTTGTTTTAATATTATTTAGAACCAAAAAATTTATAAATTTTAATAGAAAAACTTGAGGGTACATTTGAACGTGAAAGTTGTGGTATATGTTGATAATATTTTTTTTCATCAAAAACCTGTTCCATTTACATGGAATTGGTGGACCAATGTACGTACCGATAATGAACAGTACCATGCGATTAACAAATGAAATGTTCATGTTGGTTGAAGGTAACCAGTCTAGGGTTTGCAATCATTTAATGTAAAGCTGTAAAAAGCTTATTTAAGAAAACACGAGTGGTAGCAGCTAGTTCTATCATTTGCTCATATTATTACAATAGAAAATGTACAGAAACATTTGTTTACATGCTAAAATGAGCAAATAGAAAAAAATTGCTAAAATATAGAAAAGAATCATTCTTAGTAAGTTAGTGAAAACAGCTACAAAGTAGAACGATTGCTATAGAGTAAATGTAGGCAATAACATACAATGCGCATGAGGGATAGTTTTCGTAACTTCAACGAATCACTGACAAATTGAAAGCTAAAAGAAAGCATTAAGGTCGGTGAATAGAGCGCAAAAAGTTCAATTACCTATTGTTGTCTCCTGCTTGTCGTGACCGTTGACAACCTCCCCGTTAGTAACTTGCTCCTCATTGGTCTTAGTCTGCAATGCTGCATTTGATTCGTTTACCAATTTTTCAACATCTAGATGAGAATGTTTGAACTGAAAGTGCAGACGAAGATTGACTTTACGATAGGTAAAAAACTCACAAATATGACACGGGTATTTTACGCTTTCTTGTGTATACGATTTGGAAGTTTTAAAACCATCTGAATCCAATTTGTCTATATTTGAATGGTTGTAGGTTAAATGTCGTAGAAGGAGACGATAATTTCCAGCGTAACTACACCGTCTGACGATACAAATATAGCGTCCTTCTTGCGCGCAAGCTCCGTGGCCTGTCATGTGCAAAAGGAAGTCATCTTTAGTGTTCATTGTATCGCCACACAGTACACAGTCAAAAGAGGTCTTATCTTGGTGAACTTTTGCCTTGTGAGTGATTAATCTAGCCTTATGGATCACTTGATAGTCACACAAGTCACATTTAAAGCGTTTGCCATGATGCGTTGCAACGTGAGTGACTAATCTCTGCGCAGTGGATGAACGAAACTTGCATTGCGAACACTTGAGCTTGTAGACATACTTTCTCTTTGTTGGCTGCGAGACTGCTTGATCAATCGCTGGTGGAGAAGGATTCGCTGTCGCACCTAAAGACAGCGAGGAAGTAGAGGCTAGACTAGCGGCACTGTGATTGTCTTTGAGAGAGAGTGACGGAGTTGAGAATAAATCGCCTTCTTCCTTGACACAAGCGTTCATATCCTTTAAGCTAACTTTTTCTGGTTCTTGTACAATAGGAGGCGACAGCCTTGGTAAGAGGTCGATGGGGAACGAGTTCTTTTTAGCGTATTGGCTGATAACCTCTGTAAACCATAGACATCTATGAAACAAGCTGCATCTATGTAACAACCAGCATCTATGCAACAACCTGCATGTATGTAACAACACGCAAGAGCGGTGGACGAGAAACATTTAAAAATCTGCGAAGTTTAAGAACAAATTATTTTTTATCTTTAGTGCAGTAGAAGCTGCATTCGACTATTTAATTTTTTCTTTCAGTAAAACTACTGATGAGCTGTGACACTTTACAGTTACCTTAAATTGTGAGAAAAACTGGTAACAGTGAATTGGTTTGATTGTGTTAGTGGAACAGAATACAAAATTTACAGTTGATTGTAATTGCTAATGTTTGTAAATGTTTCAGCCTCCCTCCCAACTCAACATTTCAACGATGCACTGTAGAAACTTTGGATAGCACAAAAAATAAAAAAACTGAAAAATAATTATTAACGAAAGTTTTATCAACCGAAAAAAATCATTGATGCAATGATTTTCAGTGATTAATTTAAGAATTGTCCCACCTTGTTGTATATTATTGATGGCAAGCATGTTAAAGAGCTTAGGACGGGCTTTTCAAGATGCACTTTGTGTGTAGAGTTGTTTTCTCATCAAGCATTGTAAAACTATTGAAAAAACTCACTTGCGGCAACAAAAGTGCAATGGGTATGTATAGGTCTATGACAACGCATTCGACAGAAGGGAAGATCTGCATTATGATATTATATATTCCAGCAAGTAGTTTGTACCATTTTCGTTACGCTTTCAGTTTAAAACTACTTCTGAAAATCTTTATCATTATATTTAGTGCTTTCTAATTTTTTCTTGGAAAGATAGCCGGTATTTCAGATTTGATTATTATCCTTGTTGTGAAAAAAAACACGTCGGAAATACAATTTCGGCAATGGTTTTTTTTCGCTTAGTATTATTATAAAATTATACTTATGCTATTGTTTGATTAATTTTCCACTTGAAAATTATTATTTTGCTAAAAATTGTTCATTAATTCTATTGATTTTGATCACAAACACTATCACGTGGACGCCGGTGTATACATAATAGCGAGCTTACCAAAGATAAAACAAATTGCTGACTTTAGAAAGACAGCTCCAAAAAAATTAAAATTTGTTGCAATATCATTTTTTTGCAATCAAAAAAGTCTCTGCACAATGCCAAAATTTAGGAAGCCCTACTTCTATGCAAACAAGCCAAAATTTTGAAAACTCGCTTTATAGCTCTATATAACTTGTTGCGTCTTGGGGAGTCCTGACTGGGTCTATAGGAATTGCCTTACCCGTGAGAGGGCAACTCCGGATATTTTTTTCAACTTATGTCAACCTCAAAAAGTTTAAATTAAATCAACTTCTCTTTAAATTAGGTGTCATAGGCCCTTTAAGTAGATGTTGCATTTCTGTACAAAACCACACAGTCAGACAAACACAAACAAAATAAAATTTAATCTGGCTGATGGAGAAATGACTTCGCTGACGCGATATACAAATGCGTGCCGATGTTAAAACGAAGCAACTTGTGATGAAATGATTGATAAATGGTGTGGAACTAACCTTCCAGGTGGGTGGACATATCCACTGCATTTTCAAATTTATACTTGTGGAGCTTATATTTAACACCTGCAGCAAAGAAACAACCAATGTGAGTGCTAGTTAAACTGATGACTTTCTGAAAGAACCACAAGCAACACTAGCCAAGGCCAATCAAAATATCTTATCAAGGCCTTTGTAATTTAAATTCAACCAATTGTAGTTGCTGTATCCATAAGAACAAAGTCAGTTGGTAGAAATTTCTTTCACAGAATCTTGAAGTTTAGAAATTATTTCACCAAAGATTACTAACAAGTATCAGAGAGCCGTCAGTAATACCTATCACGCCACTAATGCGCACAAGGAAGTACTTACAAACATAGTTTTATGTAGTGTGAAGCACTGGCAATACAATAAAACACAAAACTATTGATTGCAGTGAAAGATTTTTCAACATCTAAAGAAACTATAAAAAACACTCAAACATTAATGTGTTGAAAAAAGCGCGCTGAGACATGTCAAAACTAAATTAAAAATGGACATTAATTGAATAAAGAGCCCAACTAGAGTAGCTACAACATGTAACGCATGCATTAGCTAGTAAAAAACTAGTTAACAAGAGCTGATGTAACTTACCATGGTCACTCATATCTCCATCACCTGTCAATGCCGACTCATTAGAAACTCAACCTACAACTGAATGCGAATTAGTAGAACTAACAAGGAAACAGTAAAGTGTAAAAATATCTCTGAAATGGCTGAATCATTGAAGTGAAAACTTGATGACACGCATTGATGAAGGAAATAATGCTACATCCAATTTTATTGGTTGCCTTATCAGCAATCAACGCAGAGTGACATGTGTTATATTATGCATAACAATATCTGTCTCCCACAACTTGATGAATATTGTGTGGCAAAATTAATTTAATACCCCTCAGGGGATGTGTGAATCCTCATGAGACTCATTGGTTGATCCATTGTTGGTAGATCTATGTAAGCATATAAATAAATTAATTAATATTTTAAATAAAATTTCTCACATAATTAAATATTCTATTATCTAGTTTATTTTGCCACAAGTAAACTTGAGGAAGTCAGAGGAACAAATTTTTACAGTGGTGCACAAATAAAACAAGAATTTACAAACGTAAACACCAGTTATAAACAGAAAGATCTGCAATTAAATTCCGGGCTACTGAAACTCAGGCGATGGAGACAGCTGCACTTGAATGCAAAATTATACTGGTTCCAAGCTGAGCACACACATAACTTATGAATAGTCGATAAGTAGAACAGCTAGAAGTAGAACAGGTAGCAGTAGAATAGCTAGCAGACTCACAGTAATATTTTTATACTAGTCAAATAAAATGTCATGTTTACTAACGAATATTAGAATAATCAATAGTAGAGTGGAGATGTTACAATCCATGAAAGACTCGGGTGCATAATATTATATGCAACTAAAAAGGTCAGAGTAGTACCACAAAAAAGAGCAGAAAACACGATTAGATCTAGAAAATGCAAGGACTTCAATTGTCTCAAGGATTGTGATTTATGCCTGTCAACAACTCATCAAATTTAGAGAAATACTAATGGCCATAATAGTAACCTAGGTTATAAATGCTTTATTAATAATGACCTACTAAAATCAACTGTCAATTAGCAGTGCAACCATTTTGACTTTTAGTATAAAATGCCATTAGCGGTTCACAACCTACCATGTAGAACACTGATGCAATTATTAGTGCAGTCTAGCAGAAACTTGTCAGAAGGAAATCACTGAAACAAAAGTACTTAATGCGGCAGGCATCTTGTGTTTCATTATACCTAGATTTGATTAGGATAAAATTTTAACCTAAATATGAACTGTAAGAGGAACTGTATAGAGGAACAGAAGACTGAACACTTGGCAGGTCAACAGCTTTTGTTTAAAGGGGTTATGACACCACTTTACAGAGACGACTTTTTCTTGTTAAAAGTGGAATCGCCGTATGTCAAATCAATCATCAACCAATCAGCGCAACAATGAAATACAATAACGATAGTACTAGTAGCGTATGAAGAACAGCATTTGTTTGGTTGTTATTTTTTATGCTGTGGTTGCACAATGTTGACAGCCCATCAGAAGCTATTAAAAGAAGATTGAGCTCTGTGATCGCTTTCATTGTCAAAGCTATTACCAGTCTGCAATTTGGAAATCTCAACAAGAAGACATCGCTTGTTGTGTGAACGTACTACCAATAATAATAAATAATCAAATCATCATCATTCGATGGTGACGATGATTAATTATTACTATGGGATGCTGATGACGATACCAATATCCTACTGGAACAAAATTCTACACAAGAACGAATATCTGCCCCCTTTGACTGAGCTGTTGTCATTGCCACTTGTTGGTGCCTTGCTCAATTATTATCATCATCACAATCAATTGGCACTTTTCAGAGCCATCCATCTGATATGGAAGAGTTGTTCTAAAAAACCCAGCTATACCTACTATATATTTGTACTATTTAGTAAATGATAATACTAATAATGCTGTACATACATACAATCATGCATTCTTATATGCATCTCAATACACATACTACATATAATATTTGAACCAAAATTGATAACCACCATATCCAACAGTATTATTGTGTATAAATAAATAATAAATCATTTTTGATAATAATTATTTATAATATTGTTGGTACTTTGTTTGTAACATGACAATAGTAGTAGATTAACACCAGGGACATAAATTTAAGGCTAAGTTAGAAATTATTGTCTTCATAGTAAGTGATACTCATGTTCATCCAAATTTATTCTGTTTTAATTTTATATACAACCAAATTAATTATCTCACATGCTCACAAATTTGTTTCATAATAGCACAAATTTGCTTGGTAAGAACATGACATGATGTTCTACTAATTCTCATATTACAGCAGAACTGTTGTAAGTGTGCCAGACAAAAAATTTAATTGAAATTATAGTTTATTCTTATAACACCAGTAAATAGCTAAGAGCATAAATCATTCAGCTTGTATCTACCACCCAAAATAAATTAAACTTGAAAAAAATTCTTCATGAAACTAAAACAATAGGATATATCAAATTTATAATTTGCAACTGTCTTATGACGACTTTCTGGCACTGAGCATAACTGTTCTTGTGAACTGAGTTGATCAAAAAGGTCACGGTTTCTGGGAGGTTGACACATTCTTCAGCAATCATTGTAGAATGACAGGTAGAGATGAACGTAATCTATACATGTTGTGTCAGGGAGCCATTCAAGAAAGCTTTGGTGCAGCTGATGCCATCAAGGACAAGTATTGGGTAATACTGTACAACAATCTATAAAAAAGAGGTTTCATAGATTTTCAGCAGATAACAGCTTCGACTAATGATCAGACAACAGTTCCATATAAATTCAGCTCAACATACCTTTGTAGTTTCAGAGCAGAGCTATGTCTCAATAACACTAGTTTGATTCCCAAGCCACAAAACCTTACTTGGTGCAGTGATCTGGATTGTCAATGACTCTCTTTGTTTCGTCCGACCACCATTTTAACTGGAAAATAAAAAATAGTTTTCAACATTCTAACTCAATGTATTTACTTGTCGTATTTTTTGGTCAGGTGAAAAGAATGACATAACGCACAACATAGCGTGGCCACTTGCTGTTACATTGGTGACTTCAGATTTACGCAGAAACAACAAGCCATCTCTCAACAGCCACATAAATTGTGTTGCCCCATGCAATAAAAATTGTTTTTGAAATCGCAGTTATCAGCACACTGGTTTTTTTTTAGTCCAGGTGCTAAATGATTGACTGTTATAAATATTTTTCTTTCAACAATCAATGAATGCTAAGAGTAGTAGTAGTGATAGTAGTAGCTGGTAACATATATACATATATCTGGTCCAAGTAGTGGAGTGGTATTTGCAGTGTACAAACCGCAGATTACTATCAAAGGCAACTAACTGCGTGAAGTTTATCACTCTTTCATTCCAGAATTTTTTTATCATCACTATTTAAAATGATACCAAATGAAAATGCCACTGATCATTTCTCAGAAAACTTGAGATGGAACGTTATTTTAGAGCTGCTATTAGTTACACTCCACAAATAACAAGTAGGTAATATTTTACAGTAGTAGCGATAGTAACAACTACCAACATCAAGCAAATCACCAACAGTTACATTACATTGACTGATAAACAAATTGTAACAATTATCATTTCAAGAGTATAATAAATGATGGGCTGAAATGTGACATATTATTATTGATAATACACTAAAAATAACAGAATATACTATGAACAATTAATCATCACAAAATTATTTATAATACAAAAAATAATACTATCAATTATAAATAATAATAATAAAAGTACTAACAACAATTGGCCAACTACTAATAACTAAATTAATCTTATGAGACTTTCATTATAATTATTATTATTATTTATCATTCCATAATAATTATCAGCCATGAAAACATTTTTGTTTCTTATTATTATATAAGAAATAAAAGTAATGTTTTCATGGCTGATGATGATGGTATTTATTATCTTATTACACTTACTTCGTAGGCTGCTAGCTTTCATTTAGTGCTTGCTGATAGTTCTATAGTTACAGTATGAAACAACCAGCAATTAATTATAGAACAAAATACTTCTATTATTCTGATAATATATATATAATAATAAAAAATAATATACATACATGAATATGTATAATTTATAATGAAGAATAATAATGGAAAAAAAATAATAATAATTTATTTTATTATTATTATTATAATTAATATATATATACACTACTACTATGATAATTAATAATAATTAGTATTATTTATAATAATAATTATTCATTTATAGCCTACGGGTTTGGTTTATTGAACAACGAACAACGCCTTGTTGTTGTGATTGTATGGACCATTATCATTATTATAATAAATAATAATAATAACTATTTATTATTATTATTATAAATAATTATTATTATTATTTTTTATTATTATTGTTTATTATTATATAATAATAATAGATATAATAATATATATATTATTTATTGAGTTACAACATTTTTTAAAGAATTCTTGGATAGAGAAAGCTTACTTTACAACACAACACTGACCTGCTTAAATTTGCAGTGAGTAGCTTATTAATGCAACCATAACAGCTCACACCATGCATAAATGCACGACGACCGTTATTTGAGTTTTCTTTATTTATTTGCAATTCATCTCAACAGTGACAAAAATTCTACCACTGAAAAATAACAACGAAGACGTTATTGTTGCTGTTGAAAATGTACTGAGAGAAATCTAGTTTCTCACTTACTAGTAGAGGGAAAGTATCAATCAAACGTAGAGTATTCTCATACAACTGAACGCATTTTTTGGCTAACTCTCAGGCTATAACCAAAGATTGCAGAAGAAAAAAGAAATATCTTTGTCTGTACCGGTACAACAACAACCCTATCAAAGTCAACAGGTACCAGCTGACTTTTCAAAACAGCGTTAAAAAAATAAGATAAATTGTGCTAACTCTCTTTTTTGTATTCAGCATAATGCTTGCTGAGCGAGTCTTTCTAGCTCAACCCACAAATACCCAAACAAGCCAATTTTTGGGTCCTCGCCTTTATAGCTCTATATGACTTGCGCCGTCTTCTTTGAAAAAAGTCGTCTAGGTCAGCAGAGATTGCGTTTATGCGATAGACTGTGGCGAGGAGAACACAACTCCGCAAGAATAATAAGCTAATGTCCAGGCCTGAATTGGCAGCAGCTGCTCAAAACAAAGCCATTTATTGGTGTCATAACCCCTTTAAGAAAACAGTGTATACCCTTTATCATGCATTAGTACACTCCTTGCGACTATTACTAAGCAAATATTAACTCAACAGACTGTAAATATGTATATTAAGAGTGTATGCTTCCCTGCAAGTACGACTCGACTCGTAAGGGACACAAATATCACAGTTTAATAGTTGGATACGCTCAGCTGCATGATTACATGTCATAATGAACAAGTGATGCCAAAGAAAATCTATAGGGGAGTCAATATTTCCCAAACTTTAGACATTTTCTTCAATGGATATGATTGCATATGTATATTAGCAGAGATAGGTTCACCGTTAACAACATCCGTTAACTTAAGAGTAGGATAGAAAAACAAATACTTCAGCAAAGTAGAGCTACCTTTTGTGGTCAAACGTTAAAAACACTAAACCCGCATATACATATAGCAATCGCTTGGCGTATGAGGATTTCTCCTTCCCATTTCTGGTAAAACCACTAGCCTTTTATTTAAGGTTATCTTCAGTTTTTGATCAAAATCAAAAGATTGCTAGCCACTTTCATGATTAACCAATCACAATCTACAAGCGTTATACTGCTGTTTGCAATAATATCATTTAACATGTAGTGGCCTGAACTATCAACAATTTTAAAGCAATTTGTAGGCTATAGTTTGTAACAACAAGTTTCACTGGAATCGTTGCAAATGGTTCTTGTAAAGGAATTGTGCAACTTTTGTGAGGAGTTTCCCCTATCACTAAGGAAATCTGCTAGCAAAATTGAGAGTGTACAGGCAGCATAGTACAAACAGATGAAACGAAATGGCACATGCCACTTCATGGACACTTCATAAAGGCAATTGACACGCATTGCTTGCTTATTGGTTGCCGTTGATGGCTTGTATTAGAAATATCACCACCTGGAATTATCGACTTATTGAACATTTGCCGAATAAAGACTGTACGGAAAATATACAAATGCAATGGATAACGGCATATTTTCTTATGTTCCGTTCAACATGGTACAAGACACCGTACACATACCTATATCCGTCCAGAATATATCAATTGCTTGAAACTACAACTCAATCAACCTGCAGAGCCACAGCAATCTAATGGTGATGCATATTTTAAATATTCTGATAACGAGTTCATTGACACAAGACAACCCAACAACATGAGCAGTTTCAATAAAAAAAAAGAGAATAGAGTGTAAACAAAATTACTTGACATCGCATCTCTGTGAATTTACATGAGACATGCAAAACTTTCTGATAAAACTCAAGTATCAGAGATGAAGAACCACAGGGAGCAAACAACTTTACCGAAGTAAATAAATTATAGCTGGGTACTTTCTGATACGAAGAAATTGATGAAGGTGCAACATCAAGGATTCTAAAAGTCGATCCACATCATTTGTTATTAAAGTATAAGAAATGATTCAGTTCAACCTACAAAACCATCTCGTAAAGGCTGTTGTAAAGGGAGTAGTCAGAGAACTGAGTAACAGCATAGACGTAGATGGGCTGGGCCATAGCAATGTTGTTTATCGATACATATTTACCATACATGTAAGAATAAGTAAAATGGTTAAAATAAAGTTTAGTGCAAAAAAATAGTGTAGCGATTTTAATAATCACATCTATCATGCTATTACAATTAAAACAACAACAAAATTTTAAATGTCAGTAAGTCATATAACTAATAATAATAATGAATAAATCATCCGTAAATACAATCTATTTATTGGTTTGTTGAACATAAAAAACAGTTGATGATTAAATAACAATGTCATAAGACGAAATCGATTTCAATTTTTTGAATATATTCCTAAATGGATACTCGCAGCACAAAGCGGTAATAACATTTCCAAAGTGTTGAAAAGCGGGTTGTTGATTAGCAAAAAACTAGCATCAAATAAAACGTTTGTTTTTTTTTAAAACTTGACAGCAAAAAACATTGCCATTCACCAAGCAGTGCAACACCATAGCCAAATCGATGATAAAATTATTATAATGGGTCCACTGATAGACAATAGTAATGATTATCAGCCAGGGCTGCCAAAATAATGGGATATTACTTACTGAAACTGAGAAAACATCTCTGGTTTACCAAAAATAATGCATATCTTTGATACTACTGCCCTATTTATGCATGATGTTCATTGATTTAATCAATTGATCAAGACTAAAGAAGCAAGTGTAGTCATTCCTGTTGATAAAACACACTCTCTTTCTGAACTCCTACATTACTAAGGATACTGTGGGGCTACATTTTGCTACTAACACACTAGTCTCGTCTAATAACAGTATTTTATTATTGGGATTTGCACTAATTTTTGACTCATAGTTTCAGTAGGCATTTGTTTAAGGTGTTCTGGCGTTCCTGTCTGCTGATCTTCATTCCTGTCTATGGTCATTCACACATGTGCTTTTACTGCTTACATTCATTTAGTGTGTAGACAACTGTGTAGTATCAATTCGGAAAGAATATAAATCAAAAAGGTTTGGCTCAGAATCATCTATACCATTGGCAGTGGTAACGATAAAAATTATCATGATGTAGAATTATTTTTTATTGATATTAATTTGGTGCAGTGGAAATTTAATACATACTAATAATAAGAATGGGCTTGTTTCATATATTAATTGTCGTATCCCATAAATAAGTTATATCTACTTTCTACAATTACCATGGGTTTTTACAGATGCCCATAAATAAGTGCCAATATTTTTTTTTAGATTTGCAACGTTAGCTTTTGATCCAGTGTAAAGAAAACTTCAGTTTCGTTGATAGCTGTCAAGTATTTGAGGTTCACATTACATCAAGCTAAAGAAGCAATAGGCCAAAAATTTAGCAAAAAATTAAATCTCATGAAAATAAAAAGGTACAAAGTTTCATGCGTCAAATGTGACTTTACCGCGTACTTATAAAAAAACATACCTTTCAACATTCTTCAATACCACGCTAGTTTGTTACTAATCTAACCATACATGGCTCACCGTTGGTAGATAAAGTTAAACTCTTGGCAAATAAGACCTTATGTCGACTTATTTTAAAATACAAAAAATATATTACTAAAAATAATTGAAATGGTACCACAGCATGAAGTCACCCATAGTTTCATATTCAACAACTAAGTAACAAATTGTTATTATTAACTATTCTCTCATCTCAGCCAAGTCAGTGGTAGTGCATCATACCAGTAACAACCAATAATAATAATAATTATAAACAATAGTAAGTAGTAGTATGTAGCTACCACAAAATTCAAGCGAGCGTGGCATTTATTAAGACAAATTCTCGACATACAAATTTGTCCCACACATTTTGTTCTTCTTCAAGTTTTCCAATATTCTTGGGTTGCTAATTTTTCAATAAAAAAATTCATAAGGGATGAAAAAGAAACACTAGTTTGGACAGATTTAGCCAATCATGGCGGGGCTTACATAGCTGTGGATTGAAAAAACAACAATTTTGAGCTTGCATTGTAAACTGGCAATCTACCAGTGCGCTGTGGGCTATTACGATATTAGTTCATGATACTTTGGTTCCCTATAATCTTTCTGACCTATAAGTATAACATTTTTTATAGATCGTTCATGTTTGAAGATATAAAAATAAATTAAAACATAAAATTCTTATACCTGATAAGGAGGCTAGCTACCACCGCATTACAATGACGTGTTTACGCATTACTGGTTTCACTTCAATATAACAACAGTAATATTACACGCACATATAGCGATTACTTGGAGACTTCCCTTAGCGATTACTGAAGCTCCTAAAAAAACTGCCCGAGCTTTTACTGTCATCCATTCATCAGCGATTTCGGTCTAGCTCGCTGTTACAAAATGAAGCCTACAAATTATCATATGCTTGTTGATAGATCGGAGGCAATGTAGATGACAAGACGCTATAGGAAACAAGGGTAAGGCATTTGCGCACTGTGATTGGCTGATAAAGCAATCAGCTAGCAATTTTTTGATCTGGATCCAAACCTGTCAATGAACTCAAATAAAATGCAAGCGATTTCTTACTTTTTTGATTATAATCGACTTTTTCAACACAATGTCTTGCATGCTCCACAAAATCAATTTTTACTTTGTCTGGAGTATAAATGATGCAGTCGAACACAATTAGTTGCTCAAACAGGGATATATTTATTTAGCACTGGAACAAGTCCTGTATTCTGACAAAAAAATTCTTCAGCATCCCCACATACAGAATTCATAATACAGTAAATGAATACCAGCTTCCCTGCATTTTCAACTCCCAGCCTGTTTCTCAGCTTTGAGTGTACCAGGTCAAAAGTTGAAAATACACATTCAATGATCGCTGTAAATGTTCTAAAGGTTTCAAAGTTCCCAATTACAATAGAGAGAGCAATGCGAGAAGTAATAATACTGTCTAGACTATGAGATGAGATGAATGTGGAACATTGATTGAATTAAAACTCACTCTCACTTGATGTTGTAACTTTTTTTTATTTTATTCATGAGATTATGCTTAAAGAAACACAATGATGGCCTTTGCAGTATTATTTCTGACAAAATCTTTCATGCCATTGCTTGTCTAGCTCGTGAAGTGAGACTGTAGTAAACATGAATAAATTAATGCATATATAACACAGTTTCAGTGTACTATGCTTTACACTATACTTTACAATATATGATTCTTGGTCACATAACGTTACACTATACCCATGGATGGTTTCAGCGCATACTATGACTAATGTACAAGTGGAAAACAGATTTTTCAAAAAAGTTAAAATGGTAAAAAAAAAGTGATTTTTTTGTCAAAAGATTGATTATAACCATAATTATTATCAAGCAATTATAATCAAACGACCCTGCCAAAAACAGAGCCTGCAAAATTATGCAATTGTTAAGCTAATCGCCAAGCAACCTCTATATATGTACATATAGTGTTAGACATAATACCATTCGATGTGAAAACTGAAAAAGTAAATTTGGTGAACAAAGTGTAATTTTCAAAACTCATTTTCTCAGCAACTATCAATGTGAGGAAAACAAATTTAACACCTTTGTGATTGCAAGATATCACTCTGCACCATGATCAAAATTTTTTATGACCCAAGCTTGAGTAGAAAAAACTTTCAGCCCTAGCTATAATATGTAGAGACTCCAGATATCACGTGATGCGGTTGAAGGATTGCGGTCGAAATCTTGAATTAGTTTTGTTAATAACTCTGCAACCAATCCACCAATCAGCCAATCAAATTTTGCCTCTGATCGTCTGTCAACAGACTTTTGAAATGTGCTCTCTCCACTAATAGCTAGTCATAGCAATTACCAAACTTTGGTAGAATAGTGCCCATTCCCCTGAACACTAAAGAGTTTTTTGACAACAACTTCAGCACCAATGTCTTACTTACTCACTGTAACTAGCGCAAGTGTAATTGCTTTATTGACAACTTTTTCTCAAATAGAAGATCGACTTTTAGAAAAATTTGTTGTCCATCCATTGGTGCAAACATTATTTGTGTCACACCACTAGTTGACTCATAAAATTCATTGCGAAAAAATACCTTTGCTTGAAAAAACAATGTTTTGTGGTCACAGTATCAAACATTGCTGACAATGGTATTGTTGCAGTGATGCAAAATCAGAGACGCATGACCATGCGTCACGCAAAGTAACTAATGGTGCAGTCTAGAAGTTTTTTTTTATTCATTGGAATATGACTCTCCAGTAAAATTATTTTTTGTCTACATTAATGCTTCTGGCCCCAAGTTATTAAAATATTAGCACACAGGAATATTTGAAAAATCAGAAAAAAACCGTGCGGGACAAAATTACATACAACCCTTTGTCTTAATACACACTACGCTTGCATGAGTTTTGTGCAGGCGACTCACTGACATATTGTTTTGCTTATTCATTTTATTCTTTCTAATTGATCAATTTTTTTCAAAAGTATTACTAATATGCCACAACCTTGTTCAAAAAATAATTAAGTAATTGCATGTGTCATCACATGCCTCCCAATGTTTAAGCCAACAAAGTTTGGGATGTTTTTTCATAGGTGATCATATGCGACCAATTTATTGATCAATTAACAAATAAAACTACTAATATCTATGATTATAACAGCTACAACAACAAATCAACCATAAAAAAATTAGTCAAATTAAATCACCGTGATGATGGTTGATGGATCCTCATCGTAATTATTCAATTTTAATTATCATCATAACTAAATTAAATAACAACAATTAACAATAATGTATTATTACTTCAAAAGAAAAAACAATTATAATAATAATGAACCACAACAAGATGTTCACATTTAGGTGCAGAACTGGCGATTTATTGCGACAATACTCGTGGGGACAAAAGGTAAACGATTTTTGTTAGTTAGATGTTCAACAACAACAATGAAAAGAAAAAAAAGGAATAATTGATAAATAATGATGATAATGCAACAACTACTGTTATTTTAGCGTGCACAAAACGCATGCAAACAAGGCGTGTATTAAGACGAAAGGATTTATACGTAAATTTGTCACGCACGGTTTTTTAGGTTTTCGAAATATCCCTGTGTAGCTAATTTTTTAAAAACTTGGGGCCAGAACGTGCTAGAAACAAAATTTTAAAAGGTATCAAATGGACACCATTTACCGGGCAGGCATAGCCAATCATTGCACTGCCTACATAACTGTGGACTTCAAAAATAACGGGTTGATATGCATTGTAAATCTGCAATTTCCTATTGCGCCATGGGTCCTTAAGATTTCAGTATATGTCATTCAGATTATCTGTTATCTTACGGACGCAGGGGTATACTATTTATCATAGAGCAGTCACATGTGGACAAATTTTTTTTTACTGGTGAGTCATATTCAAATAAATAAAAAAAACTTTCTACACCGCACCATTAGCTACTTTGGGCTATGCATGGTCATGCGTCATCGATTTCGCATCACTGCAACAATACCATTGTTGTCAACAATGCTTGATACTGTGACTCCAAAACTTATTTTTCTGGGACAAACACTGGTGTGACACAAATAATTTTTGCACCATTGGATGGACAACAAATCTTTTTAAACGCTGATGATCTGTTTGAGAGAAAAAAATTGTCAAAATAAAAATTGCACTTGTGCTAGCTATTTATATTATTACTATATTATTATAATTATTATTATACTAATTATTATTATTATAATTATTATTGACCGGCTGGGTGAATGATCATGATGAGGAGTGGTAGTCACTTTTTCAAAGTTTAATGAAGAATAATATAGCTAGTGCAAGTGGGCCGCATGCGCTGCGTGAGAATCAACCAATCTCTCCGGTTGATAGAATGCCAACGGCATATTTGCGGTTTTGGCTCTGAGTAGGTTTACATTTTTTTTTAAATAAGTCAGGACTTAAGGCTCACAGAACAAAAGTTCAAAGTTCATTAGATACAGAACACCAGAGCGCACAAAACTCACCTTCAACTGTCCTCTGAAAAACAGCATGGTTCCGGTACGTATTATTTGAAATGATCTCTCAAAATCGCCAATTTTCCAGCACTCAGAAACTTTTCATAATGTTTTGAGCCAACAAAGTTCTTTGCAATTTCACCATAAATCCATTGGTGTATTTTTTATTTGTGTTTCAATACTTATTATAATATTTTGGAGTTTTTTAAAAAATAATTTTTGCTGTAATTTTTCTCTGTTGACAATATATAGGCCGAAAAACGTACACCACGTGACCATAAAACAATATGGGAGGTACGTGCGCCCAGTGTTCTGCGTTTGGTGAATGTTTAATGCATGAGGCTATAATGAAACATCAAATAATTATTACTTACTATAATATATAGTATATTTTCAACGCATAATAACAACAATTGATAAAAATAACGAACAGTTTGGTTGGTTCTTGGTCGATGTATAAAAATCCTATAACATAAATTAACTGTGGCAAATATTATTAACAAATATCATGTTGACACACTTTTCTCAATCATCAAAACTACAATACTACTAATAATAATTTTATAATTAATATATTATTATTATATATGATAATAACAACAGTTCCAGTAGAAAAAACATATATTTAGTACTATAGAAAACATATGTTCATCTGTGATGGTTCTCTCCTTTTTCTTGTGGTCTCTGCAACATAATAAAGAAGTGTAATGATAAATAATATTATTGTGACAGATGTTTTAAATTATTATTATTGCTACACAACAGTTAAACTAGGCCCGTAAGCTTTTTTATATAGCGTCATGCTCGACTGATCTGCCTGCGTGATTACTTCAGTGTTCGCGTGGAGTTATAAAAAAAATTGGTGCTATAAGGTCTTTTTAAAACTAATTTTTATATGGTTTACAATAATGCTACACGAAAAATTTTGGTAGCATTCTGGTGACAAGACATCATGGTACACTCTGGTGTTATTTTTAAAAGCTTAAAAAATTTTCAAAATTTTTTCCCACCACCTAAATAATAGTTAAACGAGCATTTTATTATATTATTATTATCATTCTTATTTATTATCATTTTATACAAATAATATTTATTAAATATTAAACTTATTATTTATTTATTGCTATATATATTATAATTAATTATATAATAATATATATAATAATAATAAATAATAATAATTTATTCTATATAATAATGTATATATATATATATATATATTATATATGATAGAGACCATATAATATTATTATTATATGGTCTGTCTGTAGAGTCAGTGAGTAGCAGTAGTAATTATTAATAATATAAATAAATAACAATAAGTTAGTAATAAATAAGTAGTCCAAGTTGTTTAACGACAAAAACAACGCTTGTTCGTTCTTCATTGTATTGTAACAATAATAATAATTGTTTGTTGTTGTTGCTGCTTATTATTATTATTATTATTACTATTATTACTATTACTGCTATTACTGCTGTTACTGCTGCTACTGCTGCTACTGCTGCTACTGCTGCTACTGCTGCTACTGCTGCTACTGCTGCTACTGCTGCTGCTACTACTGCTACTACTACTAACAACTACTACTACTAACAACTACTACTACTACTACTACTACTACTACTACTACTACTACTACTACTACTACTACTACTACTACTACTACTACTACTACTACTACTACTACTACTACTACTACTACTACTACTACTACTACTAACAACTACTAAAACTAAACTAAGGATTTTTTATGTGATCTGCAAAAAGACAGATGATCTACACTCACTGTATCAGCCTCGGATGCAAGGAATATATTCTGCTGCTACGAGAAAACATATGCATAATATTTCATGAAGTTTTTTACTGTCTATCCCAGATAACATACAAAAAAATAATAGCTGAATTCAATAGTAAAAAAATGAATAATGCCGATAAACGGAAGTTATTACAAAATGCAAAAACTCAAGTACGTGATTGGTGCTTTGGCGCCAACAAATGTTCAAAGCAAAAATCTACATGTTTCACGTTGTTTTACGGGTTCCAAGCAGGCGTTTCATTGAATACTAAAAATCATATTAACTAGCTTCCAGCCAATAGTCTTGGATAATCTAAAATGTTGCCCAATCCAAAATCAAAGCGAGTCCATGCAACTACATTTACAAAAAGTCGACAACAGTGTTTTGTTTTTTTTACTTTTATTTTTTTGTTGTTATTCATTCAACAAGATAGATGATGAATCTCAGTCATCTCGACCCAAGCGACGTTTCGACCCGTTTCGACCTAGAGTCACTTGAGCCCAGGACAGTCAGTTCGACCCAAGATGGCGGTGAAAATAGTTCTCTTCAATTTTTGTGCTACACGAACAAATATAAGTAAGTAATATTTGATTTGCAGCTGTACTTTTAAAGCTGAGTATCTAATATTTTTATTAAAACTAAATTTCGCTGTAGAAACCTATGATACTTTACAAAAATATTTGTTGTTTTGTGCAGCCATGATTTTTTATTATTATTATTATTAATTATTTAATTATTGTTGCAGCTATTTATTTATGATTTAGATAAATGAAAAATATTATTTGAGTACTGTCAATAAATACTGCTTCATTTTGCAGTGTTGGTGTTTATTATTATTCTTTAGTTAGAGTAGTAAAAAAAGTTATCATCTTCTTTGCTGACACAGACATATATATATATTTATTTTATTATTATTATTAATTATAATTACAGAAGTTGCTTTCTCGATGTGGTGCAGCAACTCTGATAATATTAAAAAGGTATCAAAAGGTGAAAAGCAGCTCTGCTGCAGTGGAGATATTCTGCTATACAAGCTACATTGACTGGATGATGATCTTGTTTTTGGATGGAACTGTCTGAAAACTCTTTTATTAATTATGCATTAAATTTATCTTCCTCTCCATGATGTATGGTCATGGAAGGCTAATAACATTATCTATTTATTTATTACACAGCTGATCATTTACTACTCTTGCTAGTTGCCATAAACATAAGTATATTGTGGATGATGTATAATAATACAGCTGAACTGTGTGATAAAGAATAATTAGTATCAATTCAACTTGTAGGATGATAAAATAAGTCTGCTCATATACATTGCTGGTTAGAACTCTAACAACTATAAGAATGCACTGAAGGCAGCGAGTCAACTCAAATCTGACTGCAACTGGTACATGATGAGTGGTGACAGCGCGGAACCCCATCGCAAGAATGGAGAGTAAGTGATATTTTCGACAGCCTCTGGTGGGTGTTTGTGACATTACTGTGTACTGTTATACTAATACTGTAATACTAGAAGTAATACTGTAGTACTGGATGTAATACTGTAGTACTGGATGTAATACTATAGTACTAGGTGTAATACTGTAGTACTAGGTGTAATACTGTAGTACTAGGTGTAATACTGTAGTACTAGGTGTAATACTGTAGTACTGGATGTAATACTGTAGTACTGGATATAATACTGTAGTACTGAATGTAATACTGTAGTACTAGAAGTAATACTGTAGTACTAGATGTAATACCGTAGTACTAGATGTAATACTATAGTACTAGGTGTAATACTGTAGTACTAGGTGTAATACTGTAGTACTAGGTGTAATACTGTAGTACTAGGTGTAATACCGTAGTACTAGATGTAATACTGTAGTACTAGATGTAATACTGTAGTACTAGTTGTAACACTGTAGTACTGGATGTAACACTGTAGTACTAGATGTAATACTGTAGTACTAGATGTAATACTGTAGTACTGGATGTAATACTGTAGTACTAGGTGTAATACTGTAGTACTAGGTGTAATACTGTAGTACTAGGTGTAATACTGTAGTACTAGGTGTAATACTGTAGTACTAGGTGTAATACTGTAGTACTGGATGTAATACTGTAGTACTGGATATAATACTGTAGTACTGAATGTAATACTGTAGTACTAGAAGTAATACTGTAGTACTAGATGTAATACTGTAGTACTGGATGTAATACTATAGTACTAGGTGTAATACTGTAGTACTAGGTGTAATACTGTAGTACTAGGTGTAATACCGTAGTACTAGATGTAATACTATAGTACTAGGTGTAATACTGTAGTACTAGGTGTAATACTGTAGTACTAGGTGTAATACCGTAGTACTAGATGTAATACTGTAGTACTAGATGTAATACTGTAGTACTAGTTGTAACACTGTAGTACTGGATGTAACACTGTAGTACTAGATGTAATACTGTAGTACTAGATGTAATACTGTAGTACTGGATGTAATACTGTAGTACTAGATGTAATACTGTAGTACTAGGTGTAACACTGTAGTACTAGATGTAATACTGTAGTACTAGATGTAATACTGTACTGTTTGCTGTAGAAACAAGGCTCTGATATGCCAATTACTGGACTCACCAGTGCTGACTCTCTCACTGACGGGCCCAGAGACTTGTGTGCACCAAGAGTAAGACACCTGACTTTGGAGAAGCTGAGGTGAGTATACAGTGTGTGGAGTACTGTGTGTAGTGTACTGTGTGTAGTGTACAATGTGGTGTACTGTGTGTGGAGTACTGTGTGTGTGTACTGTGTGTAGTGTACTGTGTGTAGTGTACAGTGTGGTGTACTGTGTGTGGAGTACTATGTGTGTATGTTATATATACTGTACTACAATACTGTATGTGTGTATGTTATATATATTGTACTACAGCACTGTATGTGTGTATGTTATATATATTGTACTACAGCACTGTATGTGTGTATGTTATATATATTGTACTATAGCACTGTATGTGTGTATGTTATATATATTGTACTATAGCAATGTATGTGTATATGTTATATATACTGTACTACAGTACTGTATGTGTGTATGTTATATATACTGTACTACAGTACTGTATGTGCGTATGTTATATATATTGTACTACAGCACTGCATGTGTGTATGTTATATATACTGTACTATAGCACTGTATGTGTGTATGTTATATATATTGTACTACAGTACTGTATGTGTGTATGTTATATATACTGTACTACAGTACTGTATGTGTGTATGTTATATATACTGTACTACAGTACTGTATGTGCGTATGTTATATATATTGTACTACAGCACTGCATGTGTGTATGTTATATATACTGTACTATAGCACTGTATGTGTGTATGTTATATATATTGTACTACAGTACTGTATGTGTGTATGTTATATATACTGTACTACAGTACTGTATGTGTGTATGTTATATATACTGTACTACAGTACTGTATGTGCGTATGTTATATATATTGTACATCATCGTGACACTGACTTATCAGGCTTCATCCTCATGTGAACTTATGTGGTTGTAAAGTGAAGAGGGACCACACCCTGTGCATATCTGCAGTATATATCATGTCTTTATTCTCACAATACTCTGTTTGTTAGGTAGTGCTCTACGTAATCTGGTGGCTGCGAAGGTTGCAATAACAAGTGTAGAAACCGTAAGTAACCCACACCTATGTATGGTTGATCATAGTGTAGATGGCTCTGCTTTAAAAAACTTATTGTGAAAGTATTAAATTTAAATAACCTAATGAAATGCGTCTCACAAAGCACTTATAATAGCTGAGCATCAGCTTTGGCAGTTGTGAATTTTTATACAATAAAATCGTATTTCCTGTTTAACAACTGTAGAAATTTCCAAACCAAATAGTCATTTTGCGTTTAATCTGGGCTGTTTTGAAATGGTTCAGACGATATGGATGTGTAGAAATCGTAAGAAAGCTATTGAACTAGTTGGAATCACTTGAAACCAACTTTGAAATAGTCTGAGCTGTTTAAAAATTATTTTGAAAGGTTTGCAAAGAGCATAGTTTTTCAACCAAAAACAGCCATCCTTATTTTTTTTATAGCTGTATAAAATCTCTAACATTGATGTAGTGATCAATCAATGAACGTTAAAAAAGTTATTCGGCCATATAAACGGATTGCAAATAATCTAAGAAAACTGGAATATGAAGAATTCTTATTGTTTATTTGTTATAAGTTGAATATTAATAAAGATTTCTTGTTCATTTCACTAAAAAATTTTCTTCATTGTTTAGTTAAAAAAAATTGCTAGTTGTAAGTGTACCAACTTAGCTTGGATTTCTAAAGCGTATAAACTGTATCGCAAAGTGTCAAGGCGGTTTGCAAAAAAATGGACTATGCTAAAAGCTTTTATATAGTTTGTAAAGTGTTCAGTTGATTTAAAAAGCTGTTGATCTTATCTAAATAGTATACAGATATATATATGCCAAATCTTACCGTTTTTTGCAGTGGAAACAGATGAAAGTACATATGGTCTTTTTGTTAACAATATCCCAGTACTCTTTTCTTCTGATCTCTGTGCATGTTCTATGTGTCCAGTTGTAGCAATTGTTCTGATCGCACTGAAGACCTTCTCGCCTCTTTCTCACTTGCCTCTCACATTTAGAGCAAGGAAAATCGATTCTCTTCCTCGGTCTCATAGTGGTAAGTGTTGTTTATACATTGAATACAATGCACCAACCTGTATGCGCTAGCCATTTGGGCAAGGTCTTGAGTAGATGCGAGATTAAGGTAATAATAATGGAGACTCTAATACCTTCGCTGCCTCGCAGACGACTTGTTTTACCTTTATCTCAGTCATACCTGTGTCCTACAATAAGTAGATAAAGGATTGTTTTAATGAGTCGTAATATTTTATAAGTAAACTAGAACTATGGCGCAATTTTTTACAACGATGATGAATGCAGCTGTATCTCTGTTTTGTATTAAAAAGTTAAATTTGAGAAAAGTAATGTCACAATAATTGTGTATTTGTCTGGTACTGGTTGTATACACAAGATACTCAGCTCCCAGCATTTGCTTGGATAGTGATAGTGATAGAATTTGGATGTAAATTTTTTTGGTATTCAATTTGTCACAACTCTTTGAAAAATTAGGTTTTTAGTTGAAATGTGTTGAGCAGTATTTCAGAATTATTTAAAATAATCCTACTTTGTTTTATAGGAAAAAGTTGATTAACCAAGTGATTGACTACAAAATACGAGAGCTTGTATTTTCAACAGTGGTGAAAATTGTATGATTCTTTATGTTTTAGTTGTCACAACTTTTTGAGAAATTAAGTTTTAGTTATTGAACTTTCTGTGTAACACTGTTATGTGCATTTATATAATCTTACTTTTATGTTTTATTACAGCAAAGAGTGAACTAATCAAGTGATTGACTACTACAGTGTTTGTAAAATCAAGTAAGGCAATATCAATAAATATTAGCGATCTCTATTTGGTAGGATGATTTCAGTGTGAACTATTTTCATTTTATTAAATAACGTTGTCAATTCTCCACAATTCACACAATTTCAACATGCTCCAGTTTCTGATTTTTTCGATTAAAAATTTTTCTAGCAACTTATTTGAGGCTGTTTTAATACTATCCCATTGATTGTTTTTATAGCCTGTTGCGCAAAACTCTTCCGGTTTTTCTCCTTGTTTGGAGTTCCATTTTTGGCCACAGCTTCGTCAGGAAAGTACGAGTGTTGATTTTTTCAGTTACGTTACATATTTCACGTGCAAATAACCACATTACGTTTATGATCAAAAACTGACAAAAATGCATGTGACATAGACGCTCTCTCGTTGTCTAGTTTTTGTTTGTCACATTGTAAATGGGAAATAATATAATTTAATTCTTTCTTTATCAAATTGTAATTTGGCAAGATTTTGAAAGTTAATCCGTTTTAAACTCCCGTTTAAGTGTTATTTGTCTTTCCTTGGTGAGACAACTCCAAACTGCTTGCTAACTATTTTTGTTTTCACTTATTTGTCTTTTGTAAATTGAAAAACTCCTTTTTACTCCGAGTCAATGCTTTGCTAGTCTTTGTTTTTATTAGGTTAAAATAAAAAATAAGTGTTTGCTACTGATAAATCTCTTCATTAATATCCAGCCATGGTATATGGACACCGCCGTATGTAGTTACTTGTTTTTCATTTTGCAGTTCCCTCCAATACTATTGAAATGGCATGAGGTATAAAGCACAATCTTCAAGTCTTCATTATCCAACGTACGACGGCACGGTCAATAACATTCACTAGTGAATTATTTCAGTTTCATTTTAGCCTTTGAGCTTCCACTTGAACTTACATTGTTTGGTAATAATACTATAATACTGGCGAATTTTAAGAACTTAACAAACAATTCTGGCTTGAGGCTATTGTATTCTTCCGTTTTTATGTATTGCTGCAACATATATGTTGGTATAAAGAATATATTTTTTAACCAAGTTTGAAACCAATTGTTTTTAGTTGTCTGAATAACTTGAAGCATATTATATGCAAGAAATATGCACATTCCATGTAATATTTCTAATGCAGTAATTTTTTTAAGCTCATTAGCGAAAGACCATTAATTGTCAAGTGGATTTCATGTTGCTCATTTAATCAGTTGTACAAACTAGTGATACAGTCTAATGTAAGAATAAGTTTTGTTAAAAAAAACTTTAACAGCTGGTCACAGCTAATTGTGCAGATGGAGTAGTTCTTTAGTGTTTTGTTTTGCATAGTGATTTATTTGTCAATATGTGATTGATTAGTGAGGGAACTCTATAATACATGACATAATTCCATCAGAAATGCAAGTGAAATACAGGAGTTATCTCTTTTAAAAGTAGGACAACTCCAAAAATGAACTCGAACATTTTGCTAGTGAAGGCTATTGTTGTTCGTATGAGTGCAAACCGAAATCATTCCTCGAGATCGTAAGTATGGTTGAGACAGGGGTCGAAATGACTGGTGCGGGGTGAGGTGTCCGGTCGAAGTTTACATGGGGTCGAGATGACTTAGTACCATAGATGATATATGATATTGTTTCTGTTATATATTTATTTGTAGCTCACATATTTAATAACCCCAACAGTATAAGATTGATGATGCAGGGCTAGTGGTTGTAAATAATCCTCAATATATTTAACAGCAACTTACTTAAACCTTCCCTTAGCTTAGGCTTTTCACCGACCAACCACCATCATCATGGTCATCATCCTCCTCATCAGGCTCCTCCTAATAATAAATAATATTTCTATAAATTATATCAACAACAATAAATAACAATAATAATACGAATATTATTTATTATATAATAATAACAAACCGAACACAGCGAACGAGTAGCTAGTTAGCTTAGTAGTACCACTACCACCACTGGTATACAAAATTTTGTTTAAGTTATTATTATTTATAATAATTAATAATTAATTATTATAATAAATAATTATTATTATTAAGGGTTTTTCAAGTTTCAAAAAATAGCATCATATTTTTAATGTAGAGTAATGTCTGGTGGCAGTAGTAATGGTATTAAAATTGCCAGTGTCACATTATTACATTGTTATTTATTCTAAAGACTTGTGCAGGAATTTATTTATGGTGACAATGCCAGTCACCCGCGGTAGCCACCTGCACTACCTCGTAGGCATATAGGGGCAGAGCCATTGTGTACTGACAGACAGCCTTACTGGTAACTTGGTCGAGTTGTACTGTACGGGTCGTCCCTTGGCAGTAGAAGTAAGTGATGTTCGATTGATTGAGTGAAGCCTAGCCTGAGAGTAACTGGTAGAACACTGCCTAGTTTACACAACTGGGGATTAGCTGAACACAGCTGAATCTGAAAGCAATACCTAACAATTGGATATCTGCAAGAACTTCCGCAAGATATCACTCAATTGTCTAGCCCGAGAGTAACTGGCAAAACACTGCCTAACTTACACAACGGGGAGATTAGCTGAATCTGAGAACAATACCTAGCAATTGGATATCTGCAAGAACTTCCGCGAGATATCACTCAATTGTCTAGCCCGAGAGTAACTGGCAAAACACTGCCTAACTTACACAGCGGGGAGATTAGCTGAATCTGAGAACAATACCTAGCAATTGGATATCTGCAAGAACTTCCGCGAGATATCACTCAATTGTCTAGCCTGAGAGTAACTGGCAAAACACTGCCTAATTACACGACTGGGGGATCAGCTGAACACAGCCAGATCCGAGAGCAACTATTGATTAATAATGCAGTAGTTGACTTAGCACAGGCTTTCTGCTATCGTATGGAAATTATAGGAGCCTGGCTGAACACAGCCTAAGTTACCTCAGTTTGCTTAGGGCAAGTTTTTGCCTACTAGTTAAATATCTGGAAGCTTCCGCGAGATATTATCAAGCTATTTGATATTTATGATGAGTTTTGTACAATATAGCCGTCCAACCCAGACTTGGCTATAAAGTTTAGTCTAGCACATAAATCGAATAACCCTGTGAGTATATTGTGTAATTCTTTCTATCAGAGTCACTGATAAGAGAGATGTGAGCTGGAGTACAATTCCAAACTGACTTTATTTGATATGCACATGGCCTTATATATGCTAGGCAGGCAGCTGATTGGTTGCAAGGGATGACCAATCAGAAAAGAGTAACAATATCTGTGAGGCTATGTATGATGTTTGAGACTATAAACATGGCAATGCAAAGTGGGCAGCCATCTTGTTTCTCCAAATAATAATAATAAAATAATATAATAATAAAAACGTTTTCGGCAATGGGGCAATATATGGAGATATTGTGAGTATTGTAGGATTGTACTTGCGAAATAGATGTTGTTGTAGTAAATATTAATACTGGGTAATGGCTAAATGGCTAAACTTCGAAGCAAGATATTATATAATTTGATAAAAATGGATCAAATACAGAAAGCACCCTTCTAGCTAATAATTGATATATATATATAATATTTATATTTAAAATATGCTGTCCACCTCAGAGTCACTGTCTGCCCATCAGCGTAGTTCGGCTGATGGTAGGGCCAGGATGACAAGTGGCCAGACAAGCCTGCCCTCGGCTACCACTCGTCTGGGTAACACAATGTTGTTTCGGCCCGAAGGTCGTACAACTGTTATCCTTTAGAGTAGTAGAATGAACTTGTGAATCTGTATGGTCTGGTGAATGAGATCAAGCAAGAACTTGATTGAGTGCTATGATTTTTATTCAGAGAATGAAAATCAGCCGCGCCTCGTAGAACACTGATTTGGATAAGGCTTGCAGCTGTATTTATACACAAGGTTACATAACGCATACTTTGTTGTGATGCTAGTCTCGAATAATAATTATAAACTATACATAGTGACATAAGGATAAAGAGTATAATAGAGAGTGCGTAAGTAGTTCCTTGGTGACATGTAAACAGTATTGTAATGTCTCATGTATGACGTTTTTTCTGTACAGACTAAACCGCATAAAAATTAATTGAAAAAGAAAAAACGAATTTATCTATTAGTCCATCGTTTTCCTCTTTACTACTCGATTTAACACAATATGCAGGCTGGTCAGTCAAGCGTGGCACTAAACAAAACAAGCGTATAAGATTTTCTAGTTACTATATATATATATGTAGTAATAGTGATTGTAAAAAGTCTGTCACATAATAGTTACTAAATAATACTAATTATTACATTTTCGTCTTTCACAGAGTAATAATCAGGGGCCATTCTAGGATTTTGCAAAGGGGGGAGGGGGCGTAAAAGCGCTCAAGTGCAAACAGTATTACACCGTTGCTCATGTTTCAATGATGTTAAATACAATGGACTTCAATTTGCTTTTAGATGAGACTTCCGACAGATTTGGAACTAATAAATTGAATTATATTATCTGTCAGTTGCTCTGATGATAATAGTAAATTGTAGAAAACAGTTTGGAGACACTGCACGTTTAATCTCCCGTATGAATGAAAATGCAATCCTGGCCAAAATATTTGTAGATCTGTGTTCAGCATCCCAATGAAATTAATAATATTCAAGCTGCATATAAACGTATACCATGTGCAGCTCCATGTAATTGTGCTTTAAGTGAAATTCCATGTGAATGTGTACAGTGAAAAGTTTCACATAAATGTATTACTAGCAGACAAAACTAATCTAATATTTGCTCATATCATTAAGATCAACAGTCAATATACTGGCAACTGAGAAAACACTGCACAGGTGAGCTGGGGTTTGAACACACTAATGCGTCAAACAGTACCTGCTGGTAACTGAACTTTACTCTGATAAAGGGTCTGAAAAGAGAAACCTTCTAGGACGCTTTCCTATGAAATTAACTACGAGGCTCTCAACATTATGATTTTTGACTAGGTCTTTATGATTATAGCCTAAAACGAATGCATTTAGTGAAGTTTAGCCCATGGTAGATCTCAATTTCGTCTTGATGTACTTCAGAGTTGAATTAGTCCTTCCACTAGTGGAGCTAGTCGTGGGAATGGTCATGAGCAGTTTAGTGAGTAAATTAATATTGGGATAGAGACTTGAATAAAAGCAGTATTTATACATGTCACTCAGCTCTGGTGAGCTAGTCTGCTCACTACTCAAGCAGTTGTAGTAAGTTCGCAGCTCTTGGGTAAGGGAACTCCAATGAGGCAAATCATCACAATATTGTTGCGACAGAGTCAACAAACTCGCTCTCTACTGTGTCTCTTGGCAAATAGGGAAGGAGAAGGAAACCTGTATGTATAAATAAAAATAATTAGAATGCAATGGTTAGTATTAGAATACTATAGTTTGACGTAATAACGGGAAATCATGTTGTTTTGGATCAAATAGCTTCTTCGGCAGTACTACTTTGGCTAGATAACTTACAAGTTGGAAGCAGTGAAAAAGCCCTGTAGTGTAGGTTGTGATGGGTCTGCTGTGCTGATGTTGGTTTTTTCTTCACTACACTAGCTGGCAACCTGTTTCTTGAAGCCATGCTTGATGGAAAGAAAGATCAGGAGATATCACCTGCTCACTTCTTTAGCCTTCTAATCCTTTGGCAGCACCAGAATTTTTCAAATGAGCTCTAATAGGTGGGTGGGAGGGGAGGGTGTGTGGGGCGTGGGCATCCTTCCCTCGCAACAGCGGAAAATTTGGAAAAGATAACTTCTGAGATGCCTAAAAACGCACTCTAAAAGTCCAGGCTGTACATGTAAGTCAATTATGAAATGGCTATGAAAAATTGGAAAATAATCATTGGCTCGGCAAGACAAACCACCTGCACCAATCTACTTCTTCACATAATAAAGACAATAATATTATTATAAAAACTTAGATGCCAAAAAGAAGTTCAATTGACTTTGAAGAAAGAGTTTTGGCTTTTGCGAAAAACTGGACATTCTATAACATTAAATATTTTTACTTATTATTATAGATATTGTCATTTAATATTATTATTTATTATTACAAAAATAATTTTTTAAAAATAAATTATAAATAATAAATGATGATAATTTTTTATGGACGATATTATTATCATTAATTAATAATAATTAATATATTCCATTGATTGTTTTTGATATGTACTAGGAGTAGTATTATCACCCTCAGTGATTCTTCATACCTTCCTCCTGCTAAATGACTATTGATGATATCTATTTCTTTATTATTACAATGATAATTAAAAAATACTTAACTGAGGAAGTCACTTTGCATTCTCTGTAACGTGATAGTAGAGAATCATTGCCAAACTTTACGATACTGCTCACTTGTTTGTTTACTAGGATTGTGTTCCAGAGAATGGTCCATGATTGGATTACCAATGTGTTTATAACAATGAAATATTGGTTCACAGGTTAACCAGTCTCTTCAATGGGAAGTTGGAAATTATTACTTTTATATGCTGAGATACTTACAAAAGCACCTAATTCCTACTGTATGATCTGTATGAACTAAGAACGCTAAAAAAAAAATTTGGATCTAGTTTAGAGTGGCTCTGCAGAGAGCCCCCCTAAAATTTTTTTTTGCTTAGTGCAAAGGGTGGTCGTGCGACACACGCGACCCCCTCTAGAATGGCCCCTGATAATTTAAATATTATTATTATATAGAGTCCAGCAGACCGAGCTAATGAAGATGAGCACAGCAGCACATTGATTTTTTTACATTAACACATACAAATCTTTTCTTTTACAGATACTAGAGCAAATAATTTATTGTTAAATTGTTGGATTACAATCAATTTTTTTCAAACAATTGCAGTGCATTTTCACGCCTGCCATCTAATACAAATATAAATTCTATTATCAAAAAAACCTTCCGCTTTATTTCAATTCCCTAGGTGATCTAGTAGTTTTCACAACAAACCAACATTAATATGTTTTTACATCAAATTGTTGTGGAAGTAAAATCCTTGATATCTGAGTTATCCTTTGCCAAATAACTTCAGTGAACATGTCCCAAAAAAATTAAAAAATGACAATCGATTTTTGGGCTGTACCAAGTACACACCGCATGATGCACTTGCCAGAGCCAGGCTGGCAACTTATACTAGCCAATGCCATCCTATTGTCGAGAATGCCTGATACAGTATGGGACCCCAGTAAAAGACAGCAGAAGCACGACATTGCAATGATACAGAATAATGCTATCATATTCAGCGGCAACCTGAGAGGGCGCTATTGCATCGCAAGTGCAGATGAGAGACTGGGACTCCACACACTAACCAACAGAAGAAAACCCCACAGAATATCTTTGCTAATGCAAATCTGCTCCAATGAAGAGAGAAACGACATCTATTCATAAATGGCTTACTAACCAACATCCAATCAAACCAGTCTGAAAGCCGGAGCTTGAACACAGGGAAAGTCCAACTCCACATGTGATAACAAAGAACTTTTTTACAATAGCTTTCTACGTGGTGATATCCAAAATCTGTGTTTGTGCTTACTTGATGCCAAAAAATAACTATTAAATCGGTAATATGCTACAACATTAAATATATTATAACTGCTTTTATCTTTTTGATGCTAAAACTGAGGCGCGCCCCTTCTGCCATATTGGTAAAATGGTACATTCTAAAGAAGCAGAGGTAATCAACGGTATTTATAAATATTGATGGTTTGTAGTTAGTTAAGGAGTAGTACTAGTTAGTTAGGGATAAAGATGATTACTAATAAACTATGGGCATTACTGCAAACAAATAGTGAAAAAAAATGACAATAGAGTGTATATAATACTAGAGGCGTTATGCTTCATTAAAATTTCAGTCTGACCTCTCTCAAAAAGAAAAAAAATATTAAAACGAATGTTCTGAATCACTACTCTCTCAACCATTTTTTTTTTTTTAAAAATACACTGTTAACTTTCATTTTTGCGCATGAAACTTTGCACTATCTGATCAGTTTTTGGTGTCAATTTTTTAGTAAGCTTTAACTTTTATGGCCAATTTCTGGCCTATGGCCATCTTGTGTTACTAGATTTAAAATATTCAACTGCTATTGGCCAATAGAAGTTTTCTCGAGAAAATTAAAAACCGTTGTTTAAACAACTAGCCAACCAATTAGTTGTTAGATTATTTGTTATTCTTGTAATGTATCTTTTTTAGCAAATTCTTTTCTGCTGTGAGGGACTGCAGCAGTTGTCGTAATATAATGAATGAGTAAGTTCCAACATAGAGGTCAACGACACGTGTGCCAGCATGTTGTCTAATTATGTTTACTATCAAAATGAGAGCGGAGAATAGGAGAAGAGAGGGGGAGGGGAAGGAGGGAGGGGTAAAGAGAGAGAGAGAGAGTAGAGCTGTGTAAAGGTAAAACAGCATGAGGGTAGAGCAAGGTAGAGGGTGAGAATTAGAGCGAAGGGCTGAAAGCGGGTTAGGGAGGTTAGGTCAGTTCAGAAAAAAACAGAGCATGTGGGCATATTTGAATATACGGGTAATATAGCTGATGTCACATATAGAATAGCGCATGGGGCTCTCCCCGATTTGTGTTTTGTATTTCTTTATTTCTAACACCAAACCCAAAGTCATTGTTTGCCTGTGAAGTTATCTGCACAGTTATTGTATGGAGTTATGCTTTTATTTCTGCATATCAGCTTTTAAATGCGGCAGCCAAATCCCCTTATTACTAGATTACGATGAACAAACTTGGATTGGTGTTGAACTGAGCTAAAAGTTATTTAGCACATAGTGCTCATGGTGAACTAGGTGGAGTTGTATCCAAGCTTAGGATGCCCCCAGATGCTATCTTCTTACCCCAGGTAGCTTTGTATGTGCTGCTATCGTTTAAATTGCAAATCAAAAACGAAGGCTTCATGAAATACTTTCTATGTATATGTATATAGCATAAACTTCAAGGTTGTTTTTATTGCCAGCAAATGGTTAGTATCTTTGTTTTTTTTGTCAAATATAGCAATTGCAGCCAAGTTAAGATTTTGAAATATGCAACAGATTTCTTTCAAAATGGAGCAAAGTTGACCAATGATAATCTGTTTTTATTAATTGTCAATATTTTTCTCAGTAGTAGCTAATAGTATGAAATAACAATGTTTTTTGTTTATTTATAAACGATAATAATTATCTAGTGCTTTGAACTTAAAGATAGGAATATTATTATTTATAATTAATATATTGTTTTGGCAATAGCCAAATAAAAGTATTTAATAAAATATGCAAGAGAAGTGTAAGTGGGTGGTTGGTCGCTGCAGTTAATTTACATTGATGATCAATAATCTTCTTATCACAATTAGGGAAGCCACAATATCTGTACAAACGCAAAGAGTCGCACGATTTTCAGGTAAATGGTTTTATCGGATGTAGTTTTAAATAAACTAATAACTTTTATTTGTTTTGAAGTGTGATGCCCCAAAAAAAACAACATTTGTAAAGGTAAAGTATTTGTAAACGTAAAGTATGTAAATTAATTTGTAAAATGAAAATATTGCAAGGGTTGTTGTTTTTGAGTCGATTTATTTTACAGACGCCAAGAAACGGTGATTTATATAAACTTCCGACTTTGGCAATGACGTCATGGTAATACCATTATGACCAATTCTCAAAGTCTATGGTCATGATATCGATGGAAAAATTTGTTTCTGTTTTTCAAAAATTACAAAAAAGTACTGCTACATCTGTGTCATTCCAAACTAGTAGTTTGAACTCTTTTGAACAGGTTTTTTTTTAATTTTTTTTTAGGAAAAGTTTTTTCTTCTGCATGCAGAAGAAAACCCAGTTAAACAAAGTATAAGAAAAAATTATATGGCGAATCTGAAACAAATCCTTCTATATGATGTATGCCGTTATGCTGGGCGATGAATTGTTTCCATTAATTGGAGCCCTTTGAGAAAGACAGTCACTGTTCCCATTAGAAAGTACATTTTCATACTGAAATATATGTGTATATGCTTCTGCATTGGAGGACTACTGCTTGATGCGCTTGATGTGCTGAGGAAGAGCTTACTTATTTCTAATTTTCACAACACTGTGTTGTATATATATTTTCATGATAATTTCTGAGCCGCAAAAATAAGGGAAGGATTAAAGAACAACTGTCTTCTGAACTACCCGTCAATTTTGGTCAATGATCTAGTTGTCTGCAGCATCAGACTTTTTGCTGATGATACCCTTGTCTACTGGATCATTATTAATATGCTAGGCAGGCAACGTCTCCAGTTAAACATAGCTTCACTGCAGAACTTGGCACAGGCATAGTTTTTGTCTTCCAAAACCGAGAAGTGCTCTGTTCCACTATTCAACGGCATTCCAACCTCTTTGCAACCTGATTATTCTCTTGCAATACAATTTTAAGATACTAAAAGGGTAAAATCTCTAGTTGTGATACCGAAATCAGATTTAAAAATTGATAAAACAACGAACTAAAGTGAGTAAAGCCGAAAGGCAATCAGGTATGATAAAGCCTGCTCTCTACCTTTCCCCGAATATATCTTGTTGCTTACACACACTAACTTGTCTAGGCCCCTCCTGAACTATGCTGCATTGATTGGAAACATATCAGTGGAATACCTGATAAACAACAGTGAGTTGGTATAGCATAGTGCCATCAAATTAATTTTTAAATTGAGAGGTAGAGATAGCATACGCAGGCATGAAATAATCAACAGCTTGAAACACTGAATGGAAGGCGAGCAAAAATTAGCCATGCTCTTCTGCTTCTCCTTTTCTCCCATAAAAAAATCATGAGTCGCTGATAGATACATATGAGTTAATGCAGGGACGAGCAACTGTTGTATCTGTGATTGGAGTAGCATTTTGCAGTAACCCGTTACTGTATCCACCAATAAATTAGTCTATTACAATAACTTCCTTCCAAAAACAGTACGTGAACCCAAGTCGAAGAAAAATTATAATGTAGTTCCACTCCTGGCAATTAAACATTTCCTGTTATTAAATTGCTTTTTAAAGCAATAAAACTGCTTATGGGCCATTTTTGAGCTGCACTGAAGTTGTTGTGGATCAACCCTTGCGAAATGGCCTATTGTGCGCTAAAGAGGAAGAGGTAACAAGGGTAACAAACATTCAAGTAATAGAGTCATTACTACTGCAGCAACAATACAACATTTCTTACTATACAATTAATAAATATAGTATAAATGAGAGCAATGTAATATTGTTATTATTTACATGTGCTGTATCATTGTATATTGGCAAAAAAATTGACCTCGCACTTACTTACAGACATTATATGAGGGTTGCAGTGGTATGCGGTAACCCCTCCTCGCTTTGCCCCGGTTCTAGCATAAATTTCTAAAAACTTCTTAACTCCTAACAGATGCTTGGAAGCGGAGTTTCAAGTGCAAATAGTTGTAATAATATATTTACGGAAACATTGAATGACAAGTTTCTTGCAGCAGAGCATGAAAAAATAATTATCAGTACAATTAATATTAATAAAAAAGCGACATATTTTTTTGTTCATACATAACTTTTACATGGAGATGCTTTTGACCTTAAAGCGCATAAAATTTAACACCCGAAGTTCCTGTTAATTACCCTGAACAACATTTTTTATTTTCGCTTGCGGTATTTTTTTGTGCGTTCTCTCCATGTTGCTCCTTTGAAAATTTTTTAATTCCTTGATCAATGTTTGTCCTATGTTTCCCTTTGTTAATGTGTAAGTTTGTGCGTTTTGGCCTTATGTCAATTACTGTCTTTCAATAGAGATGTGTGCAGTCTGCATTATATATATATATATGTATGTATGTATGTGTGTGTGTGTGTGCGTGCGTGCGTGCGTGCGTGCGTATGTATGTATGTATGTATGTATATATATATATATGTATGTATGTATGTATATATATATATGTATGTATGTATATATATATATGTATATCCTTGATGCTTCACATGTTTAACAGGTATTTTGTGTCTGGGCAAGCTTGTTCGCCTATTAAAATGCACCCCTATACAGCACTAGTTTTATTTTAATGCATGAATTTCAACTGGGAGTATTTCACTTATAAGTGGCTCACAAAATGCTTTCATCAATGCTTATAGAATCTTGTTTTTTTGTTAGGCAGAATACATCGGTAGGTTTACAACTTCTGGTCATTTGCAAATGTTGAATAAGTGTTATGAAAAACAATTAGTATTCCACATTGTAAATGTAATTAAACGCACTCAATTTCATTTTCACTCGATGTCTTACATTTTTATGCAGAACAGAGTTACGTATATCTAGCCATTCACGTTAACCCAACAGACAATGGCAGTTATCTTGGAGACTAGTTTAGGTGATTTAACGATAGATCTATTCACAGAAGATAGGCCTAGAGGTACAGTGGCTTGTATTATTTTTTAATAGTGTATTTTATTCATCATTAGCCAATTATGATTGCTGTAATAATGATAATGATTCCCTACCAAAATAGATATTTATTTGTATTCAGCTTATTTCAGCCTATCATCTCTACTCCTGTTATTTATATTTCACAGCATGTCTCAGCTTTCTAAAGCTTTGTAAGATTAAATACTTCAACATGTGCCTGTTTCATACGGTGCAAAGGAATTTGGTAGCTCAGAGTGGGGACCCAGATGGCACTGGCCGAGGAGGTGTCTCCCTATATAAGTAGGCCATTTTATTTTTTCCCCACAAGATTTACATTCCCCTTCTCACTAGTAGCTATATTTGAATTTATTTCACCTTAAAATTCTTGTTTATTTCATTAATATAAACTAAAAATGAGAAAGTTATAAATTTATGTTTCATATTTTTCCTTTAACTTTGGTTATTATTTCTTCAAATTTCTTTTAATAATGTTATTGGTAAAATAATATTTAAATTTTTGGTTGTCATACATTTTAGTTCCAAGTTGCAAAACATAAAGATAAATTTGCTCACACTCAATTTTTGCAGTAGATGTATCAATGGCAAGTATTGCTATAATTCTTGAAGCTCATTTCCTGTCCTAGATTTCTATACGGTGAACAGGCTGCATACTTTGAAGCAGAGACCAAACCTAGAATTAAGCACACCAAAAAGGGCCTTGTGTCTATGGTCAATGACGGCAATAACATTCATGGATCTCAGGTATATCTTACCTAGCAATTGTTTGGTTGTAATTCAATCGACGGTCACTATCAAAGAAAACCGATTGCAGAATTATAATACATATTTATTCTCTGTTCTGAAGTTCAAAGTCAAATTACTACATTAGAAACTTTTTCTGTCAAAATATACAGAGATGGGGTACTTGTTCATTGCAAAATCGAAATGTCATTGACTCATTATGCGAAACCACTTGTAATGGAGGTGATTTCAACGAGCCAAATTCTTTTGGGTTTATTCTTCTGGTTTTAAATCTGTATGGTCTATTACATAATATTAAACACGTGACAATAATATCGCAAATAATGATTTTAATTAAGAAATGTTAAACTGGATTCGCATTAGCAATTGCCTGGTCATCGATGGGATAGAAAATATAACTGTTTATGATTTAAATGAACGTCAAACTGCCAATAAACGGTACCTATCGATGAGTCATCAACAACTTTCAGCTATTACCCTATCCAGGGCTTATCTGAAGGCATGCTTTATTTTACTGCTGTTAGCATTGTATGCAGTGCAGTTTGTGATAGGTGGTTTCTCACTTCATGTTGTAGTTTTATGTGACACTAGCAGACGATTTAGACTATCTAGATCAGCAAGGACACACAGTGTTTGGAGAGGTCAGTGAGGGAGAAGAAGTACTGGATAAACTCAATGAGCTCTACTGTGATAAAGAGAACAAACCATATCAGAATGTGAGGTGAGGTCAAGTATATCGATAAAGTTCCTTTCGTCGTAGAATTACTTTTATGGGCGTGAAAAGTTTATCATACATTAAATTAGGGAAGTCGTGTCGACTAGACCTGTCCCAATACTAATTCAAGTATCTGAAATGGTGCCAATATGGCTGAAAATTATCTGAATATGAATTGGCCGATTCAGTTCTATAAATGTCTGCTGCTTTAGATACATTAAGGATTTGAAGAAATAGTGTGATTGTTCCCACTTACAAAGATGGCAATACTAAAAATTTAAAATATAACAACACTGAAGTAAAAATTTAATCATAAATAAAACACTTCAACAATGGTCATTGTCAGCCAATCACGGTAGATTATGCATTCGATCTTTAACGTGATTCGTATCTCATAGGCACATCATAGTTATTTACATAGTATTACCATTAGCACTACGTATTTTTGTCTGTGTGGTTAAATATACATAGTATTAGTTTGAGCCTTCTAGGCTCAGCCCACAACCGACATTTAATTGAAGGTCACTGGCTATGCATGCTGTCTCCGATCTCATGGCAGAAGTTGTTATTGATTGTAATATTGTCAAGTAGATAGAAACCTTGGCGTGAAAATAATTATTTTTATTAATTAAGTAATGATAATTACATTATAAATTTTAATTATATTTTAATTCATGATTTTTTATTATTTTTTATAACTAAATTATAATTAAATTTTATATTGTTGATTATTTTTTTAAATGACTGGAATGCATATGAAATAATAATACTAATTAATTAGAGAGACAAACACAAAAACTATGATTTTCTTTTCAAATACTTTAGTAGCGTAAATATTCGTATTTTGCTAAACTGTTTGCTGTTAAGTTTACTCTGTCTAATGAAATCGCGTGATAAAATATCTGTATCGGTTTGGTGGATCGAATCGGTATCTGAATCGGTTGTTTTTCTGTGAATTGGGGCAGCCCTAGCGTAGACTATATGTAGAAGCCCTACTTATCTAGACAACTATTGTACCAAATCATCGTCTGTCTCATTGGGCAAATCCCCTAAGATTTTTTAATGAGCTAGATCATGAACACACCCTCCGTAGCCCGAATCGAGATAAATTTTTAAATTGATTTGGCCAACCAATTTATAGCGAACCAAAAGATCCTTCACTCTTGTGCATGATCATGTGACGTCAAAAGTTGGATCATAGGAACCCAAGAAGATGGTTCATCTGCCCAAAAGAGGACAACTCCTACGGAGTTGTTCATTCAGTTTTATATGCTATTCGAAAATAATGATTGTCACTTTGTCTATTGCCATAACAATATTACTGGTTAACAATCCATAAGAATATTTATCTCAGGTGATGAAAATATTTGTGTGTGTCTAAATATCGCATCTTTTAAAAAAAGTTATATTTAAGACTTGTCTCTATTTGGTTCTGAGCTATCAAGTCGTTATTTCAATACCTGGGACTAGGGCTGAGTGCGTTACTTTGCTATATTCTACTTTAGTGTAGAGCTGATAAATGCTGCTATTGCCGCCATTTTTACTCTTAAAAACTACCCTTTCAACTGAAGTTCGCAACACTTGATGAATAATACACGCATTCATTCCTGAAAACCATTTCTGAAAACTATTAAAACGTGTTGATTATTTTGTGTCTAAGGAGTTGTGTTTCCCTGCAAGACTATTGGCGAAAGTTGTCTAATATCAGTTGTCTTTTGTAGTTTTTTCTTGTTTCAGGTGTAACTGTAGAATTATCTTAGATCTGAATCATTTTAGTATTCTTATATTGTTATCATCTTACTAATAAGTTCTTTTCGTACATTACCAGCTAGTATGTTATTTATGCATAGAGTACCAACCGAATTAAGCTGCCTTTACACTAGGCGACTTTCCTTTGACGTTTGCCGATGTGTCTTGGCGCAGGAAATTTGTCCAAATTTTGGTGGAGACGCAGGATTGTCGTAGGCTGAGACACAGCAACCCAACAGTGTTGAGTTCGAGCGTCAAGTTGCAGTGATTTAATAGCTGCATGACACAGTTAAACCAATTGTGTTGCTCTATATAGCGGGTACAATATTTTGTTTATCCAAGCCTGGATATAATGTAAACATTGATTGTTATAAGATTGTAAGGTTATTATTAAATAATTAATACCAGCTTTGCTGATATTTGTGTATTATTATTTTTTTTATCGGATGAGTCGTACATTAAATAATGATAGTTTTATTCATATTTCGGGTAATTATCATTATTGCTTTGGATGCAAACATGAGAAAAGCATTAGATTTTCTTTAAATTATTATTTAATTTCAATTGTTGTTATCATTATTTGTATATAAGTCAAAGTTTTATATTTTAGGTAAATGAAAAAACCATTGTATTTATAGAGAACTACTACCTCGTAGAAAACCATTAATAATTAAATCAGCGGTCATCAATCCAACTGCGTGAGCAGGACGCATTAAATTATATTAGCTATGATGCTTGAGCAACTCCAAAGTTGCAAACTCAAAAATTGAATGTGTTGTAACAGTGTAAAGACAACTTGCAGCTCTGTCTGCGACCAACAATTGAGACGGAGATGCAGTCGCTCTAGTGTGAACGCTGCTTTGCAGTGTGTATACAATACAAACCAACTGAAGTATAGCGTGTATATAATGCATACCAACTGAAGTATGCGTGTGTGTGTATATAATACATACCAACTGAAGTATGTGTGTGTGTATAATACATACCAACTGAAGTATGTGTGTATATAATACATACCAACTGAAGTATGTGTTTATATAATATAATCTATACGTACCAATACATGGAACGTAGTGCATAGTATACAACAAATAGCACATGAACCAGTTAAATACATGAAGCTATATTCACACAGATTGCTTTATTGTAGAATCCTACACACAGTGGTACTGGACGACCCCTATGATGACCCTAAAGAGCTGGAAGTTCCTCCCCAGTCCCCCATACCCAACCTGAAGGACCTGGAGGTGTTGTATATTTCATATACCTTATCTATTACCCTACACACACCCTCTATGTACCCTGTCTGTACCCCATACATATCCCATACACACCCCATACATACCCCATACATATCCCATACATACCCTATCCATAGCCCATACATACCCTATCCATAGCCCATACATACCCTATCCATAGCCCATACATACCCTATCCATAGCCCATACATACCCTATCCATAGCCCATACATACCCTATCCATAGCCCATACATACCCTATCCATAGCCCATACATACCCTATCCGTAGCCCATACATACCCTATCCGTAGCCCATACATACCCTATCCATAGCCCATACATACCCTATCCATAGCCCATACATACCTTATCCATAGCCCATACATACCCTATCCATAGCCCATACATACCCTATCCATAGCCCATACATACCCTATCCATAGCCCATACATACCCTATCCATAGCCCATACATACCCTATCCATAGCCCATACATACCCTATCCGTAGCCCATACATACCTTATCATGCTTCCCATATATAAGTCTTCTCTCTACCCATTCTATACGCCACACATTTTCTATACATTATTTGTACATGAAATGCGGTTTGTTGTAGAACGGCAGGCTGGAGTTTGATGAAGACATAGATCCATTTGAGGGGAAGACGGAGGAGGAGGTGCAGGCAATACAAACAGAGAAAGAGGCTAAGGCTAATGCTCAGATTTTAGAAATGGTCTGTACCCTTACAATACTGTTATATCATATGTACCCATACAATACTGTTATATCATATGTACCCATACAATACTGTTATATCATATGTACCCATACAATACTGTTATATCATATGTACCCATACAATACTGTTATATCATATGTACCCATACAGTACTGTTATATCATATGTACCCATACAACGCTGGTATATCATATGTACCCATACAATACTGGTATATCATATGTACCCGTACAATACTGTTATATGTACCCAAACAATGCTGTTATATGTACCCAGACAATACCTATACGGTATTGCTATATTTACCCATGTAATACTAATGTAATCGTACATGGAGACAGCAGCAAATAAAAGCTAATGCATTTACATGCAGGTTGGAGTTGTTTGCTCTCGTACATGTACTACAACATGAAAAGACAATTTCTGCTAGTCTCAAATATAAGTACCTGAACTATCAGATGTCTCGTTTATGTATGTTCTGTTCTCCCAACATATGGATGTCACAGAACATTCTAGCACATCTGGTGATGAATGGCTGTTCACAATCAATTTGTAGAAGCGAGGTTGCTAGGTATAAGCAGAAGTTGATGGAATATTTAACAAAATTGATGTGATTTGTAGATTGGCGACTTGCCAGACCAGGATGTTGCTCCCGAGGAGAATGTATTATTTGTATGCAAACTAAATCCAGTGACCACAGATGATGACTTGGAAATTATCTTCTCTCGTTTTGGCAAGATTAACAGGTCTGTCCTTTATTTGGCAATTAAAGGTCCGAATTCACTAAACTTCATGTAGAAGAATAAATAGTATTGTGAAAATCCTTGTAGCCTTTTACTTATAATTCGTAATGCGGTGAAGTCATCAAACCACCACAAATGACTTCACTGGTCTAAAACATAACTGTGGATCACTCGACTGCCAAGAAAACATGTTGGCGATAACATTCAAATTGATGACGTACGTGAGCACATATCAGAGCCTGTGTTCCATGTTTCATTGGCAACAAACATTAGTCCCAATGCCAGCATCGGCAGCTTCTCACTTGCCCGCGTTAATTTGGTTATTACATAAATTGTGTATAGGTTTTTGCAAACTAAAAATTGACAATATGATGACAATAGATTAATAGGATAAAAATAATAATTAATACTATTATAAGATAAGTGGTGATTCAAGGTGAGAAAAAATCATTATCGATGGAAGGAAATAAACTGAAGTGACATAAGAATAATCATTAAATAATAAAAATATTAATAATTATTAATTTTTTTCCACATCAACATATAACAAACTATTAAATTTTGTTCTCCATCTTGATTTAATGGCAAAAATATTAAGGACATGTGGTAATTTTGTTATCATCCAATACATTCAACAGCTTATAAGTTGGTTATTATGATCAGGCTGGAGCATAAACGCTGTGGGTGAATTGTCCTTGACATGAGAAAACATTTGAAACGATTGCAATAATTGGATGGCTAAAGTCTAATAAAAACAACTTTTACAGGTAGATAGCCAATGAAATTGGCCAAAGTGGTGAAACCACAGCTCCATGAGTGTCTTCTGATAATCAGGTTGGATGTTATAGGCCCCATCTCTCAAGTATTTCTGTGATAAATGCTAATGAAAGTTGAGATTCTCAACACTGTTATGGCTACGCATTCACTTACCCTTCACACAATCACGCTAGTGTGGATTAAAGTTTAACTGCTCACGTACGTCACAGCAATGGCTGAACCAATGTAGAGGTTGTTTTTAACCGCAAGGAAAATGGATATATTTATTTCTATATTTTGCACAGATAGCGTACGGTTACACTATACCTATATGTTGTACTTGGTTTTGGACATCTAAATTACGCTACCCTGTTGATATTTTATCCACTTAAATTCTCGTTAAATAGGACCTTTAATCAAGATAGAACTTAGTTCATTGAGATTTAGATTTTTATTTTGCCAGACTAAAAATGCAATGTCATACTGGGCTGTAAATAATGTAAAAGTTTTACTTGTCTTGGACTATGTAATGGGTTGGAAACGCTTTGTGAAGCAACTGGAAGCTCTTGGGATTATGTTGATATACGATGACAGATGTGAGACCAAAGTTCAACGTACATATCACTGGTTTATTGCAGCTGTTTTTAGAATTTTTGGGAGATGTTTTAGCCTACTCTCTATTTCTTTTTATTATTGATTAACCTGCTACCATGTCCACCCCAGTATCCTCTCAAAGTATATTTTTATTTTAAAAAATATTATTTTGAAGTTTTACCTCATGCAAAGAGTCAGATTAGTATATTTTAGATTAAATGCCAGATTCTAGCTTCAAACATCGTTGTTGTGTTTGACACTAAAAATAATAGCAAATCTTTATGACTGAAAAAAATGGAAGCAACTTAGAATGAAAAGAAAAAATTGTTCATAGAATCTCTAGAAATAACTCTGAGCTAATCCATGCACATTTTTGGCAATTTCTTATTAGCTATTTAGCGCTATTTGATGCATGAAGAGAAAACAACTCCAAAATGGGAATCAACTAATAAATTGAAAACTAATCTGCTTTGTACCCACTGTAAGATAATGTATTGCATGAAATTCAGCTGAAACTGTTTATAATTGTTTTATCAACCAAAGCAGATGGCTCAATGTCGATTTTTTTTCAAAATACATTTGGTTATCATTGTGTAGTAACCCGCTGTCAGCTATGGTTATGGCTGACCCATTTGTTACATTTTATTATTTTGTAGCTGTGAGGTGATTCGCGACACAAAGACCCAAGAGTCTCTGCAATACGCATTCATCGAATTTGACAAGGTAGACTTCTCTGTTCTGCTGGTCACACATTTGAATTGAAAATCGCAAAATTGAAGTCTTTTTTTTAAATATTTGACTTACTTACATGTGATCTCACTGTAGAATCTTAAGATACCTATGGATGCTGTATTGGTTCTATAACATATAGCTGTTAGTTTATAAGTTTAATTTCACAGCCTGAGCTCCCATGTGGAAAAAATGAAGCTTGTAGCATCACAATATGCTTCATGTAGTTTTTCATTTACTCCCATTCCATTCATAGCATCTTTCTCTGCATGAGTAGGCAATCCTCTCATTGTGAACTTTGAGTTATCTGTCCCTTTACCTGCTATTGCATAGCAACGCTTGATATTATTCCAGAAAGAGTCATGTGAGACCGCCTATTTTAAGATGGACAATGTGCTCATAGATGACAGACGAATTCATGTTGACTTCAGTCAATCAGTAGCCAAGGTGAAGTGGCAGGGAAAAGGTGAGAGTTGTGCACACGTTATATCTAGATAAATGGTAGTTGTTCTCTCTCTACCCCTAGCACAGATGCATAGCTTGCTAACATTGCTAACATTTACATTAAAACATTGTGAATTATAGCTAAATGCATCTGTTGTGTCATTAGTTTTTGTTTCAGTATTGCGCAATGTTGGCTTGAATTGCCTCACACTCAGCAGAGAGGCTTCTATGTTTTAGTCTTGCATACTGCTACGTATAGTTCAATAGTTCATACCTCTATTGAGAATTTTAGCTGATACGTTTTACCCATCATGTGAAGTTGTCTTTTCTTGACATCAGCAGAAAAACAGGAAAAAGTACCAATGGTATTTACATGCCAAGTTTTTGCTAGAGAAACGCATGGATAATATAAGTACATCATCATCATCATCGTCGTCATCATCGTTTTTATCCTCATTGGCAGGACTGGCTTTATTTACCTCACTCCTACAGCAATCTCTATAATACCAATTCTTCACACAGATCTGCTTGTCCATCTCTTTTACTTCTGCGATTTCTTCTTTGATCTTCCCTCAACTATAATTCACTTCTTAAAATTTGTCTGTCATTCCTTTTAAAGGTGCATTGTCACATGTAGGTTTCTTCACCCAATTCACTTGTTGGAGTTGTCTTTTCCTAACTGTCAAAGTGTGCTAAATAGCCTCAACCAAATTACTAAAGAGTTAACATTAACCCTCTCACATTTATTTGTTTTTATTGTATTTGAAAATTATTATTAGTTAACATTTTATATCGCTGGATTATTTTTCGGTCAATTGATTTTCAATTTAAAATTGAGAATTATTATTGCCAGTAAACGCAAATGCGCAATTTTTTTTATTTACAAATAACGTTTAAATTGTGATACCTTGAATCTGTTGTGAGTCTGTTGTGAATCTGTTGTGGATCTGTTGTGGGTCTGTTGTGGGTCTGTTGTGAGTCTGTTGTGAGTCTGTTGTGGGTCTGTTGTGAGTCTGTTGTGGATCTGTTGTCGGTCTGTTGTGAGTCTGTTGTGGGTCTGTTGTGAGTCTGTTGAGGGTCTGTTGTGGGTCTGTTGTGGGTCTGTTGTGGGTCTGTTGTGGGTCTGTTGTGGGTCTGTTCTGAGTCTGTTCTGAGTCTGTTGTGAGTCTGTTGTGAGTCTGTTGTGGGTCTGTTGTGGGTCTGTTGTGAGTCTGTAGTGGATCTGTTGTGGGTCTGTTGTGAGTCTGTTGTGGGTCTGTTGTGAGTCTGTTGTGAGTCTGTTGTGAGTTTGTAGTGAGTCTGTTGTGGATCTGTTGTGAGTCTGTTGTGAGTCTGTTGTGGGTCTGTTGTGGGTCTGTTGTGAGTCTGTTGTGAGTCTGTTGTGAGTCTGTTGTGAGTCTGTTGTGAGTTTGTTGTGAGTCTGTTGTGGATCTGTTGTGAGTCTGTTGTGAGTCTGTTGTGGGTCTGTTGTGGGTCTGTTGTGAGTCTGTTGTGAGTCTGTTGTGAGTTTCTTGTGAGTCTGTTGTGGATCTGTTGTGAGTCTGTTGTGAGTCTGTTGTGAGTCTGTTGTGGGTCTGTTGTGAGTCTGTTGTGAGTCTGTTGTGAGTCTGTTGTGGATCTGTTGTGAGTCTGTTGTGAGTCTGTTGTGAGTCTGTTGTGGGTCTGTTGTGGGTCTGTTGTGAGTCTGTTGTGAGTCTGTTGTGAGTCTGTTGTGAGTCTGTTGTGGATCTGTTGTGGGTCTGTTGTGAGTCTGTTGTGAGTCTGTTGTGAGTTTGTTGTGGGTCTGTTGTGAGTCTGTTGTGAGTCTGTTGTGAGTCTGCTGTGAGTCTGTTGTGGGTCTGTTGTGAGTCTGTTGTGAGTTTGTTGTGAGTCTGTTGTGGATCTGTTGTGAGTCTGTTGTGAGTCTGTTGTGAGTCTGTTGTGGGTCTGTTGTGAGTCTGTTGTGAGTCTGTTGTGAGTTTGTTGTGAGTCTGTTGTGGATCTGTTGTGGGTCTGTTGTGGGTCTGTTGTGAGTCTGTTGTGAGTTTGTTGTGAGTCTTGTTGAGTGTTGAAAATTGCTTACAAGTCAGCATCTATCGCGCTCATACTATAGATGAAATTAACGAGAGCACAACTCTGCATAAAGTTTATTGGCTAAAAATCACATGAAATGAATAAATTACATTTGATTTAGTGAAAGGTCTGTCACAGCACCTTTAAATAAATGGTCTTGTCAACGCATCGTCTTTTGTATGTAAAGATGTATTATACCTGTATATTGTAGGTAAAGGTATATTATACCTGTATATAGTAGGTAACGGTATATTCTACCTGTATATTACAGGTAAAGGTGTGCAGACATTTGGGGACAAGAAAGAGAAGACAGATTCAAAACCACAATCACAGAGTTTATATGGGCTGAACTTTGATCAGATGTCTAAAAAGAAAACGTCTGGGTCCACGGTTAGTCACTGTATACACTCCTGTACCCACTTGTACTATACACCCCTCTACTAACTTGTACTATACACCCCTCTACTAACTTGTACTATACACCCCTCTACTAACTTGTACTATACACCCCTCCACTAACTTGTACTATACACCCCTCTATTAACTTGTACTATACACCCCTCTACTAACTTGTACTATACACCCCTCTACTAACTTGTACTATGCACCCCTCTACTAACTTGTACTATACACTCCTCTACTAACTTGTACTATACACCCCTCTACTAACTTGTACTATACACCCCTCTACTAACTTGTACTATACACTCCTCTACTAACTTGTACTATACACCCCTCTACTAACTTGTACTATACACTCCTCTACTAACTTGTACTATACACCCCTCTACTAATTTGTACTTTACACTCCTCTACTAACTTGTACTATGCACCTCTCTACTAACTTGTACTATACACCCCTCTACTAACTTGTACTATACACTCCTCTACTAACTTGTACTATACACCCCTCCACTAACTTGTACTATACACTCCTCTACTAACTTGTAGTATACACTCCTCTACTAACTTGTACTATACACCCCTCTACTAACTTGTACTATACACCCCTCCACTAACTTGTACTATACACCCCTCTACTAACTTGTACTATACACTCCTCTACTAACTTGTACTATACACCCCTCTACTAACTTGTACTATACACCTCTTTACTCGCTGGTATTATACACCCCTGTATTATTTTTTACTATACACCCCTGGCTTGCTTGTGCTATACACCCCTGACTTCCTTTTGCTATACACCCCTGACTTACTTGTACTATACACCCCTGACTAACTTATACTATACACCCCTGACTTACTGGTACTATACACCCCTGACCTACTTGTAGTATACCCCCTGGCTTACTTGTGCTATACACCCCTAACTTACTTGTAGTATACCCCCTGACTTACTTGTGCTATACACCCCTGACTGCCTTGTAGCATACCCCCTGGTTCACTTGTGCTATACACCCCTAACTTACTTGTACTATACACCCCTAACTTACTTGTACTATACACCCCTGACCTCCTTGTACTATACACCCCTGTACTAATCTTGAGATAACACCAAGGCTGCTATATCTCCATTTCATCAGCTCCTAAGCCTATCACAAAGTTTCTCAGTAACAGTTAATGCTTTCCTGGTCACGACTACTTATTAGCTTGTTGTCCATAATGTGGTGCATTTTATATAATTTATAGATCTCATGCTATATTTTATAATGTGCTACTCATGCTTCCTTCTCATATCATGAAACTATTTTAATGTAACTAGCTCAGCTCTAGATAGTAGCTCTTATTTACTGTAACTAGCTCAGCTCTAGATAGTAGCTCTTATTTACTGTAACTAGCTCAGCTCTAGATAGTAGCTGGATTACCAGATACTGTATAAAGTGTAATATCGAGTTATCTATTACCCAGCACGCTTTTGCTAACTGTTTGATGTATCTAAGTTAATTACATAATATTCTCTACCAATCTTTGTCCTGCTTACAAATGATAGAAAGCAATGAGTTTTAAATATTTGTCTCGCAAATTGGCCACTGTTACTTTTATTAGTTAAATTTAGAAACTTTGCCATTTTTTATTGAATTTCAGAAGAACTTGGCACATTTTCATTTTCTGTTATAATCAGGGCCGTAGGTAGTTTCTGAGCCAATCATCTAACAAAAAAGCTCCGTGCAGCAAAAAAAATTGGATGGGGGTGTTAGAGGCTCTAGTATTATTGCTAGAGAATTGAATTATCACATTTCATCATCTCTTGTGACATGTCAAACTGCTTCAAAGGGAGTGAGGACTACAACTAATCAAAATAACCTCATCACAGAGGTGACACCTGTCAGCTTTATTTATCATCTTGTCCACATGAATGTAGTAGAGATTGAGTAGGTCGATTATGCATAGAACACTTGCTTGAAATATGACATTAGTCTGCAATCTACAATTACATAACTAATAAATCTCACGTAGAAAGTGGGGGCAGTGCACATGAATGACACAACTGTGGCTCATATATTCATTTACATACTTACTAGACATTCAAACCTAAATTATTATTGCCAAGTGTTCTAATGAATTGATGACTTGCAATCACCTTCAAATAGAAGAGGACTGGGTAGGCCTATGTCGACTTTGCAATTCCACGCTTGAAGTTTACTGCATTTGCAAATCCAGTCACACCTCGTTACATGTAGTAAGAAATACTTGTAGTGAGCAGAGTCAGTTGGTTGGTTACATTTAGGTTTGGACTCATGCAGTGGCACCATGTAGTAAGTTGCTTAGAATAAATTTGTGTGGGAAGCAGCTGTGAGCAGATGAACAAATGAGACAAAATAGTTGTCTTGGACTTGACAACTGGTCTATATATAAGTAGGAATCTGGGTGGTTAGTAGAAAGCAATGAGTCAGTTGTAGTGATAGTTAACAGATGAACATGACATTTCTTTATTATTATTATTTATCTGATTCTTGAGGACCATTACAACAAACACCATCAATCAAACTTACACAAGAGTAATATAGATGATTCATCACCTTAAAAATGAAATAAAAAATAAACCCCTAATATAATAATAAATCATGATAACGACAACACAATAATAATATTAGTTAATAATAATTATTAATTAATTATAATCAATAAATAATAATAATGACAACACACAATTAATTTGGTAATTAAAATTAAATAATAAATATTATAATAAATGACTGCTAGCTGTAATATAGTTTGAGCATCTGGTTGCATTAGAATTTGGGAGATGGTTCTTACCAGATTACTTATCAATTCTTCATAGTTCTGACCAAGACGCCACATAAAGTGCAAACAAATGCAGAGCTAAAATGATGCTATTTGTAATTCACACATATATTTATAATTATTTATGGAATTTATGTACGAATGATGAGGTCATCATAATAGCCGATGATGGAGTGGGGAAATCATTACTGACTTACTCACTTGAACACACAACTCCGGTTTATACTTACGGAAGACAGATAGTAGCAGAGGTGGTCAAACTGTTACTGATAATCCCACGGGCGTTGCTGATGTTCTGAATAAACACTTTAGTTCTGTTGCTAAACATACATCATGTTCAACAAACAATTCTCCGCTTGACGTGAAAAATTTTCTACAGCCCTCGGACAATCTTACTGTATTTCCACCTTTAACTCCTCAATGCTGGCAAAACTGACAAACCCTATTCCTTTAAACAAAGCTACTGGCAGTGATGGCATTAGTTCAAAAATATTACATCTCGCCCTCCCTTATATACTTCTACCACTGTGTGACACTATGACCCGAGCCATATCCGAAAAAGAGTTTCCAACATCTTGAAAACATGCCATCATCACACCTATTTACAAAAAAGGTGCAACGAACAGTACAAACAACTATCGACTTATTTCAATTTTACCCGTTCTCTCTAAAGTATTTGAAAAACATATTCTTGGTTACCTTAACCAACAAACACCTTACTAAATATAACCTCAGCCCGAACCGATCAGGTTTTCAACCAAACCACTCCTATACAACAGCAATGTGCAAATTATACTCCAATTGACTGAACAATGGTAAGAAATAAGCGCAAATTCTCCTCTTCATTGATTTTTGCAAAGCCTTAGACTTGGTTGCGCACATGCTGCTAAACCAAAAGCTTAAACGCCTTGGTATCAGTGGTTCGATGATACAACGTCTGGCAGATTTTCTTCCTAATCAAACACAACAAGTTAGAATTATTGGCACACTTTCAAGCTGCAAACGGATCAATGCTGGCATTCCTCAAGGGTCTGTCCTCTCCCCCACTCTGTTCTCAATATTCATTAACGACCTATTATCATCCACTCAATTTCTAAAATCTCACGCATACGCTGATGACACTATCTTTTATGGTTCCAATTTATCTACTTAAAATCTAATATTAAACACTCAACAAGACATTAACAACATTGTCTCCTGGTGCAAACAAAATGGCATGGGCATAAACACCGATAAATCACACTTCATTACTGGTAAAACAACAAATAAATCTATTCACCTACATATCGACAACACACCACTTTCACTAATAAACAAGACAACTTTCCTTGGATTCACTATTAATGACCACTTAACATTAGATGGCCACGCATTTTCTGTAGTGAGAAAAGTGAACCAAAACACAAAACTTCTCCTGGCAACTAGACACTTACTAACCAAACCACTGCCACTCAAACTCTACAACCACTTTTACACAGCCACCTCAACTATGGTATCAACACCTATTACCCGCTATACCCCAAAAAATAACCAAGCCTCTGAAGACGTTTCAAAAGAAAGCATTAAAACATGCACTATTTCTTCCACCTCGTTCTCCAACTTCTTTTGTTCAAAAGTATTCCCGAGTTCTTCTCCTACCTCAGCTAGCCACCTACTCCACCGCTATCTTATCTTATCAAGTACTTCACCATCTCTGTCCTCCATATGTCAATACCATCTTCAAACCTTCAAATGTGTTTACATCTGAACGTACCACTCGCGACAATCACAAGATACCCAGCTCAGTCTCTCAAACTACATTATCTAAATTCGCAATTCTACCACGAGCTGTTAGAACGTAAAAACTCTCAAGCTTTTTAAAAAGTCTCTAAAACCTTTCTACTTCAACATGAAGACTAAATCTCTAATACCTTATTTTAACTCGCTGATACATTACCAACAATACACACCTTAAACTGTCTTTTCCCAGTGAATTTCTTGTCTCACTCCCACTCAACTGATCATACTTCAAGTGATCTGGCTCATTAACTGTTATGTAAATATCTTGAAAAACTTTGTTGTATATATTACTGTATATATCTGTTACAAAAATTTTCTGTATACATTTTTGTATATATAGCAACATCATAACATTGTTACTAATATTTCTTTCCTTTATTCAAATTGTACTGTAAAATTTCTCCTTCAATTTTTCTGGATATTTTTTCTTTTTGACTGTGGTATTTAATGGAAAACATGACATCTTTATGACATAATAATCTAACCGCATTAAATAAAGTTAATAATAATGATGGCCAGATGGTTAGTAAGTATAAGTAATGTAGTAGATTTCCTCCTCTTACTACGGACACACTGGCGTCCCCTCCAACTAGACGCTATCGACTGCTTCAGGGTCCACGACCCAAACAAATCACACAGAGTTTACACAAATAAAATACTTTATTATATCAATCTGTTTAGCAACATAATAAAAGTATAGCACAAAAATCTACTAACTTCTGCCTTCCCACATGTACAACGGCTCCTTTTATAGAAAAAGGCAGGAAAACCTGCCCATTTATTATGGGTGAGCCAATTGCGCTCAACAACGCAAAATATATACAAATGAAAAAGCACCACACAATTCACAATAACAATATAAACCAATGAGATTAGTGAGCACATGGCGAGGTGGCTCTAAGCTCCCTTCTCGCTCTTTTTATTGTGGTGGAAATCTTCCACTCCTTATAAGGTGTCCATGCTTCCTAGTCTCTGCTCCAAGCTTCTATTCTGCTCGGGTCTCCTTATGATGAGGGATTTCATTTCCTGAGGCCCCAGGCTATCTTTAGCACCCATATTTGTTGACTGACCCGGGGTAGGTTCTCTATGTTGTATATATATACTACTCAGGGTCTATACAGGCCCGGGGTAGCCGGTATCCCTAAATCCAGGAAAATAAATTTATATGATAAAGAAAAAGGCTCCGGGTCTGCTCAAGACTTCTGTTGTTGGTAGGGCAAAGGGTGTAGGGGGATTTAGGGTAGGGGAGGGAGGGGAAAGCGGCCTAGTTTGTCTAATTATCATGAAACTCTCCCACAGTAAGCGGTGTAAAAAAAATGTGATGAATGAAACAACGACTTGTGAAGTGATGAGAAATAGCTATACTGGGCTCACCAATGCAGGAAATAGCGAAAAAAAAATTTAAATGTTTAAGAGCGTTGATTGGACTCTTTAATCTTTTTTTAGAAATACAACTATAAATAAATACAGGACAGGAGGGGACAAATTTTAAGTGCAAAACTTAATTTTTGGCTTGTGGCTCTAACATTAAAATTAGAGCTCTAACATTTTATTGCTCGAACATTCAAGCGTTTGAGGGTGTTATCAATGGCCCTGGTCGTAATTACTAATGGAGGCCCTCATTTTTAATGCAGAAATTTTGAACAAATCTTAGTCTAAGATAATAATAGCAAATAAGTGTTAAAATACTGATAACAGCAAGTTCTTCTAATAATTATTGAATAATAATCTTATTTATTTAATGAATCGGGCAGCAGTAGTGATAAAAAATTTACTCTTCTCAATAAAATACGATACTGTTATATCCACAGTACTATGGAAATACGCCTGGATTACTACGACAACTTTTATTTAATTCACATGACTTTGCTGCCATATTCTCTTTTGATTGCTGAGTGGGGATAAAGTATCCCCCCACTCGTTCGTCCATATATACTAGGTCTATGCTTGTGACACACAACTCTTTTGACTATATTCACTTCCTGTAGCCAATGCAATGGTCCCGTACTCTGGCAAATTGGCTGTTCTTATCATCAAATATTCTTTTTTATTATTCGATGGGACAGCTGGTAAAAGTGTTTTCATGCAAGGCCAAAGGTTACAAGCATTTGACAACCAAATTAAGTGAATGCAAATGTAAAATATCATTCATTGGGTGTATCACTCTTTTTTAAATACTACTTTGCCAAAAGCCTTAAGCCTGGTTCCCAATTGATCTTGTCAATCTTAGGTAATCTTAGAAATCTTAGGGCTCTAAGAATCTAATCTTAGAAATCTTGGCACTGATCTTAGTATAGTGCACAATTGTAGGAATCTGCCAAGATTTGCCTCCTTGGGTGAAATCTTAGCTGCTACGATCCGGTAAGATCCGCAGTTCCCAATTGTTTAGTTTATCTTTATGTCTTGACCTACTAGTTGATAGTAGCCTATCGCAGGATATCGCAAGACTAGGTTCCCAAAAAATAATAGCCCACGATCTTAGTCGTGCCTGTCGTGAAAGTTTGGCAGCGACAAACTCCTGCGATATCGATCGCAGGGGCGCACGACTCTTACGGCTCCCGAGATAATGCTAGATTAACAAGTGCAAAATTATAGGAGTCGCACAACTCCGAAAACCGTACAATTTTTGCTCAATTGCTGTTTAGAGAAATTGCAGTTGTCCTCGTTGTCTAACATTTTGACTACAAAATACTGCCAAGGTCTCACATAACGATATGAACAGTGAATGGACTTGTTCTATTCGTTCTTTATAATACAAACATTTCGTAACAAAAACCTTGTTGTTTGTGCCGCTCATTAGAGTAAATGTAAATGGGTACTAATTTTCCACTAGTATGTTTTGATTTATGATTCTATTGGATTTTTGTTGACTGCTTGAGTTATTGAGTGTAAACCAGAGTGGTGCCCTCCTTGCGTGTATTGATGATTGCTGGTACGGACATTTCCTTTGATGTAGCGTTGGTTGTGTAAATTGCCCAGCCAATCCCCTCTTTGTTGTAGAATACCAATACCAGGAGGGCAAACTCCAGGTCTCGCTCAAGAGAAAGGAGGAGAGGACGTAGGTCTCCCTCTCCTCATAGCACAAGTTTGACATCTAAATCTTATGAATATAGAAAAGATAGGCCAAGATCTCGAGATAGGAATAGAAAAAATAGGTCACGATCTAGAGACAGGAAAACCAAAAATAGATCACGATCTAGAGATAGAAAACACAAAAATAGGTCACGATCTCGAGAAAAGCGCAGCAAGTCGTACTCTCCTCCCCGCAGAAGCAGATCACGCGAGAGACGAAAATATCGGTGAAACTTGTTAACGAATGAATGCCCTACAATTGTACTGTACATGTTTTACACTTTTGTATGCTTTCAGTAAGGGAATACTACTTTCCTTTTTACTAGTTCTATGTATCACTTTGCTTTTAGTTGTATATATGTTATTTCATATATGTTGAGTATTTATTTGGACTCAAAAATAAAATGTCAAGTGCGTCTACAAGCATTGATATAAAAAGAACCGGTTATCTCATTTTTACTAATTACTAAACATTGCAGTCAAAGGCAATACATAAGGCAGTATATCTCCGCAGATCTTTCACATGCTGGAATGTGCACAATTAGGTCTAAGTAAGTTGACCAACATGGGTTAAACCTCTCCCTTCAGTTGTTTAGATGTGAGACTGGAAAAGCGTATACCAACAGTGGGCTCTAAATAGCTTTCATTACGGCATCCTCTTCTATCCATGTCTACGTAGTCCGCGCATTCATATTCACTGTCATCTGGGGATACGTCTCCACTTGTCTTTCTTTGAGCATGTTGCGCTAGGTGCTTAGGCTTCGGTTCTCTTGGTGGTTTGAACTCTTTTTTTGCTTCTTCAGCTAGCTTTTTTGAATATCTGCATAGCACGATTATTGCTCCAACCAGGCCTATTGCCAACGCTACACAAAGGCATCCCAGGCTTATAATGATCTCTGAAACAAATATTTATGTGGAGTTGGTGCTGTGCAAGTTTGACTTTTATCTTAGTGCTGATGAAAAGTGACATTACATCTTATACAGTGAATTCAATTATTGCTGCATAAAGAACTTTGCTTTCATTTTGAATTTTTTATGAAGTAAATCAAATTCAAGATGAGATTTATAATACATGATGGCTGTGAGCTGCAGCCGAGAGCAAAGGGCTTTTGAGAAAGATGATTGAAGACTGTGAGCACGAAAAAAAATTGAATGGAAGTATATCGATATATGAATAACCAAAGTTAATTTTAACACTGAATAAATGGCTGAAAGACTTATACGATACAGTACTATTCTCTCTCCTATATACTAGTGTATGTAACATGATTTCACTCTCCGTAATATCTATGGAAACATGCTAGTAAAAGATTCCCATCGGCCTTTTCGAAAGGGAAGCCGGTTCAACTGCGGGCACGGGTATAGGGCGCTGATGACAGAACTGCTAGCTTTAGAGTCGCCCTCGAGGCACAGCAAAAACAACACATGCAAGACCTAAGCTGTAGTACTGTACATTCGTCAAAAGAAAAGAATAAATGTAACTGCTAAATAAAAAAGACTAGATGTGATCAAGCTATTGGTGGCTTACTCATTTCTGTTGACTGCTGACATTCAATACCATATGAACTCCAGGACTGGTTGTTGCAGGTTAATCCAGTTCCACCAATTTTATAACCAAATTTACAACTGGTAAAAGAATTCTTTTCATGGTGTGATAGACTGTCTATGAGACAACATTCTGCAGAGACTGATGAGACATTTCGTAGTTGCGTTGAGAATACCAAGAAAAGTAGTAACAGTAGATACTCCATAGTGGTGTGTATGAGTAGGCTTGCTCAGTCTCACTAAACTATTCAACTTCCTTCGTGTTATATCAAAGATCTCTTGTTTCGCTGCTTTGTATTTTTGTTATCGCATATAATAGGCCCACTGTTACAGCGTTGTATAGCCACAATCAGTACCAGTGAAATAAGACCTCTGATTGGCTATTCACTGCTTATCTTGTTATCATTATTAACCAGTCAAAATATATGCTTAGGTTAGTTTATTGCTTGAGATACTGCCAGCTCTTTTGTTTTTTAGTTCAAGGTTGGGACATTTTTGTTGGCAAACCCAAAATAGATTAGCGCGTAAACATGGAAGCTGTCTGGTAAACATGTTATACTTGATTATGCTTGGCTGCTCTAATATATTTATTGGTCCTTGGTGTTTTTACTTTTTGTAAACCACAAAGTATCTCTGCGATTACGTTGTATAAAACTACTGCAGATGTGCACAAGCAATCGATTTATAATTTTATATAGCGCAGACGAATACACACTGAGAACTTCCTTCATTACATAACTCTAAAGTAACCACCTTATCAGGTGCCATATACAGCCCTTCACTACACACTGCTGCTAGATAGCTAGGTAACCCGCACCTAGTCATTAACAAACTAGATGATTATTTAAATGTAGCCACTCAAAATGAATATTGATGCTCATAAAATACAGTGCCGGGAGTTTGTCCATATAAAACAAACACGCTATATAACTTTTGTTTTTATAAAGTTGGTTTAGCCAGTGTACAAAGTTTATCACGCGTTGAAGTTACGTAAAAGGAAGAGGTGTAAATGGAATGAGGTGTGACTAGTTGGCTTCATTCTCTCTACAAACTACAAGTAGCTCGTTTGATTAGAATGTTACAAATTTTTCAAGCCCGTGATTATTATTGTGATTGAAGTGTTGTGTTTGATTTTGTATCAAAGAAAACTCAGAATGCCGCTAAATATCCCGTACAGTGTTTTGTCTTCTCTTTTGTGCTTCCTGTAAAACATTTTGCCTACCTCTATTGAGAGGCCATGTTTGCTCTAAAAATAAATTGTTGATAAGGTACTAGGCAGGACTTGTCTGGTACCTAGAGACCATTGTAGGTTGGTGTAGTTCTGGACAGAGAGAGGGTAGAGAAATAACCAAGATAGGGTAGCAAGCTGATAGGTCAAAGAACCTGCATTGATAATTAGCCCGGAAACCGGAAATTTTCCATGGCAGCATTCCCGGACACAACCTACACTAACCAACAACCAAAGTTTGTTATACACTTGACACTTTGAGACAAGTTTCTTACTGTTGTTTTGACGCTTCATCAAACTGGTCCAAATACAAAACTGCCATTTTATTAGAATAAAACTGAATTGAGATTTTTATATGACGAGTACTGCTATTTTATTCATCAATTTGTTTCCAGGACCAAATGGACTTTTTAAAAACCCCATAGCTTTTTTTCCGATTCTGCTTCAAATGTAAACTCTTCTAAAATTAAGATGATAGTCAGGATTTATCTTCTTTGTGATTAGCTTGAGAAAACAACTTCTTTCTTCTCTAGTTTGTCACTATTTGGATTAGGGAAACCAAGCTACCATATTGATCTCCACATAATGAGAACTTCCACAGTTAATCATAGAGTACTGATACATTATTTAAACAATAAAACTTGCGTCACCATAATATATAGCAATTGTGTACATATAAACAACCAATAAATAATAAATAAACTAAATCATAAATAAAATAAATATATATTATATGTTGATGACGTGATGACGATGATCAGTTCATATACCAAGTTTTAATTTGATAACTCACAATTTTTTGGGCGCTTGCTGAGCTCTATCTGGTTAATTTTAAAAATCTTTTGAAGCAGTTTTTCAGGAGCAGACAATTCTTATTATCTATTAACTACTAACTTCCGATAAACAACTTGTTTGCTTTCACTTCCAGAGAAAATTAAAAAATCATGGATCGATTCCTAAATCTATGAACAATTTATTAGTGAATTACCGTTCTAGTTGCCTACTTGGAGCAAGAAAATAAATTTATTTGTATGAAACTTTTTACAAGTATTTCTCAGAGTGCCGAAAATATCACCAGTCTGTTCTTATATCATACATGTATACAACAATTGAGTATAAAGTATACGTATACACTCAATGAGCACTAACTTGTACTAGTTTACTGCTATGCTATAATGCTAGACAATTATTAGCTATCAGGTAGTAAATGAGCGGATTGTGTTGTGTAATGTTATGTCACAGCCTGTCTTTGCTACATACTTAATAGCTAAAATATCGATGAATGCAGCTGTTAAAGAGGTGAGAGTAGCAACCAGAGAAAGTTTGCTTTCAACTAGCATTGATGAGCTGGATTTCTTAAAGGTAAGCGGTATAAGTTATACCTGGCAATGTGACAGCTTCCATCTCGTGTTATCTTTGTGCACAGACAAATACATAAGCAAGATCACACATGAAAATTTAAATTTAATTTTCAATACAAATTTATTCTAGTTGTCAGCCGTCTCTACCGCGGAAAGTCAGCCATTTTGGATTTCCCTGTAGGCGGTTGCAACTTTACTAATATGGGTACAATATTTTCAAAAACCATGAGAGCTGTTCTTGGCAAAGTACCAGAAGAAATTCTGGTGGAATTGAGACAGCAAAATGGAGACATTTTGAGCGAGGCCAGTACTTCTCACTGGTATCAACTATTCAAGGTAAAGTATCAGCTATTGTGTTGTTAAATAATAATATAATGTTGTCAGTTTATTGTAGTAAAACATCCGTAAAGTGGTGATTTTTTTGGCCGGCGTCTAATCTGTTTTTGTTTTTATTAATTATTACATACTTCAAGATATTCAAACTTTGGGTTTTTAAAAAACTACGTTCTGAGTGATGTAAAAAGGTAGGAGAAGATGAATGGGAAAAGACTTTTCATTTTATGTACTATTACAGCAAATTCAGCAAAAAAGTAAAAATAAATCATCGTCTTACAAACCAAAACCAGAATATTGTAAAGGATTTTGCCGCACCTTTACCAAACAGCTACTAGAGAAGTGTACTTGTTTAGCAATGTAACAGCAATTGCTAATGAGAGCTACTTATTCGCTAGTAGTGGCTCTATGTATAGATGAGCTATGAGTCAATGAGCTCCGTGTTGTGCCGTGTGCAAGTATCCTAATACTTTTTGGCCAACTGCCAAGTGAACACACCGGGTTACAATAGCTAACACTTTATTGCTTCAAGAGACAAAAGCTTACTCAGAGTACCTCTCTTCATAAGCGCACAATCTAATCTGCCCACTGGGCCACAGGTCAACAAAGTTATGCAGTAGATATGCTAATCAAGCAGTTGAAAAATAACATAAGGTGATTGGTGCATAACAATAATATAGGTCAACACAATAACAAGAACAAGCAGGCGCAATGAAAACATATACTTAGCAATAGGTAACAACAATAAAGCGCCAGTCCAGCTTCTCAGTAAGGCGGGAAATCCCCTGCTGAATTCTTGACTCATCCATCTTTGCGGTAGGCAACGCATACATCTCTGTACTGAGGGCAGTCAGGCGGAGCTGAGTCTAGTATGCTAAGGAATGTTTACGCACTGCCTGCTGGCTAGCTTAGCATCAATGAGAGAGAGGCCACCTATGCCAAATTCCATTACATAGGCCGCTTCAACTATTAGTATCACCGTACTCATAGTTAACCAGTCATGAGGTGGCCGCTCCAAGAGAGGAGAGAGGTCTACGCTTACAGCGCAACCCTTTGCACAAGTCCATGTGCATTTAAAGTTGGGGGAATCACGCCCTGCTTAGTTGGCAGAGGGAGTGAAGGGGGCCCACAACCAGTGGGCTAATAAAAAGGGGTGAGAAGGATAACACATCACCCGGTGGTTAATAAGGTAGAAGGTACACACAACCAGCATGACCGACTGAGAGAGTTGCACACAACCAGTGTGGCTAACGGAGGGAGGGTTGCACACAACCCGCGTGACTGACGAAGGGAGCGGAGGAACACCGTTCCTAGAACAGCTGGCCTCGCACTGTCTGTGCGGCTTGCTTCAGTTCAATTATCTCTCCCTTCAGGAGTTCCGCTTGCGCCTTGAGCCTGGCGACTTCCACCCCTGAGAGGGTGCCCGTGACCACCTTCATCCGAAGGCCCTGCAACTGAGCGTCCAGTTCAGCGGCGCCCTGCTCTATCGCAGCAGCCCATCGCGCCCTGTTCTGCATAAACCGTACTGGCAGCTCTACCTCACCAACTGGAGGTTCTACTGGCAAGAGCACGGAGGGAACACTAGGTGCTGAGGTCCCGCATACTGCAAGAGGAGCAGGGGGTGGAGAAGGAGGGGACACAGGGGAGACAATCATGGCCTCAGGACTCGGTACAACCACCGTGTGCGACTTCTTTGGTATCTTGTACCCGGTTAGGGGTAAAGCCATCAGAGGCACAATGCCAGGTGGTGTAGCGGAGGTTCCTGGGAGGGGAGCCGTGACTGCATCACACCTCGAAGGTGCTGGGGGAGGAGACGGGATCTTTCCAGTCTGGGTGGGTTGGCAGGTACCGAAAGGCGCTGGATTAGTCCATTTCTGGTACCTGCAGAAAGCCGAGTAACTCTCTCGGTCTACAGCATAAATATAACCAAGGCGTTGGTGGTGATCAGTATCTTCTGGACCTCCACGCGCCCTCTGGTGACAGTATATGCTGTCTCTGCTGCTACTCGAGTATCTACAGCGGCAAAAGTAGCGTACGTGGTGCTGGTGGACATGCACCGACAGTTGTCTCATGTTCTTCGCTGAGAACTTACAACTGGGGCAGGTACTGCGCCGTGCCCTCTTCAAATCTCTCTGGATGGCTTTCTCCGTCTTGGGGGCAACCCACTGCAAGAGCCGCCGGGCAATAGGAGGTTTCCGGCCTACCAGGTGAGGAGCTACCACCTCTTCCTCTACGGTTGGTGAGGAAGGGCGGGAGGCAGCAATGTCAACTAACTTGACTACAGGCGTAGACACCGACAGAGGTGGTTCATCTACTGGCAAAGGGGAGGTGGGTACAGGTGCTGGGGGCACAGCAGGAGTCCTCGCCTTCCTCCGTGTAGGAATCAGGTCGAGGAGCGGGATCTGTCCACTGGACTCCGTGCAGCCAGGCAAGGTGACAATGGCTCGCACAGTCAGTGGAGGAGAACCTAGTGTAGAGGAGGGGGTGGCTGTAAGGGGGGAGTTACCCCGCTTAGAAGGTCCAGCCAAGAGCTCTGCTCCTCTCCTCTTACTAGGGACGATCTTCCCCAGCGCCTGCATACGCTCCCTGGTGACCGCGTGAGGCAGTCTAGTACCTATGGGTGGCTTTTCCTGTACCACTACTGTACTCAGACTCAACTCCGGGTCATACCGGGTCGGGGGAGGGGGGCCCCGGGTCGGGGGTGAAGTGCTCAACACCCGGGAGGGGGTGGGGGGCCCACGGGGGGCAGAAGAACTGGCAGAAAACTTCGCAACACTCTGGCTACAGGGGAGAGTGTTCGCTGCCGGCACCGTGGGCACACTGGGGAGTGTAGGGGCAGCTGGGAGTGGTGGAGACTCCGTGGACTGCCACTGAGGAGGAGGTATCTGCTTGAGTGCCAAGGGGTCACGGGAGGAGCTATGGCGGCGAACCCAATTGTCCATCAGCTCACTCTGACTAGTGACTCCTAAGAGCTCGTTCTCCCTCTCTATCTCTTTCTTCATTCCCTCTGCGCAGGGTACCCGGTGGGTAACAGCAATCTTCTGTGCAGAAGGGGTGGACTGAGAAGTGGGACAGTCCCGTGAAGAAGGGGAGGGAGGCAGCTGTGCAGCAACAGAGGTAATCTCGTCCTCGAACTCTTCTTCGACTTGCAGTTGAAGGCATTCATCTCCTTCCTGAGGCAAAACACTGGCAGAGAAATCCATGTAGTGGTTGGCACGTCCAGTCACTTTGGGTACTTGTTCACAAATGCCTGTTCCCGCGCGCGGCAGGCCTGTTTGATCTTGACTAGAAGCAGTGCAAACAACAGGCAGGGGTGGATCCGCAAAGACTGACTGGTGGTTCAACTCAATTTTTGACCGGCCGTAGTTCTCTGATGGAGAGGAATATTCTCCTGGATTTTTTCTGGCACCTTTGCTAGAGTGTCCTCTTTCCAACGACACCCAGTATGGGGGTTTGGTTACATCCCGTCCGGAGCTATTCTTCTTTCCGGGCGGCACTAACCATTTTTGGAAATCATTACCCCTAGGTGGAAAACGGGTCAACTTTGGGTCCTCAGCGCTTGATGGGTTTTGCTGCCAGCAATCTAAATCTTGGCAGGCAGCAGCGCTAGAACCTGGCCTTTCTGCAGATACCCAGTTTGTGGGGGTTTCCGTGAGAACTCCACCCAGGAGAGCCGTTTGAATCTCAGGCATTTTGGCATTTTCAGACATTCTATCCACTTCTTTTGCAGTTGCAATCAGATGGCATAGTGGCTGTCCATAGTGCCTGGGTGGGCCGACGTTCCTTCTTGGCCGTTGTGATGACCCAAGTGGTGGTTGGTTCTCAGTCTCTACAGGGGGTGAGGGTGTCTCAGCTACCGGGGGAGACAACTCCTGCACGTTTTGGCCATTTCTAGCTGACCCGCTTGTCCGATCTTCACCAGATTTGCTGTCTACAACTGGAGGAGTGGCAGGCCTTCTTGCTACTGGCCGCTCCAAATTTGACACTCTCCTTTCTGGTGGAAGGGACATGGCAACCGCCTCGGTCGGCTCAACCTCTCCAGGGCTCGCTCCTCTGTAGTGGTCTCTTGTGCTTCCCGCCTTCAGTTCTACTGGCTGAGCAGTCGGGTTCATACACCTCACTACTACAGGTCCTTTGCTATCTGGTTCGTTCAGACTAGCAGCAATTGGAGGGCCTCTGCGTGGGAGCTGCGTGGTACGTAGGACCTGAACATTGTTCATCAGCAGTGTACCGTCCTTGTCAGTACAGCGCATCTCCTTTCCTGCTACGACAATGGCACACTCATTGAACCTCATTCGGCGATCATGGTCGGTGAGGAAGGGCATCCCCAAGATAGCGTCTTCGTTTATGTGACTGACAACAAATGTGGCTTCAGTTTTCACACCACGCAGACGGAGGGTAGCTCTCACCGTGCCATAGAAGGGGATCTGGGTACCGTCGGCTAGGATACCGTGTGGCTCACTCTCCTGTACTGACTGTCTTACTGACTCAGGTAACTGGTTAAAGACGTGCTTGGATAGGAGGTTTGTGGTGCAGCCGGTATCGACTAGAAGGGTAACTGACTTGCCTTCAAGCTTCCCTGGGAGGAAGTAGCTTGCCCGGTATGGCCGTTCTATCTCAGTGTTAGACAAGCAGTTAGGTTGAACCTTTGCAGCTCGGGAGGGGGGAGGCGACGCTCTATTTCTAGGGCGTGAAGGGCACTCCACTGACGGGCTGACTGGTGCAACTACTGGTTGGTGTCTCTGAGCGGGGGCAGGCTGGTTGTTCCTCGACACGGGTTTTGCTCTGCTTACGGTGGTTGTCTTAGGTTTAGACGGACAGCCTCTACTGTAGTGGCCTGTCTGTCCACAGCCCCAACACTGAGGGGGAACCAACTGCGCCGTAGCAGGCTGTGACACCGTGTGTGGAGAGATCTGTTCCATGACAGGGATGGCAGGTGTAGCCGGTGAAAGGTTTGGCACCACATTAGGAGTGTAGTGGGGAACACGGGCAGGAGCTTGCATCGCTGCAGGAGCAGGGTATACGCCAACAGGGGGTGTATGCATACCCGGCTGCGGCCACTGTCTCATTTGTTGCAACTCTATAGCCATGTTCTGCACTGTCTGGAGTAGATGAGTCATCACACCTTCCGACACGGGCGCTGGCTGCTGGGGTGGAGGGGAGTAGCTCACTGTGGGGTGGTTGTTAGTAACCCGACATGGGTGAGCCATCCCTCCTGGAGCCTGCGACACCATGGCAGAAGTCTGATAACGATGGAATGGTTTCATGGAAGGCTTACTGGGTTCTTCTTCTTCTTCATCACTTTCTACAGCTCGTACCCTGTATGGTTTCGAGTCAGGAACTGCCTTGATGTGAAGGAACTCGCTTCCAGCACGAACTGCGTCTTCCAGGCTCTGTGGGTCCACTGCTAACAAATGGCGTTGCAGAAATGGGTTACCCAAGGTGGAGGAAAACGTCTCTAGTATCATGCGTTCCACGTGTCTGTCTGGCAAATCTTCATAGGCTATTCGAACTAGTCTTTCCACCTCGCTAGCATGTTCTTGGAGGGAAGTCTTCGATGCCTTCTTCAAGTGTGCTACACTCTGTAGTGCCTCTCTGCGTGTAAGGCCAAAGCGAGCACGGAGCGCTGTGAACACTGCTTGCAGGGTGTTGGGTCTACCACAATCCAGTGCTTCATCACGAAGTGCCTCTCTCACATGGAGCAGGGTTTGGCGAGCAGTCCACTCATTTGCTTCAGCGACTTCTAGAAACCGTGTGATGAAGTACTCTACATCACCTTGTCCATTGAACTTGGGAGGTTTGAAGTTCCGTGTAGGAGCAGGGGGTGGTGCAGGGTGTTGCAACACTCCTCGCAGGGCCTGTGTGAGTCTGTCTAAAGCCTCAGCTTCAGCTGTGCCCGCTGGCGACCGCCCAGTGCTCCTGGCTCTCTGTGTGGTCATCAACGTGGAGTATAGTCTTCACAATCAGCAGGGTCTGTCATCACGGGAGGAGACAACTCCGTGTACCAGATAAACAGTGGAAGACTGACAGCACACCGCGTCAATGCCGTGTCAACACTGGGTGAGAAACTCTGGCCTAATATAGGCAGGACAGTTTCTATATCACTCGGTACAGCGTACGCAGGGTACACTGCATAGCTGAGAGGGGTACCCTGCAGAGCTGAGAGGGGTACCCAGGGTTCGAAAGAGATGCCTGTACGATCTCGCGTGAGCAGTACAGCGACTACCGAGTTCACCGAGCAGGGTGACTGTAGTTCTCTTATCAAACACAACAAGGGGAGGGGGGTGTTCTGCCGGGTGGGGGGTACCACCGGGTCAGAGCAAGGGGTGTAACAGTGTCCCTGGGTGGTAGTTTGGCTGCTACCAGGCAACTATTACAGCATTGGAAACACCAATACTCGGCCAATGAGTAGGGGTGGTGTTTGGCCGTGTACAGCTTCTCTAGTAGTGTCTAACGTTCACTAACATCCCACCGCTGCCACCAATGTAAAGGATTTTGCCGCACCTTTACCAAACAGCTACTAGAGAAGTGTACTTGTTTAGCAATGTAACAGCAATTGCTAATGAGAGCTACTTATTCGCTAGTAGTGGCTCTATGTATAGATGAGCTATGAGTCAATGAGCTCCGTGTTGTGCCGTGTGCAAGTATCCTAATACTTTTTGGCCAACTGCCAAGTGAACACACCGGGTTACAATAGCTAACACTTTATTGCTTCAAGAGACAAAAGCTTACTCAGAGTACCTCTCTTCATAAGCGCACAATCTAATCTGCCCACTGGGCCACAGGTCAACAAAGTTATGCAGTAGATATGCTAATCAAGCAGTTGAAAAATAACATAAGGTGATTGGTGCATAACAATAATATAGGTCAACACAATAACAAGAACAAGCAGGCGCAATGAAAACATATACTTAGCAATAGGTAACAACAATAAAGCGCCAGTCCAGCTTCTCAGTAAGGCGGGAAATCCCCTGCTGAATTCTTGACTCATCCATCTTTGCGGTAGGCAACGCATACATCTCTGTACTGAGGGCAGTCAGGCGGAGCTGAGTCTAGTATGCTAAGGAATGTTTACGCACTGCCTGCTGGCTAGCTTAGCATCAATGAGAGAGAGGCCACCTATGCCAAATTCCATTACAATATAGTCTTCATCGCAGAAAGTTTGAAAATTTTCAACTTTAGCTATTTGAAATTATAATCAAACTGAAAAGTTTTGCTTGCTACATTATTTTTAGAGTTTTCGAAATTCACATGAGAAAAATTTTAAGAAAAGTTTTTTGCCGTAATATATTTTGATAATACACCACAGGTTTTTTCACTTGGTTTTTGATTGTACATCTATCTATTGCCTACCAGTTTACCTCTACTGATCTGAAATAACTACAATATGTTTCCCCTATTTTTCTACTTGAGTCTCTAGGCTATTCTGTGAAGAATCGTTTTATGTTACGTCATTGTTAACCAAAAAATGCCTCGGAACAACATGGAGGAAGGCGTATTAACAACTCACTTGGTAAAATACTGGCGAAGAAAAAATTAATTTTTTTAGAAACCGCGATACACAGAGGAGTGTTATGATTAGTTTAATCGCCTAGCGCTAGTTTTGTTCTGGTTTTTGATCACCATTAAAACCTATCAATAAGTTCAATTATTATGCTGCCAATAGTTTTATCACGTTTCACTGGAAATGGAAGAAGGAAAATCCTGAATAGGAATGACAAATTGATAGGCAATCTGTAGATGTACATAAAGCTTTACCATAATTAGTTCCCTGAAAAAAATCTGTTTGCATATTTTGCGCATTGTAACAGTTCAATTTTTTTTCCGTTTCTTTTTAGAAACACGTCACTTGTGGTGAAATATGTCCACTAGAATTGAAGAGAATATTTTTGACATATTTCCCGGACAGAGACGCAGAGCTACTCTGTAGATGCTTGCTGGAGGGATACTCCTCTACCGGAACTGTAGACTTTGTCACTTATATGAAAGCTATCACTGACGCCTGCCCTCTGGATCATGGAGTAAAACTTGTGGTATTCAAAATGTTTGATACAAACTGTGAAGGTGTAATATCTAAAGATGTCATGCGAGTGATGTTGCTGGTGAGTTTGTATTTTGCTATGATTTTCAGTACTTGGCATGTAGTTCTAGATATTGTTGTTGATTGTAACGCTGGCAGTTGATTTATGATTATTAAAGCCTCATCGATGGATGTCTGGCGTTTAACAGAAGTTATCTGCTCATATAAACCATAGACATAGGGATTCTTTACAACGTGTATGGCAATGCTGTAGCTAAACCTGGCCCACTTTAACTTTTTTGTAAGAAAAGTGCAATTGTGATAATATTGCCTTTTGTTACATCAATTGTATACGGGTAAAAACTGAAATAATGCAGTTTTAATAGCCTGGCAGCTAAAATTGCATTTGATTGCTGCTGGTTTGCAAACTGAGTCAAGGATACATTTGTGGCTCTGTATCGTTGACCCCAAGTTGTCCTTTACCGCCATTTTTTATCACTGAAACAAGTAAAAGCTGATCCACATTTCTTACAGAGGCATTATGAGCTGATAGGCACCATAGCTAGACCAGAAGATTCCGCTACGGAGTTTATCGATAGCTTGTTTGAGACGACAGACGACAACACGATGTCTATGGCTGAATACTTGCTCTACAATCCAACAATTGCAAGATGGACGCCAGATTTTATTTATATAGGGATGGCTGCTATAGGCAACACGATACATAAAAATTCAACTAAATCCAAAATACGCTCCATCAAACATGGCTCTTTTCCAGAACATTCTGTTGCAAGCAGCAGTCAGCATTCCTTTAGTCAGGCGTCTGGCCCAAGCACCAAACGCCGAGTATCCAACACAAGTATAAGTTATCTCCCCTTGTCTAGCAGTAAGTACGCCTATTCAGGCATTCCTCCAGGAGGTAATGAATATTATACTGTGACACAGAGCGGCACCTCGTCTGAACCTGGCTGTAGCTACTCGTCAGCTGCTGTCAGCACCCAAGTTTGAGAAGTGGCAGCGAAGACTGGCAGCCCTGTATATTAACAGAGTTTTGAACTGCCCCTGATTCGTTCAAAGAGTGGATAGAACTGTTGCAATGCCACATTATATCAAAATGGTTTACTGTTTAAAGCTAATATATTAGTCTGTGCTCCATCATTGATACATTTTATGATTTTTGAAAATTTCATGGCGCATCATTCAATAATAAAATGGAAAAACAATGTCTGCGGCCAAGTTTGTTGTTAAACGCTTATTTTTAAATATAATTCATCTATATGCCCGCTCTCAAGTGTTTTGGTTGGTCATAGATTTTATTTTTTATCAAATGACAGGAAAAATAGATACTTCTAGAGTTGTCTTCTACTGGATGAGCAATGTGCAGACAATTCCTGTAAAAGATAATACGACTGGCCTCTGTCATAAGTTGTATATAAACTGCAGTTCCACTCACCCATAAATACATCTATGCACATACATGTACATGCACACATGCATACATGCGTAAAGGAATGTAATTTTACCTGTACATACATGTGTATGTACACAATAGAGATTAAAGATTTTTTTTTAAGGTTAATTAAATTCTAAGATTATAAAATGTTAAAAAGGTTCGTTTTCACAGAAAACATTTTTTTGCGGACCCAAGTTTTGTTTGCTGCTTGCAATGACTTAAGAGAAATCTCAAAAACATATCAATGTTTATGTTTGTTCCAGAGAAAGTAAAAGAACTATTTTTTCCAATGTCAGAGTTGTCCCACCTTTTGATAAGCAATGGTTGTTATTAATCGATTTTCTTCAACTACCAACAATTCTGCGCCATAAAGTTGCTTCTGCAAAACAACCAATTTCATAATCATTACTATAGCTAAATGCATATCTAAATGGTAAAAAATTTCATTCAACAATATTTTTTGGAAAATTATTATTGGTAAAATCTTGTTGGAGTCAACAACTAATAATTACAACATTGGATCATAAAAAATGCCGATTTTTGGGGAAGAAAAAGATGCAGTGATGAAGCATAACACAGACTGGTTTTATTTTTCAGCAAGAAACAAAACTATCAATAATTACATTTTTGCAGCAGAAGTAGCAAAAGATAGACAATATTTGCTTGGGCAATCCCTCAAAGTTGCCTAATACATTAGACGTTAGACAAGTCTAAGCTTTGAAAGAAAGCTAATAGCTTAGTGGAGGATTTGCCACTGCATACAATATCTAATGCCAATAATATCCTTGCTTTGTAAAAGCTTTGTGGGCTCAATCTATCAACTCGACTGCAGATATTTACTCCAACTCAGACTAGAGCTGTTGTGCCGTATACTCACTGTATAAATTCTCATAGGGGTAAGTTTCTAAACCTTACATTTCTCTGGTGAATTTTTTTAATACTAAAAAGTTTCTGTCAAGTCGATCATCATATCTTTTAATAATATTTAGTAAGTGAGTGAATTGTGCCAACTCATTTTCAACTAGTGCTGTTCAACAATTTGTCAAACAATGGTTCTTATGAATTCAGGGATGGGATCAGCGATATCTACGTCATTTAGAGAGACGTTTCCTCGTGTCCCCAAAAGCATTATGAGAACTTTGAGAGAGTACACTGCAGGTGTAATCACTGAGGAAGCTGCATATCAGTGGTACGATCAATTTCGGGTAAGAGTTGCACTGATAGTAGATGTAAGCAATCATCTCTGGTATAAAGTAAAAGTGGTTTGCTGTACGAAAAACTAGATTTTAAAAAATCATTAAGTCTGTTGTAAAATTATTGAAAATGATCAAGTTTATTATCAGTTTGGTGTTGTTCCCAGGGGTTATGGCAACACATCCAACCTGTTAAACAGAAGTTATTTATTTTTACCCGAATGTGAAGACAATTTAGGATACCATCCTCTTGTGTAAGAATTGTCGTTTGGTAATCGTTCGTAATTATTCAATCTGAAGAAAGAGAAAGGTTATTGGATGTGAGGTTTTGTTTAACATGAAGCTTATTGGAAAAGATAGTTTTTGACAACTGACTAATTATTTAGACTTGTTCTCTCTGGCTTCTCAATCATTGGGAGTTGTTATCTCCTGCAAATGGTTTTTAGAAGAGAAAATAACTTTATTATCAAAAAGTGTTGCCATCTTCATATTTTTCAGCTTTGATAAAAGAAAAACTAAAATCAATTATGAACTTTGAGGTCTATGCGCTAAGCAGAAAGGAAACCATGAATATAGCTTTGCTGAATTATTAATGTACAAACTGCATAACATCATTAAAATAAATGATTTTATAGGATAATGAAAGTGGTAGACCTGTGTAAGCCGAAGGCATTCAATGGTTGCGGTAACAGCATTAAATAGTTAAACTATGACCTTGCTTCAGCCTTGATTTGGTTCACAGTAAAATGCTGGAAAAAAATTTCCAAAGTCAAGTTTATCCTAAGTTAACCAAAATGTCTTATATACAACCAGTTTTGCTGTAGACCACTTTTTAATACAATGTGTAATGCAAATCACTCACAATTCCATACAACTTAAACTGGACTTTTTGCAAGATACTGCGTAGCAATGCTTATAATGTGTATTGTGTATTACAGAGGCAATACAACGATGGAGAAATAGGCAAAACTGAACTTCTCCGTATTTTCTTAACCTACTTCCCAGCTAGAGATGCGGATGTACTTTATGAACGATTGATCAATGGCTACGCAGAAGACAGTGGTGGAAAGGTGGACTTCCTCACTTTTATGAAAGCACTTTTTCATGTCTGCCCGTTAGACTTTGACCTCAAACTGATTCCTTTTAAAATGTTCGACAAAGATGGAGACGGTAAAGTCAACCGTGATGATGTCAGAGATATGATGATAGTAAGTGTGGATGAAAAAAGGCTAGGAACATTATTAACAGGAGCAGATCTCCGATCTCTCTCCTGGCCGGATTGATAGTATTCAATGAAGCCGCTTTGCGCAAATAAAAATAAACATTACTTTTTAACCAAAAAAATTCAACTGGTGCCAACCAAAGCAATCAGTCCTTCATGTAATTAGCTTTGCAACTGTGAAACTTTGAGGGATATCCAATGATAAAAGGTTTGATTCTTAGATATAAGCTTAAACTTAATTACTTGGGAGTGGAAACTTTTAGCAGACAACAAGTAATCAATAACTATGAAAAAAACTTTCAATGACAGGTTATTAGTTGAAGTTGTCTTTTCCCAGCTTTTATAACCAGAAAATGAACATAAATTTAAAAAATTTTCCTCTAGTAGGAGTACTCTCAGTTACTTACATTGTGAGAAAAAGAATTTGAATATTTTTGATAGAAAAAAATTCTTGAATTCTTAACCCAAGGTCTGATTAGAATTGCTAACGCAAACAATTTTAAATTGCTAACTTCTTGCTCATTTCTTTTGTAGAATCACTATCAGTTGACCAACACTGTTTCCAATCCATTTGAGGCTGCTAGATGTTACCTGAGTGAGTTCTTTGGCTCTAAGAACACAAACACTTTAACCATGACGGTCTATCTCAACACCAAATCTCGCCCTACTCTGTGGAGGCCAGATATTGTGTACATGGGAATAGCTGCTATTGGTAATGAATTATATAACAACCCATCCTCTTCAGACACACCGGAGTCAACCCCTCCTGTCAATGAGAATTGAACCTACAGCTATAATTTCTTTAATTTTCACATTTCTAGCAGTAGTTTGTGGGTTTTCCAGAAGTTTTAGATGAGTATTCAAGTCCCAAACACTGTCTAATTAAATGCATGCACTCAATCTTGTATATAAAAATGTAAATAGAAATGCTTTCAAAGTCAGTTTTTATGAAATCATGGCATCTTATAACAAAAAACTTTTTCACAGCCATTTCCATAATACTTTGAAAAGTCTGTAGTTAAGATAAACAAGTAGTAATATAACAAGCAATGCTAACGGCTTTTTGCAATGAAAGTTATTTTTTTTCCTCTATTTTAAACATTAATTCTTGTAAGTAGTATTGTATGTTTCCATGACTTGATAAAATAAAAATACAAGTTTTACTTTAAGTTTTGATATATTATTTTACTCGATAGATTGAATTCCTGCAGTTTATGGTTAAAATTGCTATCTACACTTCCTTAACAATTATATTTTACACAAAAACTGTAATAATCAGCCATAAAACTGGATTTTAAGCATTTTAAAAACTGCCCAAAGCCATGGCTACACACACCTACATTTTGTTGTTATGCAGTGAAAATGCATATTTTTATTCTGCAAGCGACGTGCTTTTTTTACAAAATGACGCTCAACTTCGTAGACCACCATGTTGGTCTACGAACACGTTTTTTTGCCTGACGCTTCAGTGATTGGACAATTATTATTAAATAACCACTTTTGATTGGATAAACTATAAGGACAAAGTTTGACGACTCCGGTGAACTTTTTACAATGCAACCTTGACCTGGTCGTTACTGATTGGCCAACGGACTATTTGTTTTTTATCAAAAAGGGATCTTTATTTATCAACAACTTATTCTTATTTATAAACGTTGATTATTTATTATGGCTTGTAAAATTATTTATCTAGTGTTATAAACAGATATAATAATAAGTTAACTGTTATATAATTTATATTTGTAATCGTTATTATAATGATTATTTACAATAATTATATCCTCTTTGCCTCACTGGACAATCTGTTGCGTTGTGGGTATCAAACAACTGCATGTGTAGCCACCAGAGTGACGTTACGAAACGTATTTCTCATCATATTTTTATGACACGTAGGTGTGTGTAGCCACGGCTTAATCATGAGAATTGGATGCATACAGTTATGAATGAAAACTTTCTCTACCTTGTACGATATTTTGTACGCATAGATATACGTGTGGAAATGTAACGTATCAACAAGCTTTTAATCGAAGACAAAGCGCTAAAGCTTTTTGTCCAGGAACAGAAAATTTTAGAAATGACAGACTGTAGAGGTCAGAAGGATAGAGAAGACAACTCTGGTAGACAACGGTAGTATACAGTGATGTATACAGAGATACAAGCAGATACAAACACTTCTGTTAATCAAATGTAACAAAACTTATGAGGACGTTTTATGACAAAATTGGTTACATGTTTCTCATCAAGTGTCTTCTAGTGATATGTATAGTCTTTTCTAGAACCTTCCATAAACTTTCGTGGCAGAACAGTAGGCTTATTCACCTTGAAAAAGCGTGACATATAATCCGCAGTTATTGAATAGCTTGAAAGTTTCTTGATCTAAGGGGTTCAACTGACCAAGCAAATTTGAATTAAGAACTGAGGTAAGTTGTTCAAACTCAGCTTTCTTAAATTTTGTAAAAGCTTTTTTCAAGATCTTGTGTAACTCAACATCAGCACAGTCGTATACATACAGTTACTAACAATCATATAACTTACCATTAAAAATTGTTGACTTGTCCCAAAAAAACAGTTACATACCTAAAGCAGCCACATATATAACAGTTTTATCATACAAATACTTGTCATATTTTGCACTCTTTTACAAATATATGTGCTAAAGAGCCACAGCCAATAGCCAATTATATGGCTTTTGGCATTGTGAGCATTGTGAGCATGGACAATATGAATAATGAGCGTTTGGATGCGGTATCAGTTCGAAAGATTATTTCATATTACTAACAAGCAAGATCATGGCATTGTATTTCAGTGGAGAGTTTGTTTTTGGTAGGCTCTACAAAGTTTCTGCATTATATTTAGTTAAAAAATAGGCTCCGCCCCTTTTTTAGTACCTCGTGTCTACTTTTAAATAAGCTGCATGATTCGCGTAATTGTATGTATATGACTGTGATGTATTACGGGCTACTTACGTTCAAAGTATCTGTTATAGACAGTTCACTAGGACTAATTATAACCTACAAATGCATTCATATCCATCTCTTGGACTATTTTTTTAATTGTTATTAGATGACTGAGCTCTTGCTATGAGACCATTGCTATTTCATGTATACACATGTACTATATGATGTAATAGTTTGGATAATAATAGCGTCGTTGATCTGTTATCAGTAAAGAGCTGATTGATGCATTATTTTCTTAATTCAAATCACTTTTTGTTTCGTTTTTACAAAAAAAATTTTAAAGAATTTATTTTTTTGCAGTGCGATGGTGAAATAAATTTTATTTACATTTGAGAGCTATTTTTATTTATTCATATACTCCCAAGAAAAATAATTGTTGTTTACATTTAGATTGTGGATACTTTTTATTTATATTTAAAACCATGAACATATGAACCTCACCACTAAATTTATCATGAAAGGTTAGTCCATTTCAATCTACGTTACTAAAGCTGTGGTAATCCAAACGGATAGGTAATCAATTTCTACAATCAAAACCTCACACAAGTACTAAAAATAGAAATGTAAGGCGAAATAATTCTGTGAAAAAAAGACTTTTCTAGTTCTTAGGGTTACCGCTGCACAGACTGTTTGTATTACATCATTCCCCAACTATACATCGGTAAATACAAACAGAAATGTTTGTCGGCTTTTGTCTCTGTATAGATCACTTTAAACTACTATTGCGTACATCTACAGGTTAGGTCATTTCAATACAGTTCCTTTTTGTTACCATTTCTAAAGCATTGTCCTCCCTTCTGTAATATGAGATCTATGAAGTGATGACATATCTATGTGTATTACGTATGTAAACCATGGGTAGATGTGCAAACTCTGCTCAGATCAATCTATAAATAGAACAAATACGCAGGTACACCAATAGTTAGATTAGAGAAGCAAACAACTCAATCAAACAGGATGTTGTTTGTTGCTGAACAGAGTATTTTAAATTACATGTAGCATTTACTGGTAATCAAACACATTATATAACAGTTACATACCTAAAGTAGTAACATGTATTATATAATAGCTACCTACCTAAAGTAGTAACATGTATTATATAACAGTTACATACCTAACGTAGTAACATGTATTATATAACAGTTACATACCTAAAGTAGTAACATGTATTATATAACAATTACATACCTAAAGTAGTAACATGTATTATATAACAGTTACATACCTAAAGTAGTAACATGTATTATATAACAGTTACATACCTAAAGTAGTAACATGTGTTATATAACAGTTGCATACCTAAAGTAGTAACATGTATTATATAACAGTTACATACCTAAAGTAGTAACACGTGTTATATAACAGTTACATACCTAAAGTAGTAACATGTGTTATATAACAGTTACACACCTAAAGTAGTAACATGTGTTATATAACAGTTACATACTAAAGTAGTAATATGTGTTATATAACAGTTACATACTAAAGTAGTAATATGTGTTATATAACAGTTACATACCTAAAGTAGGAACATGTGTTATATAACAGTTACATACCTAAAGTAGTAACATGTGTTATATAACAGTTACATACCTAAAGTAGTAACATGTGTTATATAACAGTTACATACCTAAAGTAGTAACATGTATTATATAACAGTTACATACCTAAAGTAGGAACATGTGTTATATAACAGTTACATACCTAAAGTAGTAACATGTGTTATATAACAGTTACATACCTAAAGTAGTAACATGTGTTATATAACAGTTACATACCTAAAGTAGTAACATGTATTATATAACAGTTACATTCCTAAAGTAGTAACATGTGTTATATAACAGTTACATACCTAAAGTAGTAACATGTATTATATAACAGTTACATACCTAAAGTAGCCACATGTATTATATAATAGTTACATACCTAAAGTAGTGAGGTGTATTATATAACAGTTACTTACCCCACACAATGACAGCCACTTGACCCGATTGTCCAGGTCCATTCATATTATACGGTGTACACGTATAGGAGCCCGAGTCATCGAATGTTACATTGTGTATTAGCAGTGAGAAATCTTCCAATTGTTCTATTCTGTTTATATGAAAAAAACAGTTTTAAGAGTTTTTGTTATCCAGAAATAGAATAAAGCTCTAGAGAAGAAAATTATTTCATTCCAACTAACAAGCTCATTAAAATACTTTCAACAATATTTATTGTTGAATGTATTTCAATTTAAATAGAGACGTATGTGCATATATACATGCATATTGAGCTGAGATATCACAACACAACAGGTTAATCGTAATGGTAGCAGTAGTTGTAACAGTGGTTGTATTAGTGGTAGTGGTAATGGTAGAGATAGCGGCAGCGACAACGAAAATGGCAGCGGCCGTGGCAGCAGCGGTAGTGGCAGCGCCAGTGGTAGCGTCAGTAGCAGTGGCAGTGGTAGTAATCTGCAATCAGACATGACTGTTCTATAATATAATCATCAAGCAGTCACCTGGTTGAGTTATGATCCAGATGTCTCTCTGCGACAGTCCACACAACGTGTGTAGCAGGAGGGTAACCTTTAACAGGGCAGGGTAACTCCGCATTAGATCCTACTGTTATGTAAAAGGTACCTTGCCAGCGAGTCACATCCACCAATGGGATAACTGTAAATGTAATCCAGCCGTTACTCTCGAATGATTCATCGGTATGTTATTTATTGGCTCCAACTTCATTAAAAATTCATGGACAAAATCACAATGAGGTGTGCAGCTGTGAAACACTTATATAACCTTTGCTAGCAAATGCCTTTAAAGCCAAAGAACATCTCAGATAAATGAATACATGGCACAGTACAACTCACACACAACTCTCAGATAAATGAATACATGACACAGTACAACTCACACACAACTCTCAGATAAATGAATACATGACACAGTACAACTCACACACAACTCTCAGATAAATGAATACATGGCACAGTACAACTCACACACAACTCTCAGATAAATGAATACATGGCACAGTACAACTCACACACAACTCTCAGATAAATGAATACATGACACAGTACAACTCACACAGAACTCTCAGATAAATGAATACATGGCACAGTACAACTCACACACAACTCTCAGATAAATGAATACATGACACAGTACAACTCACACAGAACTCTCAGATAAATGAATACATGACACAGTACAACTCACACAGAACTCTCAGATAAATGAATACATGACACAGTACAACTCACACACAACTCTCAGATAAATGAATACATGGCACAGTACAACTCACACACAACTCTCAGATGTGCCTCCGCTGACATGGAGGAATTTATGTCATTTCTGACTGTACATTTGTATACTCCGGAGTCGTTCTCTCCTGCTGAATGAATGGTCAAGCTTCCGTTTGTGCTGAGCACAACCCTTTGCCTACATGACAACATATCACATACGACACAAAGAAGAAATGACACTGAGCAGGTGAAAAACTATTGAGAGAATACACAATAAGGTAACTACCTCAGTCTAGGAAAAACGTTAATGTTTTCGCCATCTTTATACCAGGTGTATGTGAGGTTGTGTTGCCATGAAATGCTGCTGCATTCAAATGTTACAGATTGTCCGCTGATCACTGACCGGTTACTTGGTGGGTGTGTGATAAATACTCCTCCTAAGTTACCCAAAAGTCAATGGGATTGAAAGTTGATCATGTCAACATCGGACAGGTAGCAAGCCAGCAGTGAAGGAGTTTATGACGTGTTGGTATGTTAGTCAGCCAAAATACCTCAAGTTCATTTTTTTAGCATAAAGTTGTAGTATAGTTTTTGTGGCGTGTTAGTCAAGCAGAAGATTTTGGGTTGTTTCCATGTTCCTTCAGGATTTTGATTGCGAAATCATAAAAGTAGATTTCTGCTTTGTTTTTACATTATGATTATAGCTGCTAGCTACTAGCAATTACTAAGTGTAAATAAAGAATAATTTATAACCCGTCAATTTTACGAATAGTTTTAGCAGATGTTAATTGATAAGATATACTGGGAAGAGAACAATAATGTATATAATTGGACAACAAACCTTCTATGAGCAGTATTGCAGTATACGACACGGAGCCGTGTATGTTAGTAAACTGGCACTTGTATCTACCAGAATCTGAGTACTGTAGATTCTCTATCTAGAATATGCAAAACGGTTTCATTACTCTCTGCCCTGCTAAAAGTGCATAATGCGATCAATAAATTATTTAAATTGGTACTTTTGCTATAAGTAGAATACTTTTGCTGATAAAAAGCCATGGTTTAAAGAAACAAAACATCGTAATGGATTCCGTTGTTCTCACAACAAAACCACTAACTGTTCTCCAACCGCTGATACAAGCAGACACCCTGTCTCCCGACAGAGCAACTCGGTCAGCCTCTACAGGTCCGACAACCACTATCTCCTATCACCAGAAAGGATCCTGGGCTGGTATGGTCCAAGGTAACTGCTATGGAGTATCTCAGTTGCACAACTAATGGTGAGCTCTCTGCTCAGAAGTGTAACTCGATGCTTTCAAATCTACACATTTATTGTCTCTTACAATCCCAGTGTAAGAGTGATGGTAGCAGTGGCAACCAGTGGCAAAGGCAGCAACATTTGGCAAGTGGCCATAAATGCAAGAAAACTTGGCCCTTTATAGACCAAGCCACAGGAAGTCACAGGAAGTCACAGGAAGTCACAGGAAGTAGTTGGCCTACTTTAGGAATAGACCAATCAAACATAATGCTTATATAAGTAAACGAATAACATACACAAGTAATTTATATAACCCAATAGAATAACAGGCATAGGTGAAACATAGATGGCACCCAGAACTAGGGGGTGGAGCTAATCGGTCCATAGTTGATGTAATTTTTCACTAGATGTCTTTGAGATAGGCTCAAGGTCTTTTTGGAGCCTTTGGTCTTGAAATAGGGACATCTGGAGCTATCTACGATGTGGATAGGTAAAGCTGGGGTCCTTAGGCTATGTTCATGGACCTAGTAAAATGGACTAATACCTGGGCGGAGCTACCAGTTGATGGCCTACGAAACTTCCGAGTCTTGGCCATGTTAGCCGCCATTGTCAAAACACAACATGGCTACCAGTCACGTAATGCTTGGTTTTGCATAAATTGCGCACTCCAGAGTATGGTCAAGTAGACATAGATCTTTCCAAAAAGTTCCTAATTCTCGTAATATGCGATATTTCTATATAAAAACTCAGTTTGCTTTTGGCTGTATTGTAATAATAAAATTGTGACGCTTAATAATCATTATTGTTATTGTATCGTGCATAACAGCATTGATTCTTGAATTTATTTACCCTGCAGTTATGGTTAATAATAACAAACAATAGCATCAATATTATATATTATGATTATTATGTAGTATAAACATGTATATACACATAGAGTATAAATCGTATGTAATACCAAATAATAATAGTAAATAATATAGCAAATTTATAACATAACCAAGAAATAATAATAAATAAACTATTTAAATAACAATAGTAGCAAATAATAGTAATAATTATTAAATAAAATTCATACTTGTTAGTAGTAATATATGAGCAGATCTCCCTACCAAGTGTTTTTTTTGTGGATTAGGGCTTGGAGTTGAGGTAATGGGTTACGGCGTTGGATGGATTCGCCGAGTTTATATTGTATTTTATTTGGGGGTATTTGAGTGGCATTTGAGTGGCATTTAAGTGGCATTTGAGTTTTGATTATTTTTTTACTTGATTTGAACTTATATGGCATATAGATTTTGAATGTATGGCATTCATATGACAACATTTTTGATGGAGTTGTAATTGTCACTGAATTGTTTTTGTATATGATATAACCATCTACAACGCTATAGTTATTGTTATAGTTTTATTATTACATAATAAGTATTACATTATTTGCTTACTGGAGAATGTAATAAAATATATATCATAATAAAGTGTATTTTAATTTGTAAAGTAATTGATGACTTTACAAGAAATATCATCACATTCAGGTTCAATCACGATGACAAGATTTTCTTCAAGTTTAAGTTTACTATCTTCCAATATAGATATAGAAAGTTTTGAAAAATCCTCAATGTCGTTATAAATAAAAACTCTATAAATCGATGGTGTTGAATTTGTAATTGCTGCTGAATTGTTTTCGCATATGATGTATCTATCACACACACAATCAGTAGTTGTTTCGATTTCTTCATAATTGTATATAGTAGAGTTTGTAGGACTTGGGTGTTCCAAAATTAAATCGACTAAACCCAGAGCTTGTGGAAGAGATGGAATTGATGGTGATAAAGCTGGAACTAGTGACTCGTTTGTAATTTTTGTTGTCGTCGTCGTTGTCTGCGGAGTTGTGGTGATTGTTGAAGTTGTTCTTCGAATCGTAGGTAGTAATCCTTCGTCGTATAAACGAATGTAATTTAAAGCTTCATCGGTTTTGCAAACAAAGTATTCTTGAGGCCACATATCATAAGTGTCACAGCTTCTACGTTGGTGAGAAAACTGCATGAAAAATGTGAGTATATGCATACGATATTTTAAGTTTTTTCCTAAAATATGAGTTACTGAATTAACCGCCTCCATATTAAGAGTTCCCGAAAAACATCCAGACTGTCTATGAGATAAAGTGAATGGTCGAATCTCTGTTGCAAGACAATAACTGCTTAGGATTGGGAATAATAGAAGATAGATTCGATATTTCATTTTTATTCAGAGAGAGAGACTTTTAACCTAGTTTATGCTTTCATCATCTAGAGTTAACTGTCTTGCATTTCGGTGGACTTTGGTTAATATGCTCCAACTAAAGTTCTATATATATAACTTTGGGATCGCATTTGTCTTTGTTATCTCCTTGACATGTGATGCTGATGATAATCTTGTTTTGAATAGACTTCAAACTTTCAAAACTCGAAAATGACAAATTTACACCTTCAATACCATTGATGTTAGTGATGATAGTAGCTATTTTCGGCTTCTCATTGGTCAAATGATTGCATTCCACACATGCAAAGTTGGTTGACTCAAACTCTTCTGTTGGTGGACAAATCAAACGTGAGGTGTTGTATTCAAATACACATAATTCATTATTCCAAAATAGTTTTGTATTTTGAGTAAGACCTTCCGTATTATTTTTAACCCCTATTGCACATTCCTCCTGCTTCAGAGGGTATTTTGTTGGTGTATTGCAGGTCAGGCTATCTGTAGAAGTTTTGCTTTTGCAGATCCAAGAAGCGTTTTGAGCGATAATAAAACTACAATGTAAATAGTTGGAAGGATAGAGTCTCACACAGTTTGTTCCATTTTCATCTTTATATCGAATACTCTTTTCAAAAGGTGAAAAAAATAACACATCATTTTTTTTCCATAACTCCATCTATACATTCATCGATTTCGTCGGCATAAAATACTTCGCTGACATTGAAACTGTCGAAACTCGAAAATGTCGAATTCACACCTTCGATTTTATTGATGTTAGTGATGTTAGCTGGATTTGATTCCTCATTTACACCTTCGATATCATTGATGGTAGTGATGTTAGCTGAAATTGATTCCTCGGTATCTGTAGAATCTTTACTCTTACAGATCCAAGAAGCGTTTCGAGGGATGAAAAAACCGCAATATATATAGTCAGAAGGGTAGAGTCTCACACAGTTTTCCCCATTTTCATCTTTATATCGTATAGTCCTTTCAAAAGGTGAAAAAACCAAGACATCATTTTTTTCCATAACTCCAGCTAGACATTTATCAATTTTGTTGCTATAATACACTCCACTAGTTTTGAAACTGTCAAAAATCGAAGGTGATGAATCTTCACACACAGAAAAACGTGGTGGAGTTTTAATCCTATTTCAATCAATTCTTACTATCCACGAACGTAATCACCTGAGCGATTGAAATGTGATTAAACAGGGAGTGATTTATTACCACAGCCAATGCACTGGTTAATGATCAGTATTCAATGACTTTGGGATTAAAATTTGGATTGAGTTAGTCTCCCAATGATTAAAAACAAGAGCATTTCTGATCACTGTATATGCAGATTGTTAATCGCATGATGATTGTTATTTGGAGCATTGCTAGTCCAGTCATTGATTAAAGTTAGGATCAATATTAATATTCCTTGTGTGCTATGTCTGTACGGTTTTTCTTTGAGAGCGATTAAATATTGGAAGCGATTTGAATTGGAGGTATTTCTTTTGTATTGGATCTAGCTGGTAGAGAATGACAAAGCTTATTTCAGAATGTAATGGCAATTTGTATTGAACAAGGAAACTGAGATCAGTACAACACCATTAAAAAGGAAATACAGCGGTTACAGCATAAAACCAACTAAGAAGATAGAAAAGAAATTGATAAAACTAACTGGCTCGATTGAATGATGATTAGTATAGTCTATTAGGATATAGATCCACTGGGGTACACTCCGCGTACATGCAATAGATTCCAAGTTGAAACTGAGAGATGATGGCTGATTTTAATCTTCAAGATCCTAAAGTAAGAGTGACATCATTAGGCACATTTTACAATAAGAAGGTATCCCAAAATAAAAAATAAACCGTATCCAACAAACCTTCAGAAGTTGAAAATGAAGATTGGGCAACATCACTGCTGTTTTTTCATCACCTGTGAGCTCTTGACTTCATGTATATTCAATTTTCGTTTAAAGAAGGACATCTCTATTTGGTGACTGTTCTAAAATGCAGAATTATGATATAGTACCAACTTTTATTTGCAGCCACTTCAAGTTCAAAAGTTTTGAATGTGACAAGAAAGAAAACAATCAATTAGTTACTAAACACCATTCAACATCATTTGTTCAGTTTAGTGTTTTAACTTAGTTACTAATCAATAAACAAACAGTTGTGAACTCATAGTATATCTTATTTACCTGCTTCTGTGTCACCATTAACTTAGAGTTTTGAGACAGCTGTGTAAGCCTTCATCATCCTCGTGTGCTCTCTTTGTTAGTGATTGAAGCGGGAAAATAATAACCTATTCAGGGACAATAAGACTGTATGCTTAGGCAATCATTGATACCCCCACTTGCTATTAGGTAATTATACTATAAATGCCAAGGCTTTTCTCCATTTTAATCATATCAGGAGTAAAATCCAACTTGAAGATAGGAGCCAGAGTTCGATAATTTCAGGATTAAAGATCTTACTGGGTCAGTAAAGCTAACAATTAAGGACTTGTAGAATAACAACACTGTAGAACCACATTGTAATCGCTTGAGGAGTAAAGTTCTTACTAGCTGATTAAAAACAGAGTTTAATCCCCTGAAAGTGATTCATTGACCTACCCACAATTTCTGGCAAAGTTATTGTCTGATTTTAATCCTTAATTACTCCTTCCAGCAAACACTCCCAAATTTTCTACTGAAATACCAGATATCACCCCTAATGATGCCGGATTGTACTCTTATATTAATCATCACAGTGTTTAATCACCTGTTTGATCCCAAATGTTCCACTTTTTTCTGTGTGTGTTTGATGTTAGTGATGTTAACTGGTTTTGGTTCCTTGTTGATCGAATGATCGGAATGAACACATTGCACGCATGCAAATTTGTATGTCATAAATTGTCTTCTCATTGGACAGATCACACGTCCGCCAATGTATTGAAATGCACATAAATTCTCATTTCGATATACTTTTGTATTTAGAGTAAGTCCTTCCGTATTATTTGTAATACCTATTTCACATTCCTCTTGATTCAAAACGTATTTTGTTGAAGTATCACAAGACACAGCATCTGTAGAAGTTGTGCTCTTGCAGATCCAAGAAGCGCTTTGAGGGATGAAAAAACCACAATATAATAAGTCAGGAGGGTAGAGTCGCACACAGTTTGTTCCATTTTCATCTTTATATCGTATAGTCCTTTCGAAAGGTGAAAAAACCAAGACATCATTTTTATCCATAACTCCGCCTATACATTCATCAATTTCATTGGTATAGAATACTCCACTAACATTGGGAAATGTTAGTGCTAATAGCAAGATAAATACGCAGCTCATTTTTTAAAATGTTTTTGCTTTCAGTGTTGAAAGTTGAATACTTTCTTTCTTGATGTTCTTTCTATTTATACGTGAGTGGCTAGTGGTTTGTTCAGCTCTCTGAGCTGATTTTGAAGATGTGAAACAATCTCATCAAAGTGGTTACCAAAATGTAAGTATGGTTCCAATCGAGATTGAGACAAAAGAACATATGTTCCTGTCCAGCGAAATGAAGTCAAACCTCTTAAAATCGAAATATCTATCAAATCACCTAGTTCAGCATCTTTCAAACATTGCTTAATATCAATCAGTTCGATCGCTCTTTTGAGATCTTCAAAATCTATCAACTTGTCTTGCGGACAGCATACTTTTGGATCAAAACTCCTAGAACACACACACAGAAAAACGTGGAGGAGTTTTAATCCTATTTCAATCAATTCTTACTATCCACGAACGTAATCACCTTAGCGATTGAAATGTGATTAAACAGGGAGTGATTTATTACCACAGCCAATGCACTGGTTAATGGTCCGTATTCAATCACTTTAGGATTAAAATTTGGATGGAGTTAGTCTCCCAAGGATTAAAAACAAGAGCATTTCTGATCACTGTATATGCATATTGTTAATCGCATGATGATTGTATTTGGAGCATTGCTAGTCCAGTCATTGATTAAAGTTAGGATCACCATTAATCTTCCTTGAGTGCTATGTCTGTACGGTTTTTCTTTGAGAGCGATTAAATATTGGGAGCGATTTGAATTGGAGGTAATTCTTTTGTATTGAATCTAGCTGGTAGAAAATGACAAAGCTTATTTCAGAATGTAATGGCAACTTGTATTGAACAAGGAAACTGAGATCAGTACAACACCATTAAAAAGGAAATACATCGATTACAACATAAAACCAACGAAGAAGATAGAAAAGAAATCGATAAAAATAACTGGCTCGATTGAATGATGATTAGTATAGTATAGTCTATTAGGACATAGATCCACTGGGGTACACTCCGCGTACATGCAATAGATTCCAAGTTGAAACTGAGAGATGATGGCTGATTTTGATCTTCAAGCATCTAAAATAAGAGTGACATCATTAGGCACATTTTACAATAAGAAGGTATCCCAAAATAAAAAATAAACCGAATCCAACAAAAGATTGAAGATTGAAGATTGAAGATTGGGCAACATCACAGCTGTTTGTTCATCACCTGTGAGCTCTTGACTTCATGTATATTCAATTTTCGTTTAAAGAAGAACATCTCTAGTTGGTGACTGTTCTAAAATGCAGAATTATGATATAGTAGCAACTTTTATTTGCAGCCACTTCAAGTTCAAAAGTTTTGAATGTGACAAAAAAGAAAACAATCAATTAGTTACTAAACAACATTCAACATCATTTGTTCAGTTTAGTATTTTAACTTAGTTACTAATCAATACACAAACAATTGTGTATTCATAGTATATCTTATTCACCTGCTTCTGTGTAATGATTAACTTAGAGTTTTGAGACAGCTGTGTCAGCCTTCATCATCCTCCTGTGCTCTCTTTGTTAGTGATTGAAGCGGGAAAATAATAGCCTATTCAGGGACAATAAGACTGTATGCTTAGGCGATCATTGATACCCCCACTTGCTATTAGGTAATCATACTATAAATGCCAAGGCTTTTCTCCATTTTAATCATATCAGGAGTAAAATCCAAATCCAGAGTTCAATAATTTCGGGATTAAAGTTCTTACTGGGTCAGTAAAGCTAACAATTCAGGACTTGTAGAATAACAACACTGTAGAACCAAATTGTAATCGCTTGAGGAGTAAAGTTCTTACTAGCGGATTAAAACCAGAGTTTAATCCCCTGAGAGTGATTTATTGACCTACCCACAATTTCTGGCAAAGTTATTGTCTGATTTTAATCCTTAACTACTCCTTCCGGCAAACACTCCCAAATTTTCTACTGAAATACCAGATATCACCCCTAATGATGCCGGATTGTACTCTTATATTAATCATTACAGTGTTTAATCACCTGTTTAATCCCAAATGTTCCACTTTTTTCTGTGTGTGCAGTTTAAGCATTCGAGAGGATTTGCTCTTGAAATACAATTACAGCTCAAAAGCATGCTTTGTATTGATTTACGAACTAGATTGAATCCTAACACAAAATAAAATACTTCTTCGGTGATGAGTTGAACAAAAAGAGGATTCGAACGCTCTAAAGGAATGTGTTCAAAATGAGTCCTTATGAACTTAGGAACAAAATCAGCCAATGTAGCAATTGAATTGAATCCTTCAGTTTTTCCACTCATGTTTCTTCTGTAGTTCAGAGATAAATGAAGCAACATTTTTTGTAGCAGTTCTTTTATGAGTCCTCAGATATACTTGTCGAATCAATAGGTATTATCGGGTTGACTGAGTCTTCTTTTTCATCAGGAGTATAAGCGTATGGATATCCTTCTGCTATCGCAAGTAATTTATCCTTTAGAAGTTGATAAGCCAGTTTGCTCTGACTAGTAGGTAATAGGTAGGGATTTAATCGTGCTCTCAAATTTGTTAACATAAAGGGAGACTTCAAATCATCAGAGGAAAGATCCAAAAAAGCATTAATCCATTCATCATGCACCAAAAAACCCATTTTAGCGTTTTTCAAAACTTGTCTTCTATCAATCCAGTCAATAGCATCACCCAATTCTTTTTTGGTAGGTGTAGCACCTTCAACCATTTCAGCATATCTTTTACAAGTGATACATTTATCATCAACGTGTGAACAGTAACAGTTTAGCAGTGATAGATTGGTTGCTTGCTTGTAAAAACTTCCTCCTAGTACACAGTATACACATTCTTCCGTAAAATAAATCCTCAACATTTCATCAGAAACCTCAGCCAAAAAAGTTTTAGATCCTATAGCATCGGAAGCTTCTTGGTGAGCAAAGTCTTCAACATGTAACATATTTGTTGTTATTCCGTTAAATTACAAAACGCGAATGATCCGTTTTCAAATTGAAATACCTATTTAATCATTCATTACTTTTTCTTTTTTTTGAGGTTAATTGTTATGCTAGCTCATGTAGATCTTCATAAATGCTTTAATTTCAACCTGACAACCATCGATTGGACAAGGTTTTACTTCTGATGAGCATTCAGTAAGTGCTTTTTCCTTACACTCACTACAGTAAATGAGATGACCACATGGAAGAGAGATATGATTTGCAATTACTTCTTTTTCATGTGACTCAGACACACATTGAGCAAGTTTCCTTTGCTTAGTCTGATCTTTATCTTTTTTTAACGAATCAATTGTTTTAGCATCATTTTTTAACAGTGTTGACGAATTCTCAACACATGTAAAATCATTTTCAAAAGTATGTAAGGCTTCAATCATATAACCTATTCGCTCAAAAGGTTTTCCATTTAACACTAAAACTTGTTCGATATCGTTTTGACTGTATCCTAGTTTTTTGCAAATAAGTTTCATTTCTTCGGTGTCATTGTTGAGCGTTATTTGTTTTACTTTTTCTCGATATTTTTCAACCCCTCGCTTACACCTTTTGCCTTTTTCCGTTCGCATGTAAACATCTTCAACATACTCTTCACCTTTACTGCTGAGTAAAAAAGAACAGTCTGGGAACCATCGACAGTGTTCCTCCCACGGTAGATCACTCTCTTCCCATTCTTTAAGTTCGCCTGAGCAAAAGAAGCATTTTACACTATCTCCGAACATAGTATAGTAGAAACCTGCATTGGAAAAGAGTTTCATGGAAACTTTACCCTTCCATTGTTTGAAACTGTCTTCTCTAGATGTTTCGGTAGCAAAACGTGGTGTACCAGCACGATCAATTGATATACCTAGAGGTAATACTTCTGCAGTTAAATCTCCTCTTCTAGCTTTTTGTTCTTCCATCGTATAACTTTTGACAATTGAGATGTTTTTCATTTCATCTGCAAGTAGTTTCCTAGGTCTATACACACGATTGTGAGTGTTAAATCCTCTAACAAATCGACAAAACGGAAAACTTTTAGCATGTTCTTTCATCGGATGTTCATCTTCATCCTTCCAGTTTAGTAATACCCCTCGGCAAAAAGCACATCGAACAGCGTTGTCTTTATCAAGGTTATAGAAACCAGCTCCAGCCATGTTCTCACCGCAATGTTTACCTACTCGTCTCCAATTTGTAAGAAATGATTTTCTTCGATAACTTTCATCAAGCATTAAAGTCTCTCTTTCATAAAAAGAGAGTTCATTGCAAATGAACTTGAAAAAGTCCGTTGGGGAAAATTGCGCAGTAGTTTTTTGTAATTTTAGTGACAAAAGACTACAGTGATTATCCGGATAAGTTGTGACGACATAAGTTATTGCAGTGGTGACAGGAAAAGTTCGTTGTAAAAACAACGACGAAGTAACGAGTAAACTATCATCTATCCATTCGGTGTAGTCTTTAGTATTTTCAAAGCAATTCCGAGTTTTTTGCATTTCTTTTTTTTCATTATAACTAGTGTTTGCTACATATCTGTTGTTTCTTACTCGACACATTATTTATATATAATATAAGTAGTAGCTTCAGTTATTACTCAAGTTGAAGTTGTTGGAAAGTTTTTCCCCTTTGATCTAGTTCGTTGTTATTCTAAAAAAAAAATGATAATGCTTTATAGCAAAAAATAAAAAAAGTCTAAGGTTTCAATTTTTTTCAATATACTTGAATTGATTACTATTGTAATAGAATGTAAATACTTATATCAGAAATGAAGACTTGTCTTTCTTTGAATTAAAATGAATGATATTCCTAGTTGTTTGAACTTGAGCTGCTTTCTATAAAATTCGGATGAAGGAGTACTTTTTTATTTTGAAGTCCTGAAATAATAATAATAAAACACAATTAAAACTTACATACAACATTTTTTGATATCTTAAATAGTGAATAATCTTGTTTTTTTCAGAAAAATGTCTTCACGTTTAAATTGATTACAATTAAAAAAAATATAAATACTTACATCACAAATGAAGACTTGTTTTTTTGAATTAGATGAAGATGAATTATACACATAGTTGTTTGAACTTCAGCCGTTTCCTATGTAATTCAAATGATGAAGGAGTGCTGTAGTAGATGATGATGTAGTAGATCTTGTACCTTCAGTTACTAACGATGAAGTGAATGCTTTCTGTATGAAAACAGTGCTTCTTATATAGCTTAAGTTGCACTGCTATGAATCAGCATTATTTTCACACGAATGGGAACCGTTGCTTTCGCGGGAATAACAAAATTATTTTCACGCGAATACAAACCAATGCTTTCGCGGGAATAAATAATATATTTTCATGCGAATAAAAACAGGGCAGTATCCTTCAAGTTTGGAATGGTAGGGCTAACACCTAGGCCAGGGGCTGTCCAGGCCCCCTAGCGGGGTCCGGGGCAGCGCCCCGGCTGCCGGTGACGCTTTTGACTAAAACTTGGCAATTTTTCAGCAGTTTTTAAAATTATATCTATACAGCCAATGTATTTGAGGTTCTTCCCATTATAAAGCCTACTCATTTTTCATGATTCTTCATTAGCTTTAAAATTTTATTTTGAACAAACATTGACGAAAGCAAAAAGTCTGCGCATGTAGTACAAAGTAACCGTTTATGTAAAAAAATCTATGCAGAAATTGCTTTAGGAATAACTTAGGAGCATGGAAGAAACCAATTTTAAATCAAAATAATAATTTTTTATCACAACAATGTTTATTCTGAAGTAAACCTGCGCTGGAATGTTGATACGAACAAAGGACTAGAACAGTTCAACTCTTTAGTAATGGTTGGTGGCCCTGAAAAGGGCTGTTGTGGAATAGGCCCTTATGCTCAGCCTCCCTCTCTTTAGAGGTGAAGTGGACATCGTGGGCTACACAATGACCTCTCCTTCGGTGGACTCACTCACCATTTGCCAACTCCCAGAGACATCTGTGCAAACCTGCACTCGTAGCAAAATAACATGTTGCTGCTAGTGGTAGCCGCTCAGCACTGATGCTGCTAATAAGATGTGTCAGCAGTTTTAAAGCATCCAAGCGAACGGACTGGTGAAATAAGCGAGCGCTGTCTAAAGTAATCTACTGTATGCATTATTGTATAATGTTCCATTGTTGTAATTATTTTCTGGTAAATATTATTATTTTATTATTATTACAAGTTGCAAATAATTTGTGTTGTGGATGTTTAAAAATTATTATAAGTATTGTTTAATCAGTTCTGGTGCAAATATTTACTGTCAGTGGTTGTGTGCAGACGTAAGTAGTTGACATATTAAAATTTTGTCCAATCAGGGACATAATTTTGAGTATTACTACTATACAAGCTTGAGTTATATTTATTTGTGCCAGAGTTGCCAGTGAATAAATTTGTGCTCATACTTTAAATAATTCTGCTTCTCTCAAATCTAACTGTAAGCCTTTGCACCCACTCTACTATGTGGCAGTTATAAAATCTACGTCTCATAGTAGTAACTGCACTAACACTATTTTAGCCGGGCAAGTCTATTTACACTGCAAATTAATAGAGACTATTAGTTTGTCGTTAAGTAAACCTCTGCCTGTATTATTGCTAATAGAGGTGGTGATTAATTACACGGCAAGTTAAATCATAATAAGAGATTAGACTATCAACTGGGCTTGTTTTCGGTCCTTCAACTATCTACCGGGCCTGATTTCGGTCCACCTAGAGACTATCATCTGGGCTTGTTTTCAGTCCATTCACAGACTACTAACTGGGTCCTATTTTGGTCCTGTTAGTGAAACGGCATAATTTTACTTCAGCTCCTATGAAAGTTGTTAGCTTGAAATTATTCAAACATGAATATAATAATTGATGTAAATATTAGTATATGATAAAAGCAAATGAGTAATCCACAACTGCTACCATCATTGGTAGTAAAACAAAGTTATGGTAGAAGATAATGAATTGGATGATGATCACATTATTTTTTTGCTTTTTATTGTTCAGTTGGATATTAAAAGAATAAACGAAAAAAAAAACAAAATGATAATTATAATTTTTAATCATTATTTTAAATATAATTCATAATATTTTGCAGGATTTCACTGTGGGGGTGTGAGTTGGTAGCTCGGCCTACCTGCACAACCTCCCGAACTGTGATGGCAATGTGTATCTATCGCTTGACCAATACAACCCGCCCACAGGTCGACTAGTATCCTTGGGAGTGGTGCATTACCATCCTAGTTTACTGTCTAGCTGTCGGTTGCGTTAGCTATTTCAGTGCAAGCCAGAGGCCGAACTAGTCAGAGCTAGGTTCGGCCAGCAGAGGTTCAGGCTGATCTGCTTATGTATTACTACTCGAGTAATAGTGTTTTGTCGTACCAGCATGTACTAGCGCAGTGAAGTTATTATTGTTAGAGAACAAAGAAACTTCTGAGAGTGTGCAAGCTGACTCTGACTTTATTGACTAAGACATTCACATTTATACAGGTAGTTATGTAACATAAATTGACAAGACAAAAGAAGCCACACCTAGCACAAGTGGTTGGCTAGCGTGTACCAATAGAACATAGTAGGTGGTACTAAAGTAATTGCATGAATGAACAGCACATGGCAAACGACGTATAAAATTGAATGTTAGGTAATAAGTATAAATGTACATATAACTAGGATGCCCTAGAGCGTAAGCATAGAACGGGTAAGTAAGTGTAACTGGAATAATAGTAGAAAGTAATGAGTGCTGACGCCGTCCGTCACAATATAATTAATTCAAATTATTATTTTATTATTATTTCCAACTACTAACTAACTAACAACCATCTTTGGTATTTATTATTGTTTATTTAATAATGTTTTATTATTATGTTGTTATTATTGATAATTTTTCTAATTATTATCATAATCATTATAATAAATAATTAGCAGCAAAGAGATAATACTACCACTAGTAGATAAACTAAATAATAATAATAATAAATGAATCATCATCATCAACCAATCATCAATGACATAACTTAAATAATAAAATGAGTTCACATCAACAATAGCACAGCAATGGAGTTCTAAAATTTTACTTTGACTGACCCACTCTGATAAAGAATGTAACAGAAAGAAATATTAAAAAAAGTAATGTGTGTATTTTTATTCTTATTATTAATTAATTATAATTCATTTTTGCTTCTGCTCCTAATGTGAAAAATTTCTGGATGGATCGTTGTATTTTAGAACATGAATCATCTTACCCTGACAGTATGGGTGGTGTACATGTGCCCTCACAGCACAAATTTAAAATTAGTCAATTAACAGCTATTACAATGATCTCTTTTTATTTTTTCTAGTCTAAAACAAAATACTGCACGCAATTAATTTTAACTTGTTCACTTCTGTCCTACATTATAAACTCCATAGTAAATCAATATATATGTCAATATTTTCACGGCTTGGTTCTGTTATTTCAAGCAAGCCAGGCCCAAGCAGCCGTGCCCTAGGATACGGCCCTGGATAAAAACCAATGCTTTCGCGGGAATAAATATTTTATTTTCATATGAATACAAACCAATGTTTTCGCGGGAATAAATATTTTATTTTCATACGAATACAAACCAATGTTTTCGCGGGAATAAATAATTTATTTTCACACGAATGGAAACCGTTGCTTTCGCGGGAATAAATATTTTATTTTCACGCGAATACAAACCAATGCTTTCGCGGGAATAAATACTTTATTTTCACGCGAATGGAAACCGTTGCTTTCGCAGGAATAAATATTTTATTTTCACGCGAATACAAACCAATGCTTTCGCGGGAATAAATACTTTATTTTCACGCGAATGGAAACCGTTGCTTTCGTGGGAATAAATATTTTATTTTCACGCGAATACAAACCAATGTTTTCGCGGGAATAAATAATTTATTTTCACGCGAATGGAAACCGTTGCTTTCGCGGGAATAAATATTTTATTTTCACGCGAATACAAACCAATGCTTTCGCGGGAATAAATACTTTATTTTCACGCGAATGGAAACCGTTGCTTTCGCGGGAATGAAAATTTCATTTTCACGCGGATAGAAACCAATGCTTTCGCGGGAATAAAACAATTATTTCCATATGGATAAAACCGTTGCTTTCGCGGGAGTAAAAAAAATAATTTTCACGCGAATAAAAACACATGCTTTCGCGGGAATATCGCGTGAAAAACTGCTGAGTCATAGATGTATTATAAAGAAGGTTTCACGAGATGGTTTTCATAGGGTTAATTAGTACAGCTTTAGCTATTTAAGAACCAGTGTTTTCACACAGAAAGCATCCAGTTCTACAATAGCTAGCGAAGAAGCAACATCTACACACCAACTACTACATTTACTTGAAACTATAGAAAGACTTTCAGTCAATAAGGTGAGAATCACTAAATAATTCTTTAACATATATTGATAGAAAACTTCAACTAGATTTGCTATAATACTTCAGAAAGTTAATTTCATGTTTTAATATTTTGTTCTTATTAATAAAAGATCAAATAGTTTCACCATAATGCATCAGAAAAATCATTTTGGTTTTGATTATGTGTTTATTTTATAAATATCTAGTTAGTTTATTCTTTTCAAATATTTTTCAAATTCCAACCATCTGTTACATATTTTTTACTCTTTTTTCAGTTCCAACTTCTCACTGAACGCTCTGAATATGAATGAAGACCGTAATACCTCATTTCTTTCAACATTCGAACCATACTCTGATGATAAAGAAAATATCCCTCCTGATTCACATATAATAAAAAGGAAACTGAAAACAATTCGACCAAAGCCATGGGATTTGGATAGAAATAAAACGTTTGACTATGTTTGGACTTTGAAAGCACCATCTCCTTCTCATCTTTCCTGCTTGTCAAAAAATGCGGCTAGTTTGCTCAATTCTTGCGATACCAATGACAGAGTAATGATTGGAAGGTTTCAACCGCTTCACTTAAATCAAACACCATCGCTTCTCGAGATAATCTCCATCGAAAGACCAACTGAGGATGTATATAAAAACTTATGTATTATCCACTACAATTTCGAAACATTTGGCAACAGACGACAAGTGAGATCCATGGTGAGAAATGAGGATTACAACAAATTAGCTCCAACACAACTGGATGTTCCAAAACTGGTGGTTTTTATGGGATTCGATTCAGACAAGCATCCAATCTTTCAGCCTATCAACTTCCCATCCAATATTTCCCTTGAGGAAGCTAAACAGCTAAGTAGATTAATTAAAAAAAAAACACCTAGTCAGTTGATCAGTATGGTTCGTATCGCAACACTCTCTCAATTTGCTGTTGGAAGTGTAATCAGTTTTGAATCTCCTCAAATATCAACTCAGTTAACATTACCTAATGAAGAAGTGGTGATGGATGCACTACTGGTAAACTACCGATGTTTGCAATATGATGGTTTGATGATGGGAGTACTATATATACCTGAAAAACATGCTAGCAACGTCAAACGAATTGGAACAGGAGTCATACTTGTAAGAAATCGTGAAGTTAGTAGATTTGGTTATCATCGACATGATATAATCACATTCACAGCATTACAAGCGATAGAAACAGCTCAAAACCTATCCAACAAACTTGATGATTCCAACCAGATGAAGTACTTTACTACAGATGAGGTTGTTGAGAACAAGGTCTTAGTGCTTTCAATGGGAGCGGGAAACACATCTTCTACATCTTTGAGAGAACCAACACCTCCTGGTGAAAACTATATTCAAGAAGAGCATGTCAGACAACGCAACCCAGTGAGTGTTTTTTATTTAATGTAAACTAATTGATATAAGTTATACTTCCAATTAGATAAAATTTATTTATAAAGCAATTATTTTTTGTTTTGCTTTAGATAGAAGAGAGAGAATCAAAAACACTTGATGAAAATTATGCTCAAGAAAAAACCAACCGAACAATATAACTTGGTGAGTTACTTCCCTTTACTATATAATGTTAACTAACCAATGTAAAAAGAGTTATAATTCAAATTCATGTGATTATTTTACATTTTTGTTTAATCATCCTATACTAATACATAACTTTTTATTTTAGTTCATTATGGAATCAAAAGTACATAGAACAGAAGTCTTCCTTCCTAAGTTATAACATCAATACAACAATGACGATATTGTAAAGAAAAAGACTATCATCCATTGATTGTCATTACAAGTTGTAGTGCTTTGTATTACTTAATATTTACTAACTCTAGCTATATTATACAAGGATATTTTCCTACTTGATATGTAATAAATGTATATAATCATATATTGATTCAATGTAGTTATATCTCCTCGTTCTTCTCTCCTCTCTCTCAAAATATCATATGAGTTCGAGTTATGTAAAAAAATTATCAACACTTGAATGTCATGCATTCAAAATCTATATGCTATAAATTCAAATTAAGTAAAAAAATAATCAAAACTCAAATGCCACTTAAATGCCACTCAAATGCCACTCAAATACCCCTCAAATAAAATACAATATAAACTCGGCGAATCCATCCAACGTCGTAACTCATTGCATAACCCCCAAGGTCTGATCCACAAAAAAACACTTGGTAGGGAGATCTGCTCATATATTACTACTCTTGTTTATTCAACGAATCAGGCTACAGTGGTTATAGAAGACTTAATATTCTCAATAGAATACGTTTTTTGTTGTATCCACAGTACTATTTAGGGTGCTTTCGGATACCCTACGCGTAGGGCTTAATGATGGGATTATACAAGACCATTCGGAAACCCCATCGTTGAGGGCAAAAAAAAACATGGCGGCAATGGGCAATTTGGGCTCAACGATGGAAGTGACAAGCGAGGTAGGTAGCATCATTGAGGCCATAGACTTATCCCCACCTAACCAACAATTTTATTGAGTCAACTTATTAATCACTGTTTTTCCCCGTTTTAAGTCGTTACAATCCATTATAACGTACATAAAAAATACATTTGACAATAGCAGCATCGTAATCAATTTCTGTTTGTAAAGAAACTGAAGCGGGTTCTCTTTAGCTATACAGTTTTCATAGTCGTTGATCAAAATAAAGATATCTATGATTTAAGCACAAACAACTTCCGTTATACGACAGTCATCGTTTAGCGCTCAACTAGTGTTCAGCTACGGGATTATGAGATTACTTTTATTACTAATTAACTCACGTGACCTTGCCGCCATGTTGTATTTTGTTTGTTGGGTGAGGACAAAAAATCCGCCCACTTATTAGCCCATATGTACTAGGTCCATGGCTATGTTATACTCCTCTGGCTATGACAGCCATCTTGTTGCCACAACTCGAAATACCATCCCAGGGCCGATACTGTGCCGGTACTTTGCCGAAGTAAATATGCTTTGTATTAGGTGGTAACTCTGCAGGCCCCATCTGTTTCCTGCGCCAGTGCTACTACAGGTTTGTCTGATGCCAAAGGGATATCGGAGGCGCCTCTCTGAGACACTGGTCATCACAGAGCTCTACCAAAACCCACCACACCATTAGGGCAAACTTTTTTGCCAAAAAAATGAAAAAAAAACAATTTTAGCTGGTTTTTTCATCATAGCAATGGTACAACCCAATTAAGGCCCGTTACTAATTTAGTAGTCACCAATTCACTGTAAAAAAAAGTTACAGTTTGTGTTCTACTTTACAGAGCAACAAAAATTAGGATGTTGAAAATTTTGAAAAAAATCTAAATTTCAGATTCACAAGTGGTGTAAGATGATAATATTGAGCAGAAACTTCATAGACAAAATTACGATTTGGGCTTTTCACGATACGATTATGTCATCAATGCCCATAATGACCTGAATTTTTTTTCCATTTTCTACAAGAAATAAACTTTCACATAACAGCCCAACAAAAATGCAACAATGCAACAACAATATATATGGTCCTTTCGGCTAAGATAACACGACGTACTGATCAGGTTGAATGGGCGAATATTTTTTGTGTCAGCAAATGAAAAATAAAAACTCTTTAATATGTGGCTTGGCAAAAACTTAGCGACGTCGTGTTTGTGAGAAACAATACTCATTTAAAAGTTAGGACTTGTCTTTTTTGTATTGATGTACTGTGAATAAAAGCAGAGTCGTTAAAGGGTAATAAGTATTTCTGTTTGAGGTACAGCAACAAAAACAACAAACCGTCACCGTGTTAGTAATGCTCATCGATGCAAGACCATCAGCAGAAATTTAAATTACGAACAATAGTTATCATAATTTATGACGTTGAATATCTGCGTGGCATAGCATCAACGGCTATTGGCCATGTCTGTGTGCCATAGCACCAACGGCTATTGGCCATGTCTGTGTGCCATAGCATCAACGGCTATTGGCCATGTCTGTGTGCCATAGCACCAACGGCTATTGGCCATGTCTGTGTGCCATAGCATCAATGGATATTGGCCATGTCTGTGTGCCATAGCATCAACAGCTATTGGCCATGTCTGTGTGCCATAGCACCAACGGCTATTGGCCATGTCTGTGTGCCATAGCACCAACAGCTATTGGCCATGTCTGTGTGCCATAGCATCAATGGATATTGGCCATGTCTGTGTGCCATAGCACCAATGGATATTGGCCATGTCTGTGTGCCATAGCATCAACGGATATTGGCCATGTCTGTGTGCCATAGCACCAACAGCTATTGGCCATGTCTGTGTGCCATAGCATCAATGGATATTGGCCATGTCTGTGTGCCATAGCATCAATGGCTATTGGCCATGTCTGTGTGCCATAGCATCAATGGCTATTGGCCATGTCTGTGTGCCATAGCACCAATGGATATTGGCCATGTCTGTGTGCCAAAGCACCAATGGATATTGGCCATGTCTGTGTGCCATAGCACCAACAGCTATTGGCCATGTCTGTGTGCCATAGCACCAACGGATATTGGCCATGTCTGTGTGCCATAGCACCAACAGATATTGGCCATGTCTGTGTGCCATAGCACCAATGGATATTGGCCATGTTTGTGTGCCATAGCATCAACGGCTATCGGCCATGTCTGTGTGCCATAGCACCAATGGATATTGGCCATGTCTGTGTGCCCTAGCATCAATGGCAATTGGCCATGTCTGTGTGCCATAGCATCAATGGCTATTGGCCATGTCTGTGTGCCATAGCACCAATGGATATTGGCCATGTCTGTGTGCCAAAGCACCAATGGATATTGGCCATGTCTGTGTGCCATAGCACCAACAGCTATTGGCCATGTCTGTGTGCCATAGCACCAACGGATATTGGCCATGTCTGTGTGCCATAGCATCAATGGATATTGGCCATGTCTGTGTGCCATAGCACCAACGGCTATTGGCCATGTCTGTGTGCCATAGCACCAATGGATATTGGCCATGTCTGTGTGCCATAGCACCAATGGCTATTGGCCATATCTGTGTGCCATAGCACCAATGGCTATTGGCCATGTCTGTGTGCCATAACATCAACGGCCATTGGCCATGTCTGTGTGCCATAGCATCAACAGATATTAACCATGCCAAAAAATTGTTCATTTGTTCCATGGCCTTTAGAAGAAATAAATCTTTTTTATTACAATAATAGATATTTTCTTACAACTACATGTGAAATTTTCGCTTTCTTTAGCCTGAATGTCACACAACTTTTGTAAGAGAAGACAACTCATTAAAATTTATTTTTTCGCACGGCTTTATATTTTGCTATTATCAGATTATCAAAAATTGAGTCCAGCTTTGAGAAAGCTTGATAGTTAGCAGAGTTCCATAAGTTAACTTAGCCAACGCGCCTATTACATAAAATACAACAGCATAACCATAAAAACTAAAACTTGTGAATGTTTCACAGTAGAACATTCCATCTTTAGAGTTGAACAATTACATGATTTTATGACTATTAACAGCAAACTGTTATAATTAATCTAATAAACATCAATTATTGTCTTTTATGTCGTTTACTTTTCACAGAGAACCAAGCAGTGTGAAGAATGTCAAACAAGTGCTCTGACCTTGACCATGCTCTTACTCTGACTTACCTGTAAGCTGTTGCCAGTAAGTGAGACTCTGCTAGTTGGTTTCACTTCAACCCCATCTCTGTACCAGGTAAGTGTAGGTACAGGTGCACTACTAGCCACACACCTCAAAACAACTGTGTAGTTTTGTCTACCTGTCACGTATTTTGGTGGAGAATACACAAACCTGGGTGCTTCTGCAAGTCAAACAAAAGATTCAACTACCACAATTTTTACCAGCTTTCCATTCAGCTTTACTACCAAAAAGGCGATTTGCACACGGAAAAATAAAACTCTCGGGGTAAAATTTCATGAAGTTTCATGTTTGATTATTTATAAAGTTGACACAAAATTCCTCGATGTTGGACATGCCTCGAAGGCAAAAACTCTATTTTAAAAACACATAAGTAAAAGTGTTTGCTGTTCAGTTTGTGCTAGCAAGTAATACACTACAAAGGGAAATAATTATTTAAAAACAACTTTTGACTAGTATGAATACATGATATATCTTCTCTTATTTTTGTTTGACGCTGGTAAAATTTTCTTGGGGGCATTTTGTTGCCTTCATTTTACAATAATAAGTGCCAAGTTTAGTTAACGTTTTGCAGTGAAAAAGTAGCAAAGGAGTTCAAACCGAGAGACTAACGGCATATAGTCCATAAATCAGTTTAACTTTATTGTAAGAGATGAAATTATCAAAAATGCTCTTTGAAGAAGTTTGATATCAGGCATTTTGCATATACCAAATGCATCTTTCAAAGGTGTCTTAAAATTTCTTTAAAACCACTATGAAAAATAAAAACGGTCATGTTTACCTGAAGCAACGGAGAGGAATGTAGATATCAATATCCATATTAAAAACTGTATCCGAGCCTTGAAGGTTACAACTGTCCAAAAATGCATACTGAACAGAGTTTATCGCTGAAGGTAGTTAGCGTAGAGTTTTCACTAAAGAATGGATTTGTTGCCCTGAAGCTATTATGTAGATTAGATAATCAACTGTTTGTTCACAAGCTTCATAAAACTAAACTTGTCATGGCCATTTTATAGCAAACTATAACTTTGATACAGCAAGCCATGCGTGATTACCATTTCACATTTCATGATGCAATTCTCATCGATCATGTAAATTTATTCCCCACCCTTCCATGCCCTGTGCAGTCATTGCGTAAGTCGTAGAAAAAGCAAATAAAGGTGATGAGGCACATTCTGTATTGTTGACTAACGTGATTTTCGCAATGCTGCGGAATTTAATTTATTTGAAATATAATAAACAAGTTGTCATTATGAGTAGCTATCAAAAGCTTGCATGCGTCTATCAATAACTTTGGTGACAACAAGCCATAGCTTAGAAAAGCGCAACAGAGTGCAATAGTAGTATTAAATGGTGCTTTGAAAGAGGGAAAGCAGGTGAAGTTGCAGACGAGCAAAGTAATAAACAGTAATTGCATGATTAGGGTTAATGTAGATGCAATCCTAGCATTTATATAGGTAACTTGCAGAAACGTAAATTGTATTTAATTCCTCTCAATGCTCTTTTTTGCCCAGCTTAACCACCACCACCACCTCCACCCACCAGGTGGCGGTGGTGGTGGACACGCTGTATTTCTGACCCTCTATCTTATTCTACCCCGCTCTGTTCTACTCTTTCTAGTTTTTTCTCTTTTCTGATCTAATTGAGAGAAGATATAATAGTGTGGTGGATCTTTATGACACATACACTTGCGTACGTGCCTGCAAATAGTTCTGGCATTGATTATTTAGCCATTGGATAATCAGGACAACAAGTTTTTAAGTCTACCGAATTGACCTACCCTGCGTGGAGCTCATTGGTAAGTAACCAATGAGCTCTGCCTTTAAAAGGCAGAGCTCTTGCTATGATGTGCAGTGCTGTATTGAATTTTATACTTCTTCGTATTCTTTGAATAAGAATAAATGCATTTCACTCAAAAGCTCTGAGCAATGCGTCTGAGCTGAGGGCTTTTTACTTGTTGTGATGTTGACACGACTCCTTCACTTCGGATTTGGTATTATACCGACTAGGATTGCCTTTAGATAGAAGTGGTTGGTGGCAGCAAGCCATTAAACGCTACCAACCTAAATGTGCCGGCTAACGAGGATTTAGGCTGGTGACAGTGGTTAGATAGTGGATCGGAAAGCCCCCAAAATCCACTACATTGGTGGCGGCCTCTGGCATGTTGCTTATTGAAATCCATTTCAAAACTACCAAACAATTGTATATCATTAACTGCTGCCTCATCTACTCCAGAGGCAACAAGCTGACAAAAACCTAACAAGAAAGCAGCTATGAATGAATGATTTTTTAGGTTTAATTAATTTCTATGAGCTGAATATGGGGTAAACAAAAGTCTACTGGAAACCAGTTTTAAAGTATTGTTACAGAAAATGTTGGCTAATCTAAGACTTCCAGAGTAATTTTATATCAAAACACTTCCACTTCAACTTTAAATGAAATTGAATGATTCACTCTATGATTAATATCTTGGCCCTATTATTTTTGTGAGTACCCTTTGTATTATGAGTGAACCTCCTCCAACTCTAACATGTCTCTCTGAAAGTCACATCCTACTCAGCATTACAAAAGCTCTCAAAATTATTCTGTTGTTTCAAGTAACAGCGGATGTACACTGGATTTTAAGGCTTTTTATTTCTAATTTTTTTGCAAAAGAATATTTTTGAAAAATAAACCTAAATTGCTAGTAGCCTTGTGTTAACTACCTGTTTACAGCTTTAATAATGTTCATTCTTTTCTACGTTTTACATTGAAAATATAATTATAATATTTTGTAATTCACTTTGTTTTCACGATATTTCAAGCATACTTAAATAAATAACTTTTCACTAATCTCTCAACTTTTTACTAATCTCTTGGCTTTTCGCTAATCTCTCATAAGCTTTGGAAGCAGAGAAAGCTCAGAAAGCAGAGAAAGCTCAGAAAGCAGTGAAAGAAAGCTCTGCGACATATTCTAACAAAGATGGCTGCATCAACAGAACTTGGTGAGTTCAATACCATTAAATAACAAAATTTTAATTAATAATTGTGTTTTACTTATTATATTTCTAATTTCAAGCAAACAAATTGGATATTCTGGAAAAACTCCGAGTTTTTTCAAGTATTGAAGTATTATTTCAAATATTATTTGAAGTATTGTCCAAGTATTTTTAAGAGAAAATTATATAGTGAGCAATATGTTTTGGCATTACTTTTTCACCTATTCAAAACTCGCATAGACACAAAATACCACAAAATATATACATCAGTGATGTGAATTTCATAAAAAATGTGCAATGCCTGGGAAATAAATAAAACTGATGTCTACTATCTCTATTTTCTTTTATCAACTAGACAGGTAGAGCAAGTTTTTTCTGCGTATACTTACGATTTTGTTATTTAACACAACAATAGAACATCTAATAGTTCTCTGTTTTGGTTTGAAGAAGTGAGAAAGTTTATAGTTGATGTACAATGTCAGTATAAATAAAGAATGCTGTTTTACGCTTGCTTTTGTCTGTCTAAAGAGAACAGTTATGAAGACGTAATGTTGACAAGTCCAGCACAGGTCCAGTGGCATGAGTCTGATGAAGGAAAAAACGTCCAATCGGAGCTTTGTCATGTGTACCAAATTGAGCTTCTTTTCAAGACCCAGAGTCATCCGGAAACTTGTACTTGGCAAGAAAGACCAGGAATTGGTGACTATAGGTCTTTGGAGTGGATGTATGAACACTGGCATTTTTTGCGCATTTACAATGATGTCCTCAACAGAGTAAAAATAGAAGCCAGAGATATCGTTCTAGCTGGTGTAAGGTTTAAACTACTTTTAGTAATAGCTGGTAAAATACCACAAACAATTATTTTAGAAACTAATAAGCATGAAAGTTAAACACTTAAAAAATTAACAATGTGATGCTGATGTATCATTTTATTCTTAGCCGTTTTTATTGAATAAAACAAACCAGCCAGTTTAAAGTACGATAATATATTATATGTAATTATTTCTTCTTTTTTATCCAGGGTGATACGTTGAGCGATAACGGATCAACACCAAAGTTACACGCAGTACAATTATTGAATCCAACAGTCGATTTAAACCTCAAATCAAAGGTCGAAAACAGTTTAGTTTCATGTTGTTATCATGGAAATTTGCAGGTATTTAAACTCTTCAGTACTTACTGGACTGGAACGTCGAACTGTCACAAATATAAAATAAATTAAAGCCAATCAATTCTAATTTCAGACTCTGCGTGAGAACGTAAGGAAATTCCTCGATCTTACAAAAGGGAATGATTCAGTAGCTTTACCAGCTGTTGATAGTGAAAGTCGGCAAAAAGAAGTGGCAGTAGTAGTAATCTCTTCTGCATTAGACTATTTCCTAGACCATCCGGAGTGCAAAACAACCCTTTTTGTTTGCACTCCCAGTAACAAAGTAGATATACTTGAGGTAAGCTTTAAGCTTTTTTAAAGTCATTATTGGTGTAATAATGTAATGGATTTTGGTCTGGTTTCTACGAAAGTCCACTATTCTCGAGTATTATGGCTCTCTCCAGAGGGGACCCTGTGCTGCCCGACAGTGACAACGAGGTGAACACAGCCGGATTATTCGGCATAGGCAGAGCCCATTGCTCAAACAAAGTACACAGTCCGCGGTTTGATTATTGGCTTTATTCCTCAACAACCAAAGTCCTAGGGTGGTAATCCACTTGGGTTATTGGCAAGACATGAGAAATAATTGCAAAGAGTATGGACAATTCCAGTCCTTTTATAGGTAGCTGGCAGGAAGTAGTTAGCATAAAATCATATAAGAGTAAAGGCTCAGGAATTGATTAGACCAATGAGATTACATATATAAATAACAGACAATTCATGCAATGAATAAAGGTTAAACGTAAAAGGCGCCAAGTGGCTAGAGGAGGAGTCCTATTTCCTCTCATCCAATCAGAGTTCTCTGCAGGGTCCCAAGGCTCTGGGTAGCTTGTGGTCTTGATATCCGTTGATACGAGGAAGGGTATTTCCTGTTCCTGTCCTACAGCAAAATCCTAGCTGGTTTCGAAGGTCCTTTACTATGGCCGCCATCTTTGACCGGCCCTGAGTCACCATACCAGGTCTATAGGGGTCAATACCAGCCCTGCAGGGGTCAATACCAACACTGCATTTTGTGCGACCGGCACAGTAAGACTTTCCACTGGTACAGTTTCTTTCCGATAGCTGTGGGTGAATTTTAGTGCACTTGGTGTGGAGATAATAGTAGTAGCAACCAGTTACTACTATCATTCATTAAAATCTACCATAATAATCTATAAATTATTCAGGAGTGAAAGATGTCATGGGTTGACACATTATGGTTCATTTTGATGGTAATAATTTTGATAGGCTGGGGCCCAATCTGATCTTTTGTCCGCTCCTTCCCTTGTGCAGCTCTAGCCTGTTATGATTGTTTGCTGCCAACGATAATGAATACCATTTAAATGGCCCGTGTGAATCATTAATATCAGAAACTGCAGTCTTGTCCTCGATGGCATAAATCCCCTTATTAGTTTTGTTTTCTTCCAAAATGAATAAAAACCTTGACCTTGATGGCACTCAGTTATAGTGTTTACCAATGTTCATTTCAAAGGCCAATTTTCTAATGAGCCTTAGAAACATAATGCTAGTAGAAACTGTGGTTAGTCGGTGTGATTGCATAGATCAAATCATAGTTGAGAGTACAACAAAAGTAGTAATATATGAGCAGATCTCCCTACCAAGTGTTTTTTTGTGGATTTGATCTTGGAGTTGAGACAATGGGTTACGGCGTTGGATGAATTCGCCGAGTTTATATTGTATTTTACTTGAGGGGTACTTGAGTGGCATTTGAATGGCATTTAAGTGGCATTTGAGTTTTGATTATTTTTTTACTTGATTTGAACTCATATGGCAACTAGATTTTGAATGTATGGCATTTAAGTTTTGATAATTTTTTTACATAACTCGAACTCATATGGCATCTTGAGAGAAAGGAGAGAGGAAAAGAGGAGAGAGAGGAGAGAGGAGATACATCTACATTGAATAAATACATTGATTAAAAATGAAACAATATGTGAATATATACATTTATTGTATAATAAGTAGGGATACATAAAGAGAACATATTAAATATTGTAAGCTTGAAATAGTTCCAATATCATTTCGAATGAAAAAATGGATGATGAGAGATTTTCATCCGTTTGTATGTATCTACATATATCTGATTGAAAATGATATAATAATTCAGTAGTCCATTGTATTGAAATCAATTTTTGAGTGAGCTCTTTATTCCACACTTTTCTTTGAATTTTCTTTAAGTAATCATTAATACTGACAGTTTTTGACATTTTTACAACTGTTTGAAAATTGTTTTTAGTCATAAGCTTAAATATTTCTACTGAATTGTCAACGTATTTATGTGTTGTGTATGGTCGATATTGTATCGGTGAAAGTTCTCCATGTAAAGAAGCTACAGTTAGCAAATGCTGTGTCATACATAATAATATAGCTTGTAATGTCAAGCGATATCCAATCTTTTCCTGTACTTCAACATTTTCTTTAATATAGCTATGATATATCTTTGGAAGGTAGTCTTTGATTGTGTATCTTTTTGAACTCATAATGAACTAAAATAAAATGTTAAGTATTAGTATATGATGATTAAACAGTGTTGTAAAATAATTACATTTTAACTTTTATTAAGTAATTTTTCTATTAATTCTTACCTTATCACCAAGAAATCAGCTGTAGTAGTTGATGAAATCAGTTGTAACAGTTGATGAATCAGTTGTAGTAGTTGATGAAATCAGCTGTAGTAGTCGATGTTTTATTGCTGGAGAGAATGATTTCTATGCAGAGAGAGCTGTTCTTATATAGTATAAGCCACTCCTACTCATTTAGCTTATAGCCATTAAAAACACTCACGCGAAAACTCTATCAGAATAGTGTTATTCGCGTGAAATATCCCTGTTTTATTCGCGTGAAAATAAAAAATTTCATTCCCGCGAAAGCAACGGTTTCCATTCGCGTGAAAATAAAGTATATATTCCCGCGAAAGCATTGGTTTGTATTCGCGTGAAAATAAAATTTTTATTCCCGCGAAAGCAATGGTTTCCATTCGCGTGAAAATAAATTATTTATTCCCGCGAAAACATTGGTTTGTATTCGCGTGAAAATAAAATATTTATTCCCGCGAAAGCATTGCTTTGTATTCGCGTGAAAATAAAATTTTTATTCCCGCGAAAGCAACGGTTTGTATTCGTGTGAAAATAAATTATTTATTCCCGCGAAAACATTGGTTTGTATTCGCGTGAAAATAAAATATTTATTCCCGCGAAAGCATTGGTTTGTATTCGCGTGAAAATAAATTATTTATTCCCGCGAAAACATTGGTTTGTATTCGCGTGAAAATAAATTATTTATTCCCGCGAAAACATTGGTTTATACTCGCGTGAAAATAAAATGTTTATTCCCGCGAAAGCAACGGTTTCCATTCGCGTGAAAATAAATTATTTATTCCCGCGAAAGCATTGGTTTCTATTCGTGTGAAAATAAAATGTTTATTCCCGCGAAAGCAACGGTTTCCATTCGCGTGAAAATAAATTATTTATTCCCGCGAAAACATTGGTTTCTATTCGCGTGAAAATAAAATGTTTATTCCCGCGAAAGCAACGGTTTCCATTCGCATGAAAATAAATTATTTATTCCCGCGAAAACATTGGTTTCTATTCGCGTGAAAATAAAATGTTTATTCCCGCGAAAGCAACGGTTTCCATTCGCGTGAAAATAAATTATTTATTCCCGCGAAAACATTGGTTTGTATTCGCGTGAAAATAAAATATTTATTCCCGCGAAAGCAACGGTTTGTATTCGCGTGAAAATAAAGTATTCATTCCCGCGAAAGCAACAGTTTCCATTCGTGTGAAAATTAAATGTTTATTCCCGCGAAAGCATTGGTTTGTATTCGCGTGAAAATAAAATATTTATTCCCGCGAAAGCAACGGTTTGTATTCGCGTGAAAATAAAGTATTCATTCCCGCGAAAGCAACAGTTTCCATTCGCGTGAAAATTAAATGTTTATTCCCGCGAAAGCATTGGTTTGTATTCGCGTGAAAATAAAATATTTATTCCCGCGAAAGCATTGGGTTGTATTCGCGTGAAAAAATGTTGATTCATAGGATTTAATCAGTGCAACTTTACCTATTTAAGAGCCACTGTTTTCACACAGAAAGCATCCAGTTCTACAACGACTAGCGGAGGAGCAACATCTACTAAATCTTTCATTGCAACAACTAGGAGCTCATCTTCTTTATAAAGGTAAGAGTAAAAATATTTATTTTTTGTTAGCTAACGCTACTAGCTGAAGGTTTATGACCTTTATGATCTTTTAAAATTAATTACGAAAAATTAAACAAAATGTTTTGTTTTTTTAGAATGAATACTCAAGACGAAGGAAGTCAACCGATGAATGAAGAAGCAGGATCTCAGCAAACCCTTTCCCCATCACCTTCTCCTATTTTTGATATGGTAGAAAGTCAATTGGTGGTTGATGAACCAGAATCTCAACAAGATTTTACTTTATTCACATCTCCTACTAACAAGCCGTCTTCAAAAAGAACATCGATGAGGAAACGATCTTTTATTGATTTGACAAAAGATGATAATGAAACTGGCTCGAAGTGCAAAAAACTAGTTTTGACAGATGTTGGAGATGAAAGGCTTTTTCGTCACACCAGAATACCCTTTCAAGATGCTGGAAGTAATGAACTAACCACTCTCACCTACAAGAGCGCTGGGTTAATAAACTCTCTCTCTCCAGATAGTCTAGAAAAACTTGAAGAATCCATGGAAATCCGCGAACTACCTGTACCAACAGTTATGGAGGTGTTGTCTGTTGAATTTCGTGATGAATCAAAGTGCACCGTGATTTACAACTACCGAAAGGATAAGAAGATAACTCGGGTGAAGAGTGATATTTCAACCGAAATAGGACTGCTTGTTAATAAAGCTAAGCAAACACGTCCAATTGTTTTAATTTATATGGGAGAAGGAAAGACAGGAGATGCGATTTTTCGTACTGCTGAATCTCATGGATGTAATCGAAAGATCAACGATCCATTCAACTCATTGTATGGCAAGAGTGTGAGACAAATACAGGCTTATTTCAGTGTTGCTCACCTACACGATTTTCCGACAGGAAGTGTTATAGCTTATGAGAATCCTGGAATGCTAAGAAAATGTGATACTCGTTGGAACAAGACTGCTGATGTTATAGTGGCTAATTACAGATGTATGGTGAAAGGAGAGCTATTGATTGGAGATCTTAGCATCCCTGCTCAAATAGCTTCATCTGTGGTGGCGGAAAAAAGTGGTGTAATCGTATTCAGAGGACTGAAACAAAATACGAACAACATGATTTCCTACGACATCATTCTACTCTCAGCTCTTCAAGCTTTCATTCAAGTCTCAGAACTGTTTGATACTTCGCTGCAGCACACCTGTCTCTCCTACTTTGATGAAAATGAAAAAGAGAATTGTCCAGAACAGCATATCAGAGTCTTAATCGATAACACAAAGGATGTGACTCGTCTTCTATGATGGTAAGTTTCATATCTATTTAAAGAAAGATCTGAAGTATTTTTGTAAAATTAATTCATATAACTATGTATGATAGAGTCATTAGTTACTATGTCTTTTAGATATAACTAAAGAGCGCTCCTGAGGAAGAAAATGAGAAGATCTTATTTACTTCTTGCTTGAAACATTACAAAATAATAGTTTTTATAGGTTCTGTAGTGTTTAGCACAAATAATGAGATAAGTTGTATTTTATTCATTATATTTGTTATATCAAATAAAAATCAATTATAATAATTTATTTTAACAATTTACTTAGTAAATTAGTTCCTTGTATATGTACACCATCTATTCCTTCTACTGTATTATCTTCTATGAACTCGAAGTTAGGATAGGTCTGTATGATAAATCTCCGTATTGAGTGATCTCTCATCTCACTATCTCCTATGTCTCGTAAACTTCTAACAATTTCATCCATACTCCATCCTCTACTTCTCAGTAAACAAAAGTATACACAATAGTCGCCACATACAGTTGAAAAAAAATTTTGTAGTTGTGTTTCATTACTTCGTATTGTTTCATATCCTCCATGAATACTTAGTATTTCATTTACATCCGGATAAAAGGAAACAGAACGTCCAAACGAGTCAAAAAAATCCACCTCTGAATCATTAGCGTACACAGCCAACCAATGCTCTCCGGGTTGATGAGAATAATGGGTGTTGAATACGAAACATCCTGTTGGAAAATTGCAAATTTGCTTCCAAAACTGTTCTCTAGCTCCAACGTGAATCCCTACGCTTTGACATAAAACGTCTGAAGATAAGATCGAACGAATTTGTATGGTATTCATCTGTAACTTTCTGTTTAAAGCACTGCGTCACCTCCGATAGTTAATTGAAGAATGCTATCCATCTCCAACACACCGTCTTTTACAAAGTATGCTACCAGGGATAATCCATCCGTCGTGTTAGCGCTAAAACGAATTTCCACACTTGTTGTGACATTTTTCATAGAGTGAAAACCTTCTTTAAGAAAATCACCAGTCAAATCAAATCCATAAAGTGTAGTACCATCAAGGTATTGTTCTTTCGTAATACCGAGACTATCGCCTTCAAGCAAAGTTCCGGTAGCGTGTAGAAACTGATGATATTCTCTTCCAAAAATTCCTCTAGCATAATTTGGTTCAAATCTCCTTCCAATTGGACAATCACCAACTCTCAATACAATACTATCAACACTAGCATGCTGCATTCTATATGGATTCAAGGCGAAACGTCCGTTCATTGCGTTGTGATTAACTAAACCTAAATAAATTTGTTTAGGTTTTTGTTTGTTTTCTTCCAAAGTGATGTCGATCTGCGCAACACCAGAACGAATTCCATATAGTTTTATCCGTTTTCGATCAACAGGATAAATGTAGTTGTGACCTTCCAATGCCAAGCTGAGTTGGGAGTTTTGTATTGTAGGATTCACCTTAACTTTACAAAGATGAAGTTCAAATTTATCAATTCTAATCTTCGCCCCTCCTGCAGGCGTCTCATTCGCAGCAAACAAAGCTAGTTTGGCAGAGGCACGCTCAAACTCCAGCTGCATAGTAGGACCTGGTATTATTAGTTTTTTCTGCTGAAATAATGCGAGATGAGGTTTTCCAGTTAATTCTATTGTCTTTCCAGCTATGATTAGAGCTCTCCTCTTTTTCTTATCAGCGGTTTTGTGATCAGTAGCGTCTTTGCTAGTTGAATCATCATACAACCATCCTTCCATCTTACCTTGATATTTCTTTCTTTCTGCACTGTTTTCGAGTAGTTGTGAAAAGTAGGAGCGTAAACCGTAGTTGTTAGCGTATTCAACGGTGGTTCCTTCTATCGACATTTTCAACTCGCTGAATAATGCATGCATTGAATCCCCCATCCACACAACTGCATCATCATCATTACCTGTAATATTGGTTCCATCATCTTGAACAACCGTGGCTTCAACTTGCAGAAATGAGTTGTAAAGATCTGTGTAATGTTCAGTGCTCCCTGACAAGGTTAACTCAATACTACCATAAGGATCTAACCTATCAGGTCTGATGACAACATATTCCGATCTTTCTACCGATATGTTTGTTGGTTCCGTAGCAAATACATCCAACGTTGGATTTATGTTGTAGGAAGAACCTTCCAACTTATTACCTGTTGTTCCATTTAGGCTAGCCATCTTTTGCGAGTGATGAATGCTTGAAGCGTTACCGCTTAATGAATATAGATATCAAGCTCAGCTGTCTTTATACCGGATTCTACCGTTATTAAAATATACCACGATTACCAACACCTCTCCTCTTCTTTCCACCTCTTGTTTTTCTCCTTTTCATTCTATCTGGACGGACTGCATTGAGCACATCTCCCCCCAGATCATTCAACTCTGCCAACCCCCTCTTCTTTGCTGACGCTGCAAAACTTTGACCATCGATGACATCACGCGCTACATTTCCACCTACAGTCAATGCTCTTTTCCCCAAATTAATTGCTCCTCTTTTCAGCATTGGTGCTGCAGATTTAAGTAAACTTGAAAAAATACTACCAAGTCCATTTCCTCTCATATTAGGCATCACTCGTCGTCCACTATACACTCCAATTCCATTTCCAGCTTGCATCTTGTAGTACTCATCAAAAAAATCTTTTGAATCCTCAGGGGTGTATCGTACCAAACTCATTTTAATTTTTTCTCTCTATAGTGAACCGTCAACACAACCTTTCCACCATCAAATGGTATTCGTTGACCGTCGTCACTCGTTATAAGTACTTTAATCATATCACTATTTAGTGATGAAGCGTCAACATAGTGGGGATTTTTAAATTCTTGATACACAACACTATTCTTCTTTCCTTGAACTGGAACTACTCTCAATAAAGGTACATTCGTATCTCCTACCATTCTATTATCAACAATGTTGGAATAAACATACAGGGATGTTAAACCGGAATTTATATCAGGAGGTGTGATATTATTGTATCTACCACGAGGGTATGTAGTTTTTGATTCAAATCCAAAAATATATGCTATATCTTTGGAAAAGCTTATGGTAGTATCAGGATCACTGTTAGTTAGTAAAGCGCTGTTGGTGATCTTGTTGTAGGAGATGGTGAATTTCTTGTCTAAATCCATTTCATTCATTCTCTTTCGTATAATCTCCTCCAACTCCTCTATACTATCATATCTTCCATTACCGATTAGGATGAAGGACTTTTCGCTTTTACCAGAGACATTAGTCTTTTCTAGATATATTTTCCCTTCGGTAACATTTTTCCAATTATTAGAATAAGTCATATCTAGCAGAGCTAACTCCCATTTACCGCCATCGATAACCAAATATTTATACAGTCTCACTGTAAATTCGGAATTGTTATTATCAGGAAACTCTTCACCACTAGAGTTTGAGGGTAAAGTTATCAGCATCGACATTTTCCCAACGTATGATGATTATATCAAGCGTTGTTTCCTTATAAACTATTCATCTACCCAGTCATTGAACTTTTCTCCATAACCTAACCACTTAACCAGAATCTGTCTTTTACCTCTTCTCATTCTTCTTCCCAGTATCTTTTCAATTCTGAAAATCGTGGGTTTTTTTACTTTTTGCAACTCTTTTTCGTAAAAGGTACCATCGATCATCTCCTCAGCTAAATCTTTCACCCTATATACAACAGGTTTTTCATCAATAAGTACATCGGTGATTATAAAAATCTCAATCGTCCAATTCGGGGTGTATCCTCTTTCAAACGCTCCTCTTGCCTTACTTATTCTCACATAATCCCCAACCTTTAGTTTTGCTTCTTGAGTTAAACTATGTTCACCTCCTTCATACACACGATTCCATACAAGTTCTTGATTTTGAAAATTCACATCATTTGGTCTCATACCTATAGCACCATGAATTGTGTTGTTGTATGCATTAACCATTTCTGGTAAAACATCAATGTATCTATCATCATCTTTATATGTCAAATATCTATATATCTTCTCTTTTAAAGTTCTGTTAAAACGCTCCACCATCGATGCCTTTATCGTTTCATTTTCGGTTGTAAAGCGCTTGATCTTTTTTTCCGCCAGCAGAGTCTTGACATTGACGTTGTCAAACTCTTTACCTTTATCAGATTGTAAAGCTTTATAGTTTTCCCCTTCTAGTATTCTTCTCAATCCTCTTGCTACTACCGGTCCTGATTTGTTGATGAGCGGCACAGCCCAACCTTTTCTAGATAAAGAATCAATAGCAGTCAGTAAAAATGCTGTATTATTATTTTCATCTCTTCGAGATCGAACATCCATCAAATCTACCTGTAGCTGCTCCCCTATTCCAGCTACAATTGTAGGACGACGCTTAAACTTGGTTACAACTTTTTTATGTAACGTGTAGGCATCCTCACCACTCAACCATTCACGGATTCTTTTTTCTCCCTCTCGTTTTCTACGAGCTTTCAGTAAAGCTCTAGCTCCTCGTAGAGATGTATGTAATGCAGGATTGTAATACAACTCTTTTAGCGTGTCGATGTCCATGAATTAGTACCGGGAACGACCAACTTTTTCTTCTGAGTCTTACGTGTTCGATGCGGGGATTTTCTGACACTTGTGATTCCTTCATCAGTTAGCAGGCTTTTAAATCTACTGTAATTGGTATTTCCCGATTGTATTTTACCTCCTTCGGTTAGAACGTCTCGTAGTAAAGTTTTGGAAGTCCTAGGATTCAACCAATGTTCTCCAATTTTCAGTCTGTTCTTCTCCGAGTCGTATCTACCAATTTTACTCAGATTATTCAACATTCTGACAGCGATCGTTTGATCACTCTTTTTTGTTGTTAAATCAGCTGCTTTTTTTTCAAAATCTTTTAAATTTCCGCTTTCACTATCGTGCTCATCATCTCCATCAGTAAGAAATGTACTTCCTAGTAAGGTTGTGTCTTCAGTATCAAACAACCTTCCTTTTATTAATTCCATCCCAATATCATCATCATCATCAACCACTTTCACTGATTCTAACTCATTGTCTCTATCAACATTTGGTGAAAAGACATTAGGTTTATTATCGATAACTGTGCTATTGGCCAAAGGAAAAGTAGACTCTGTCTTTTTTTTCTTAATGAGATTCCAACTATCCTTTTGTGTCTGGTTTTGGTTATTTTTAATCTTTTTGACATCAGACAAATACCTACGTAGGTTTTCAACATTTTCATCTAACTTTTCGTATGAGGATAAGTCAGAATCATAAGCCGTTTCCAGTAGATCATTTCGCTTTCGCTTCATATTTCTCACTGTTATAGCTTCCATAGGATTATAATACAATGGAGGTCTGGTTTTCTCTTCCTTTACCACTGTTTTATCATCCTTTCTTTCCGTTAATCTATAGTATTCATCTTCAGTGAGTATAAAATTACGTCTGGAGAATGTTAAAGGCTGACGATTCATCTTTTTATTGATGATAAAACAGATACAATAGGTGTTATAATAGCATCCAAAAGATTCCCTCTACCACTCTGAATCAAAATTTTACGCTTATCATCAACTCTCCCTCTACCACTAAGTTTATGTAGCTCCTTCTTGTAACGCTGCAACTCAATAAACTGCTCAGAATCAAGAGGAACATTACCTAATATAATATTTTTAACACTTTCTATCAATGATTGAAACAAATCTGAGTTAGCCTTTTCGACTATAGCGATTTTTCCTTTCTTACTCAGATCATCCAGAGCTAAAATCGCCATTCTATTTCGCATCATTCGTGTTGAGAGTTTCATCTTTATCTTCTCCCTCCGCCTAGCACACTTTTAAGTAACCCAGGAACTATATTGCTGATGATAGGTCCTAGTAGAGCACCTAAAAATCCTCCTTTTTGCAATACAGCTTTCTTATCATCTAACGTTGATTTTCTTACTAAAGCGCTAATATCCTTCACGTTTCGCTGCAACTCATTATACTGAGATGATGTCAATGGTATCGTTCCATTTATAATAGCTTTAGCACATTCCATTAGAGTCATAATAAACTCCTTTTTGGCTTTGGCTATAACAGACTTTTGAATAGCAAAGGTTGTATTGTTGAGCGATAACAACACAGCTGCATTTTTTGTTAATTTTTTCTCCAAAGCTTTAGTCATTATAATGCTTTCGTGTTGCGTCGTTGAATAACAAAATACGATTGAGGTGAAGTGAATAGTAATTGTATTTATATCCTTTTACTTGGGTACATATAATATCATAGGGAGAACTGATGTAAAATTTCCCAATAGTCTATATTGATCATTCGTTTGTTGAGTCGTATCTATTCGTAAATAAGAGTATGGTTTCTTTGTCGCATCTTCAAAAGCCTCTTGTACATATTTTATTTTTGATGGAAAACATTGTCGAGCCAAATAGGAAATAGAAGAAGCATCTCTAGGGTTTTTAAAAAGAAAAAAATAATGACTATTCAAGGAAATTGTACGATTTCCTTTTAAAAACAGATTCTGAACAATAAAAAACACACTTATGTTCAAATGATGACTATGTTTTGTATACAAAGCATTAGCATCAGCTTTACCAGAAACTTCATCCATGAGATCATCAATTATCAGCCATCGATTTTTACCATCTCTGGGAAAACTCACTGTTATATCTATCATGCCTTCATGAAAAATCACTCCTGATACATCATCAAAGGCTTTTTGGTAGGCTCCATAACAGTAGTGAATCTCTGTTGGTGGAGGGTGTGCTATAGTCTGACTAGCTTCAATCATTCGAAAAATCGCTTGCGTCTTTCCCGATCCAGTTGGTCCTGCAATCATTGCTGTAAAAGGAGATCGCATCGTCGGGTCATAATCTTCAGGTTTCCCATTCATCATAAAAAGATGTTCATCAATCAACAGTAGTTTCATTTATGATTCCAACAGGAGAGTTTCTCGCTTTTTGTATTTTTTCCATAGCTTCTTCATACATACTAAACTCAGTAACACCTCCAAAAGTGGAAAGCCCTACGACAAATACCAAAATTATCATAATTATCAACGCTTTACGCTTCATACTCGGTAAAACATCTATCATATCACGTTCAGCACCATCAATAGTATCAACTTCATTCATCGGTCTCATCTCAACATCATCCTCCGTCGACATCTTAACTTCCAATAACCATACAATCTTATCACGTTTTCATTTATATACAATGTTAAAACTATCAAAAAAATCAAATGCCATACATGCAAAATCTATATGCCATATAAGTTCAAAATAAGTAAAAAAATAATCAAAAACTCAAATGCCACTTAAATGCCACTCAAATGCCACTCAAGTACCCCTCAAGTAAAATACAATATAAACTCGGCGAATTCATCCAACGTCGTAACCCATTGCATAACCTCCAAGGTCTAATCCACAAAAAAACACTTGGTAGGGAGATCTGCTCATATATTACTACTAACAAATTACTACTGCTATTTAAACTTCTTTGTACTTTAGCCAGTTTGTACTCTAATTTCAGGCTTACAGGAATGTGCTAGAAAAAATAAAGTTAGGAGCAGAATCAAGTACCCAGAGGAAAACACTTATGACAGTCACATTTTTTGGTGGGGGAGATGCAGTGCAGAAAGCGGCCAAGCGTTACAAGACAGAAATGAGCTATGCTGTAGTAACCACTTGCTGGGATGACTCTCCGTTAATGGACGCTATCCAGCATCTCACAACGGAAGAGGTAGCGTATAATTGTGTAACATCCAATAACTGCTTCCATTACAGAACTCGATTGAGGAAAAAACTACAAAGCTGCAACCAAGTGCAAAACATTGTCATAAAACATCCTATAGACTTTATCAGTATCATTTTATTTTTTTTAAAAAAAAGTTTTTCATAATTTGCCAAAATTTGGAGAAAACAAAAAACAGAAAACTTTGGTTATAAATTTTTATAAAAATTTAAAGCAACAAAAGTTATTGTAGTTCCAAAGTGATTAAGAAATTTTTTTTCGGCTCTGTGACCAATATATTGTGGTAGATTTTAGTGCACACTAGTAGTAAACAGGTCGTTTACGCTAGAAACCTTGCGAGACAATGCGCTAGGCTTTTACCCACAGCGTTTGGCTAATAGCTGTTGGGTAGAAAGTCCTACTGTGCCGGTGGCATAGTGAGCAGGGCCGGTAGTGACCCCTGCAGGGTCGGTAGTGACCCCTACCGACCCGGTACAGCTGTACTGGGCCGGCACAAGATGGCCGCCATAGAGGAGGATCCTCAAAAGTGTCTAAGAACTTAGTCAAGGTTGAGAACAGGAAGTACTCACCCTTAAACTACCAACTCCATGGACCCAACTCTACGTACAGTCTGGGAGCCTTGTAGGATCACTCATTGGACAATCAGGAGAAAGGACTCCGCCCTTACATTACATTACATATTACATTGGTGGCAGCGGTGGGATAAACGGTACCTTCCCACGCTGTGCTCTTTCACGCTACCCTCTGGCCCTGCGAATGCACTGCAGGCCAGCTACCACTGAAGAAGGAGAAGTGATCTACCGGGTGTAGATCTGGAGAGAGGAGAAGAAATTGATCTACCGAAGTAGTAGATCTGAAGAGGCAATTGACACAAGATACTACCGGATTTCTCTGCAGGCTCGTTGAGTTCGCTCCGCCCTGCAGCAGCTATCCCGGCACAGTATCCACTACTAAAGGCTGTCTGCATCAACCGTAGAGCTTGCTCTGTTTGCAGCAGTCCAGTACAGACGCTACCGTATCTTCTACAGGCTCGTAGAGTTCGCTCCGACCTGGAGATACCGGCACTGTGCGGAAAGAAGAGAGAGTCGTGGATCCGCTATACAGACTCAGCTACCAGAGGTTATTCAGCTTGGAGTGTTACTCAGCTTGTAACAGTGACCCCTGCACTGTATCCATTTACAGTGTCCCTACACTACTGCCTGTAGGCTCGTAGAGCTTTGCTCCGCCCTGCAGCAGTACAAGAAGTTTCGTAACGGTTGTTACAAGCAACGGAGTGCCAGATACTGCCACAGTATCCATTGGACCAACCCCTAGATCTGCTAGAGCCACTGGAAACACTGCTACTGACCCAGATCTCACCTATACCGGCCCGGGATCCAGTTGTACTGACCATTTCTTAGATTTGAGTTGAGATCACTCCTCTATCTGCAAAGAATGGCCACCCAGAGAGCACGCAGCGCCGGTCGAGCACCCGCTGGCAACCCAGAAGCTACAGCAATTGACAGATTGACCGAAGCATTGACGGCTATGATGAGGCCCAACCAAGACAATGCACCAGCTAGGCTAAAGGCTTTGAAGTTTGACGGCGAAGGAGACGTCGAGCACTTTATCAGTAGATTCGTGGAGGTAGCCGAAATGAATGAGTGGCCAGAGAACATGGCCATGTTGTACCTGAGAGATGCATTACGAGGTAAAGCATTGGACTGTGGAAAGCCTCCACATCTGCAGGGTATCTTTTCTGCACTACGAGCACGTTTTGGGCTAGCACCCAGGGAAGCTATGTCCCGGCTGACTAGCCTACGCCGCCAACACAAGACGTCGCTCCAAGAGCATGCAAGTGAAGTAGAGCGCCTACTGCGCGTTGCTTACGCAGATCTACCTCACCGACCCATGCAGAGGATGATGCTGGATATCTTCAGCACCACAGTCGGAAATGCCTACCTGCAAAGACACTTGTTGGCCATGCAGCCAGTTGACATTGCTGAAGCAGTCAGGGCCGGCAACAAGTACATGCAGATAAAGACATCGTTTGAGGAGCGCCAGGCTCATGTACGGATGTTGGAAGAGGATGCCGACGAGGAGGAAGAGGAATGGATGAGGACGGTTGCCAAGGGCCCGTCTCAACGTGTCTCCACCGCTACTGCAGTACAGCAGACACACCACACCCCTACGCCTGCCATACCGGATCCTATGACAACAGTCATGGACAGCCTAAAGCTATTGACAGAAGAGCTACGTCGCTGAGAGCGGCCAGACAAGCGGCTCCTTCTCCACAGTAGGAGACAGCACCTGCAATACGCAGCTGGGGCTGCGGGCAACCAGGCCACATGATGGGCACCTGCCCCCGAACTCAGCACGCAGTTCCATATACAGACACCCCAAGACAGACGGGAAACAACCGGCGCCCGCAGTAGCGCCACCGGCAGCTGACTGCAGCTGGGCAAGCCGGACCACACCCACAACCCTTTATAGTCCTGGAACTCTAGGAGAGAGTGGACAACTCCCCAAGACGCTACAGACAGCAACCAACCACCGCTGGACAAGCCAAACAACTCCTGATGCCCCAAACAGTCCTGGAACTCTAGGAGAGAGTGGACAACCCCCCAAAAGAGCATCAAAACCTGCTGACTGCAGCTGGACAACTCCTGATACCCCGTACAGTCCTGGAACTCTAGGAGAGAGTGGACAACCCCCCAAAAGAGCATCAATACCCGCTGACTGCAGCTGGACAACTCCTGACACCCCATACAGTCCTGGAACTCTAGGAAAGAGTGGACAATCCCCCAAGAGAGCACAGACGCCCGCTGAGGACAGCCGGACAGCTCGACAACCCCCTTTTAGTCCTGTAACTCTAGGAAAGAGTGGACAACCCCCCAGGAGAACACAGACTGACAGTAGCCGGACAGCTCGACAACCCCCTTATAGTCCTGTAACTCTAGGAAAGAGTGGACAACCCCCCAGGAGAATACAGACTGACAGTAGCCGGAAAGCTCGCCAACCCCCTTACAGTCCTGTAACTCTAGGAGAGAGTGGACAAACCCCCAGGAGAACACAAATGGCAGCGCCACCGCTGGAGCGACCTTACCAGGCCAGCTACTTCTTGGCTGGAAGGTTAGCCGGTAGACCAGCCTCCCTGTTGATTGACACAGGCTGCACGACCAACTTGCTGTCGAAGCATCTGTATCAGCAATTGCCACAGTCAGTGAAGGACACGCTGCAACGCAGCGAGGCACATGGACTCATGGCTGACGGGTCTAGGATTTCCTTTTACGGTACCCTGCAAGTAAACTTGCAGCTTCGTAGACTGAGAACGAGTGTTAACTTCGTCATTAGTGACATTAATGAAGATGCTATAATTGGCATGCCGTTCCTCACCTTACACGAGTGTGCCCTACGGTTTCCAGACTCCCATGTCATCATTGACGGACATGTGTTACTTTGCACGGACAAGCGCGGGCGGCCACTTAATGATAGTGTCCGTCTAGCGCAAGCAGAGCTGACGGAGAACCCCCCTTACACCCCTGAAGAAGAGGACGTCCCCATACAACCACCCGCTGTAGAGAGAACTACAGGTGGAATGTACTAGGCTGTGAAGAGCCCCCTGCCACAGGTAGATGGCAGAAGATTTGAGCCGGATCGGACAACAACTGTAGAAGCTAAAGGCAAAACAGTGTTTTCCCCCCGTTGGCTACACCCATGCGATGGAGAGAGGAGACCCCCACGGCTGGAAAGAGGCAGCCACCCTTCAGCCATCCAACCCCTACAAAGAAGAATAGACTACCCCGAGGAACTCCCCGACAACCTCCAGTTAACAGAATAACTGTAGCTGACCGTCTAAAGATGTTAGAGAAGTGGCCAAAACCTCCCAGTACCCAAACCCTTCCTGTTAAGCAGGGCAGAGTGAGACGAAGTTGTAAACAACTCTGCAGCACAGACCAGCCACTCGTACCTAGCAGTGACAGGGACAGGACAATCCCCCAGCTAGCCATGGCTGCTGATCAGTGCATAGAGCTTGAGGACCACAAGGCAGGTTTGCTGCAGGATGCAGTCCTTGATAATTGTCCATCAGCCAACTGCGCAGACGCAGAAGTACTGGTGATGCCCACAGCTGAGCTGTATAGAGGCCCTCATTTATTGATAAAGACGGTGAAGGAGAACTTGCTGCCGGATGCATACCTCCCTAACTACCCGACGCCCAACTCTACTGAGACGGAACTACCTACCATGCAAATCCCTGAGTTAGGTGAAGAGCCCGTCCTCTCCCAAAGTGTAGTTGATGAAGAAACCGCCTCGGCCAGTACAAGTACCGAGGAAACACAGTCCCAGTAGACTGCAAGCGCACGCGGTGGCTGTCATCCTTTAAGACAGTACCGCCAGAGAAAGCCTGTGGTGGCGACTAAGGGTGAACGTCCCACGACCTCTTCACCACCAACCTTAGTGCCACACAGCACAGTGCACCACACCCCGGCACGGGATGTTGCTTGCACCCCCACGGTACAGTGGGAAGAGGAGAGAAGGCGCTGGCTTTCCTTAGAAAAGGAACGGCGGTCTCCTAAAGTTGAGATAAGGAAGGTTCTGCCGGCACTAGAACTTCCAGGGCCACTGCTCGCACCCATACATGACGCGATGGTACAGCAAGCCCCGCAGCACTATAGGCAGCCCATTGACATGTTGCATAAAACTGGTAATGCACATGTTGCTGTAGACTCACGCTCACAAATGAACGTGACGCCCAAGCTTACCATACGATTGGTACAAGCATCAAGCCCTCCCGTGGAGGAGGAAAAGGAGCTGATTACCAGCTTCCCCTATGATCCAGGAGGAGTTGAGTTATGAGAGGTCACCTGCAAGGGCGACCTTCTCTGGAGAGAGGTGCTATGTCATCTCATGGCATAGCACTCGACTATATATATAATCAAATATATAATCTGGGTACGGGTGTTACCCCCACACATATCTGCTCTTGATATTTTGTTATTAAAGCCAGGCTATGACTTTAATGGAGAGAGGTATGTGGTAGATTTTAGTGCACACTAGTAGTAAACAGGTCGTTTACGCTAGAAACCTTGCGAGACAATGCGCTAGGCTTTTACCCACAGCGTTTGGCTAATAGCTGTTGGGTAGAAAGTCCTACTGTGCCGGTGGCATAGTGAGCAGGGCCGGTAGTGACCCCTGCAGGGTCGGTAGTGACCCCTACCGACCCGGTACAGCTGTACTGGGCCGGCACAAGATGGCCGCCATAGAGGAGGATCCTCAAAAGTGTCTAAGAACTTAGTCAAGGTTGAGAACAGGAAGTACTCACCCTTAAACTACCAACTCCATGGACCCAACTCTACGTACAGCCTGGGAGCCTTGTAGGATCACTCATTGGACAATCAGGAGAAAGGACTCCGCCCTTAGCCACTTGGCACCTCCCTTTATTATTCACATTGCATTGTTGATTGGTTTGTTATTTATATAGTTAATCGTATTGGTCAATCTACTTCCTGTGCATTGACTGCTATATGTTTTGTGCTTGTCAGCTCTCCTATAAAAGGAGAGCACACACTGTTAATCTTTGCATTCATTACAATGTTGCCATGGCATATACTCTTATATTGCTAAACCCTAGAGGAATAATTACCCTCAGGACAGCTTAGAGAATAAAGCCATTATTACAGACACTACTCGGTACTGTTTGTCTGAGCCATGGGCTCTTGCCTTACCGGGTAATTCGGTTGCCCTACACAGTTGTCACTGTCGGTTAGCACAGTGTCCCCTCTGGAGAGAGGTAGAATACTCGAGATTAGTGGATGTCCGTGGTAACAGACCGGAATCCATTACAATATTATGTTATCGCAGCACCTAATTCTTTGAGCAGCTGATTATTTTATATTAGAAACTTGAAGCTTGGTCTTAGTGTAAAGGCTTCTAATAATCATAAACTTTGAGCAATTCTGAAATTTCAATGATATGCAAGATTTTAGAAGTTGTTAGGGAAATGATTATTAGTATTATTTTATTTATTATTAAACTACATAATATAAAAGTTTTTTAAACCTCATTAATTATGGAATGCCCGTAACAACACATTGCCAAATACAAAATACTGTGATTCAGCCTGCATAGGGTTTCTTCATTTCAGATGATGGGGCTAGAAAGTATAGCAACCAAACACAAGACAGAAATCTACCTATCTAAACCAGAGAAAACTGTCAAATTGACCGGGATGAAAGATGATGTAGAGAAGATGAAACCAATAATCGAAAATGGGCTTTTTAAGTGTTAGTAAAATATTTACTAGTGGGCCAATGTTTACACATCGGTTCAAACATGAAAATTGTTGGTTTCATTTAGATCTAAAGTATAACTTTTAGCTGAATAGGTGTATTTGTGGGCTGTAAAGTAAATCACAAAAAAACCATCCCCACAAAAAAGAATAAAGTTGGTTTGATTTGGAAACGCAAAATGGAAGGAATGATTTGAAAAATAGGCGGAAGAGTAAAAGGCGAAAACAGAAAAGAAGAAAAAATTTGTAAACGAAAACAGAACTGTTGCAAACAATAAAAGCAAGGTATGATATTTCACAGGTTTGTCTCAGTTGGTTACAAACAAACACACAAGAGTTCCTGAGTTCTGGGATCCAGGCTGGAGTGAAGTTACTTTGAAAATTTTGACGCAGGAGTATCAGAAGGTTCTAGCTATACTGTATACACCGGCTACTCGCAGAAATTTTGGTAAACTTACCATTACCAAGGTAAGTACTGCCACTGCTAACCCATTTATAAGTGTTTAATTTATGCGTCAAGTGAATGATAATGTCTGCTTCAAATTTAAAGAAATGAAAAATATAAAAATACAAGTTTATTTTGCTAACAGCATTGTTTATTACATGAAAAGAACTATAGCACCAACGACATACTAGTAGAACAAAGTACAAAAGATTATACATGCTCGTAAGTCAATATTGTAATGGATTCCAGTCTGGTAACCACTAAACTCAAGTATTATACCTCTCCCCAGAGGGGACACTGTACTGTTCGACAGTGACAACTGTGTATCAGGCAACCGAATTACCCGGTATGACTAGAGCCCATGGCTCACACAAACAACACAGCGTGGTGTTTGAATAGTGGCTGTATTCTCATGAGACAAAGTCCTAAAGGGTAATTATTACTCTAGGGTATTTGTGGCAAGATATGAGAATGAATGCAAAGAGCGTATAAAAAGTCTTTCCTTTTATAGGAGTACTCGCAGGAAATCATTAGCATAAATCATATAAGGTTAATAGTACAGGAAGTGATTCAGCCAATGCAAACAAGTATGTAAATAGTTATCCGATTAGGTAAGGTAATAAATTAAATAATAAAGGTGCCAAGTGGCTAAGGGCGGAGTTATCTCCATGGCCCAATTAGAGGTCCAACAGGGCTCCCAGGCTATAGTTAGAGTACGGTCCACTGGTTCGGTTATCCGAAGAAGGGTACTTCCGGTTCCTGACCTTGACTGAGTTCTCCGATAATTTTGAGGTTCCTATGCTATGTCAGCCATCTTGTGCCAGCCCAGTATTGCTATCCCGGGTTAGTAAGAGGTCAATACCGGCCTCGCAGGGGTCACTACCGGCCCTGCACACCATGCCACCGGCACAGTATGACTTCTCACCTAATCAGCAGTTAACCGAATGCTGTAGGCTGAAGTCTAGTGCATTGTTTGCAAAGGGTGGATAGTAAACTACCTGTTTACTATCAACTTCTACCAAAATCTATACGGAACAGAAAATCAGTTTACAACATCACAATAGTTTAATAGATTGTTATAGATTGCTGAAAAAGTATTATAGAAAATTGCAGAGCATTTAAAAGAAAATAAAAATGGCATTATCACAAGCAAATAAACTTTTTAAAGCTGCTATTTGTATGTCGATGGTTGCCAACTCAGGATGCTTGTGAAGATTTAAAATCAGTTTATAAAAATGGACAAATGATACCCTTTGTACCTTGTTTAGTGTTAATTTTCATTAACAACCTACAAACATACACGCTAAAATAAACACCCATTAATTTTTTTATTCAGTCAACTATTTTTTGTTGACCCTTCAGTTGCAAACAAAATAATTGATTATTGATTAAACTTATTGTCCACCTTAGTATCTCTACTGTTTTCTACTCTTTTGTTTGTCTTGAACGTATATACGTTGCAAAAGCTTTAGTTGTTTTGGAGACGCTAATTATTATTGGTCACTTGAAAAGGTTTGTGCTTAAATAGCACCTGTCTTTTTTGTTCAAACCTGTGAGGGGCAGTCCAGCCCAGCCCCCATATATAACAAATCCTAGCCTTTGCTCTTTACTCACCATTTTGTTATTCTCCAACTCTTATAGTATTCTTGTCTATAGGCTCCCTCTCACTCTACAGCGAGCTCTTTCACTTTCTAGCAGGGGAATCTCTTAGCTTTAGTGTGTTAGTATTTATGCAGCATCAATGGATTGAGTCAGTCAAAGGTAGCCTGATTCCCTAACTGTGGTGCTTGTGTACACTACTAGACTAGTGAAATTGTATGCTAGCCACTCACGAGTCATAAATCTCTATACAAACGTTCTCGTATGTTCTTACAGATCACTAGAGTCCAGAATGAGGAGCTTTACGCTCAATATCAGGCACAGAAAATAAAGGTGGTTCAATCACTAAAAGATGCGATCGATTGTTTTCCTCCCGAGAGAGATCTCTGGTATGGCGCCAAACTGAATGCTGCAAAACAAATATGTGAAGACGGATTCAGCAGAAGTTTTAAAAAAAGAAGCAGATTAGCGGGTAAGTTGTTAGTACCTTTATTCTTTGTAAGTTTTGCTGCATTTCCCGCTAGATTTTGTAAATGGCTTCCTAGTGAAAAATTTTAATGTTAATTGACAAAGAGTGCTGTATGCTTTAGGTACCTCGGATGACGGCACAGCAGTTATGTTCTATAAAGACCCTTCTCAAATAGTAAATAGAGATTTCGATTGTCTACTGCTAACAAAGGTTCTTACTGGTCGATGCGTCCGACTACATTATCCTCTAGATGATTTTAATTTTCACTCAGGTTACCATGCAACAGTGGACTCGCTTTTCGACCCAAAATCCTTTGCTGTTCATCATGATGCCTCTGCTTATCCTCAGTATTTGGTTGAATATACACTGGAATAAAAGTGATCTAAATTTTGTATGTATATACATATGAGGTTTCTAAAGGATGAAGTTAGCCATTGCACTGCATTAGTTAACTATCCACACCCCAACAATCCCCTTAGCTCCCCTCACTCTTGGGTTGGATGATTCTTGCTCAATCTCCTTGTAGGGTTTGTGGCCATGGCAGTTATTTTGGTGTCAGTTGGGGTAGCACCAGGAGTCGGGGTAGAGTCATTTGCTGTCTACCCTGTGTCCAGATCTCGGTATTGTTCATTTATTTTATTATGTTTGCTGCTCATTCTACTGACGGTACCTGGGAGGCCTGCCTGACCAATCTTATGTAGTGAAAAGCTAGCAAAACAGTAAAACCAAGAGACTACTTGTACATGGTACACAAAGAGAGCATAACTTTAAGGCGGATGCCTTAGCAAGAGGAAGGAATCCAAAACTTGGTTTGAAAAGTTTGATTACCTTTATAATGGTTGAAATTCGGAGCGCAACGGATGCAACATTGAAATTTGTTTAAACTTTTGCTATAAAACATATGGTGAAAAATCAAAACAATCATGTTTTACCTGAAGCAAAGGTGTGTGGAATACAGTGCCAGAAACATCCATGTGGGCTATTATACAAGATGTGGTAAACAGGAAGCTTACTCACAATAGTTCGTTACACGAAAATTTACAACGGATAATCGGAAGAAGAGAAAGTGTAGAAAAGTGTCAAAAGTTGGAAAAAACAACTTTCCAGATGCGTCGTAAAACAAGCTCTGCTCAACAGTGGACAACATTATATACAAAGAACATCAGGAATTCACACAATTGTAATACACTATCTAATCATAATGTAACGCAAAATCTGAGTGAGCAATCATCTGCAATTATAAATGTTGATGAATATTGTGGAAGATGTTGGCGAATATGGGTGGTAAACTGATTGCTTATTACAAAAACTTTAGCATCAGTGTGATGGGATTCCACCCACAGCCATCGTAAGAATGATGTATTGGTGGAATGCCCCACTGTGCCGGTGGAACAGCATGCAAGTTGGTATTGATCCCTGCAGGGCCGGTATTGATCCCTTACCGACCCGGTATGGTGATACCGGGACGGTACAAGATAGCCGCTATAGTTGAAGTTTCTTAAAACCACCTTGGAGCTTACTCTAGTACAGGAACCGGAAGTAGCCTTCCTAGGAATGGCAGATATGACGACCACAAGCTAGATGTAGCCTTGGAAGTAGTAATATATGAGCAGATCTCCCTACCAAGTGTTTTTTTGTGGTTCTGGCCTTGGGGTTGAGGCAATGGGTTACGACGTTGGATGAATTCGCCGAGTGTATATTGTATTTCATTTGAGGGGTACTTGAGTGGCATTTGAGTGGCATTTAAGTGGCATTTGAGTTTTGATTATTTTTTTACTTGATTTGAACTCATATGGCAGCTAGATTTTGAATGTATGGCATTTAAGTTTTGATACTTTTTTCACATAATTTGAACTCATATGGCATCTTGAGAGAGAGGAGAGAGAAGACAGAGAGGAGAGAGGAGAGAGAAAGGTGAGAGGAGTTTTATCTACATTGAATAACTATATTGATCAAAAATAAAACATTTTATGATTATATACATTGATTACATAATAAGTAGGGAAAATCTTCCTATATAATATAGCTAGAGTCAGTAAATACTAAGTAATACAAAGCACTACAACTTGTAATGACAATCAATGTATACATACATATGGTATCTTGAGATAAAGAAAGAGAGAGAGGAGAGAGGGAGAGAGAGAGGAGAGAGGAAGAAAGAGAGGAGAGAGGAGAGAAGAGATATATCTACATTGAATAAATATATTGATCAAAAATGAATCATTATATGATTATATACATTTATTACATAATAAGTATGGAAAATCTTCCTATATAATATACCTTTACAATAATGTTTTTGATGTACTGATGTTTGGTAAAAAAACTACATTAGTTAAGTTTTAAATTCATATGAAAAAAATTTGTGTCAATTTAGTATCTACTCCCAGGACTGATACTCCCCCTAAAATAACCCATAAGGCTCAGCCTAAAAACAAGTTTTAGGGGGTGTTTTTGTGCAAGGTACAATAAAAATAACTGTGTTTGTATATATCTAGAGAGAGTGTTTAGAGGAGAGAGAGAGAGGAGACTTGAGCATAAATATTCCTGGTAAATTATTTATTTACAATATTATTTGTAATTATTAGTGAAAGAAATTATGAAATACTGGCGAGTAATTAAGTAATTCAGTAAGGAAATTGGTTGGAAACGTAGTAATATTATTTAAATACAGCATTGCTTTGCAACAATGATTAATAAAAACAATTATGGACGTTGGTGAGTAATTAAGTAATCTAGTAAGGAAAACTGATTGAAAATCACGGTAATATTTGGTAAAAGATACTTGCAACATGTTTTATCAGCGAAAAAATCAAACAATTTTCAAATGTTTACGAGTAACTAAGCGATTTAGTAGGAAAAACCAACTGAAACACGCATTTCAAATATTTACGCGTAACTAAGTGATTCAGTAGGAAAAACCAACTGAAACGCGCAATATCCGTTTTTGAAATATTTACGATAAACACAATTGGGATATTACTGTTATTAAAGAAATCAAGCGAGTATCAAATGTTTACGAGTAACTAAGCGTTTAAGTTCAAAAAAATTGATTGAGATCGTGTGACATCCGTTACAAAATATTTTACGTCAAGTTACCAACGAGAAAATAAATATTTCTTAGAATATCCGCTATAGCGAGTTACGATAATTTTTACGCACCTTGAAGGTTTTCAGTCCATTTTCAGTCAGATCAAAATTTATGCGAGACGTTTTAGGTATTATTTCAGTCGACGTAATGTTACCAGTTCATTTTTAAAAAGTAATTAATTATAATATAACGCAAGTGCCCCGCAAGTGTCATTTTACTAATAAACTCATTCCAGAAAAGACATTAATCATCATCTCGCTTAATCCTATATGTTTTGATCTTTTTAATATCAAGTGTGTCGCTCGAGAAAAGTCATTAGTTACACCTAAGCACTATTTATTATCATGCTATTTCTATTTAAAACAAAAACAACAAACATCCATAGATGATGGAATTATAGGTCGAATTCAACCTAAAAAGGAAGAGAACTTGATTGCATCTATCTCCTGTTTTTTATTGTTTCATTACATATTAGTTAATATAGATACAGCCTTCCACCAAAACGGATTTGTGGTTTTACTTTTAATCCTAGTTATCTCCGCTATCGTCTAAAAAACATGAGCAAAGCATGACTTTATCCACTTGTTTTATTAGTTAGACTGTTACTTTTTTTAAAATATCTCATTGTTTTTTGTGTGAAATACAAATAATGTATCAACATACATAGTATATTTTCTATTTTTAGGAAGCTGTTTTGTCTAATAAATCAAGAGTCATATGTGACATATACATATTTAAATGCTATCAGATATCTTTAAAGTGTTTATTACATTCCTAACTCATACTTAATGTTGTAAACTATAATTGGAGCTCTCACATTTTAATTTACTGTCTGATGATATAAAGATGGAGCTACACTACATCATTGTTTTGCTGATGATGTGTCTATATGATTGTTTGTGGTAGTGTGTGTTATAGTAGAGTATATCAATAAACTGCAATTGAACTAGTTATTAAATGCTATCAGTACCTGTAAAGTATTTTATTACATTCCGAACTCATACTTAATGGTGTAAACTATAATTGAAGCTCTCACATATTAATTTACTGTCTGATGATATAAAGATGGAACTACACCGCATCATTGTTTTGCTGTTGATGTGTCTATATGAAAATTGTTGCTATAAAAATATGTTTGAAGGATGTGAGTTGTCATTCAAATGAAATGTAAGTTTCATCCTAGCTAGTTATATTTAAAAGAGGTTGTAAAATTTGTTTATCCAACGCTCTACATTCAAAAATTTTAGCTAGATGGAAAGACAGTTTACAGGGGTGTTTGTGGTGGTTAAGCTTATTAAACTATTTAATCTCTATCTTCCTATTTTTTTAACCAACTTCCTAATCATCTTCCACTTTTTTAAAAAAACAATATCATTTATCATAGTAATAATCAGAAAATCAGTCTACAAATTAATCTTGATAAATGACTTCAATGTTTTGTATATAAGAGAAACTATTTTTTTAAACAGTATCAGTTTTCATTTATACTTCATTCTAAGTATTACTCTGCAAAACAACAATGGCTAGCAATATCCCTACAACAAATGAGTAAGTTATTTATACTATCTTTTACAATTTTGTTGCAGTTACATTTATAAATTTATACAAATGTATATATATATATATTACTTGTAGGACTACATCCTCAAATGATGCATTAGAACTAAATATAGACGAAATAGATTTCAGTGCCATGTAAGTATATTATTGAAACTTTATTATTCAATATTCAACTGTATTATATAGAGTTTTTAAATAATTACAATCTTGATTTATTGTTTTATTAAGTTCTACCGATGATGAAACACTAAGGTGGTTGGAGGAGTGTTTTAAAGATGATGAAGAGAAGACGGAAAAGAGCAAAGCTAGCACGCATATTGCTATGAGTAAGTTTTTCTGTTTTATGAAAAATGTAAATTTGTCTGTAGGTACAATAATAATGACTTTACATTTACTATGTTATTTTTTTGTAGAAAAAACATCTTCACGATTCATAGGAAGTAAACAATGTGTTGGGAAGAACGAAAACTTCCTGTACTATAAACGCAACACATTTGAATGTAAGTATGACGAAAATATTACTTACTACATACTCATTCAATTTATAAAAAATTTTTCGAATTTTTTCAAAAAAATAGCATAACTACATTCGTATTTTCTATTTTAGTTCAAGCAGAGAATCCTCAATTAAGGGAATATAAGGAATTAAGTCTTCTAGACGGAAATATAAAAGAAGATAGAGAGTGTTTTAAGTGTAAGTGACATGCATTATCTTTATATATATACATATACCATGCTTAAGAAAGTTATCTATATATGATGAGAATTTGTTTATTTTGTTTGTAGATATTGATAACAAAAGCCCTAGGTATTTCCTTTCAGTGCTCTCATTGTTGTTGATAGCATATGGCACAAAGATGTTGAGTGAAGCACTGAAAGGAAACAAAAACAACGTCTCTTGTATATTTTGTGGTAAGAAGTTTAAATTAGGGGGATTGCATGAGCCTGGCCGAGTTCTTTCAAGACATTTTTGTGCTCACTTGTTTATTTATTATTGTTTATGTGGAAAATCGCATACAACTTTGAGAGATCTTCAGCAACATAGTTGTATTTTAAAAACTAAAATGTTTTTTATTGTTGATATTGCTAGTTACAATAATTTTGTTTTATTTATTAATAGAAAATATTCTGAATTACTTATGGATATTACTTTTCCGAAAAAATTTGCGTTAGTGTATCTCTATCCAATAGAAGGTTATTTTTCTGAAAACATTGTTCTAGATTTTGAATTAGGGAGTAAATGGTTGGCGATAGCTAAAAAACCTGCTGCTGAAGATCGAAAACTTTTGATTAAAAACCAGTGTAAAAAAATGAGAGCACTTATATCTTCAGATTCTGATCTTTCAGAAACTGAAGAAAGTAATAATGACTTAATTTCTGTTGCTAGTTCACAGTGCAGTCCAAAAACCAGTGTTTTAGAATCTAATACTATAACAGTTAAACCTCAAATCCAAGTAGATTTAAAAGAAAGCCAAAAGATTGATGATAAGAAAATTGATTTAACTTCACTTAAATTAATTTTGAATATAAAAGATGGACTGAAAAAAAAGGGTTTTAATGATTGTGTTAAATTGAAATTAGCGTCTATTAGACAAAAAATGCAGAAAAACTCAGACTTTTCTCAAAAAGAAGTTATTGTACTAACTGCACTCTTAGGTGAGTTTTAAAATTTTTATTTCACTATATTTTTTAATATTATCATGGCTCTGGAATAGGTCTTATGCAACTACCCTATTTTATAATTTCTTACCACAAAATATATAGTGAATAGGATGTTTTTTTATAAATACTCTCTCTATATATATATATTATATATACAGACAATCTCTATACATATATTATATATACAGACAATAGTCTGTGTTTTTATGAATACTTTATTCATATGTATACACTACATGTAAAATTGTTCTGTCATTAGTTTACCTAATGCATTATTTTTATTTGTTTTGTGGTTGAGAACTCCATACGCTTCATTCTTACTGTATTACTTTGCATAATATTACAAAATAAATATTACATCAACTACCTTCATACTGCATTCAAGTGATGAAACAGTAAATTTCACATCTGTATTACTGAATCTATAGCATTGTTATGAAAAAGACTATAATTACTTAATTATTATGTCATATCGTGACAAACTATCAACACCCAATTCACAAAACTGTAAAACCTAAAGTATAATGCTTGTGGTTGTAAAAAGTCTTCTACTGTTTTGGTTTCTCAAACAAATTATAAAACATTTTTCACAATTTTTTTGTGCAAAAGCGGAGTTGTCTTACCATTTTGACACAATGTGCCGACAACTTTTACATATTTTTTCAAAAACGAAGTTTAGAAATTATAAATGGGAGTTGTCTTAACATTTTTGAAAAATGAGACGATAACTTGAAATATTTATTTTTGTGTCGGAACATTGAAATTTTGTAACATTTTAGAGTTGTAACCCCGAAAGTTTTACAAATTGGCTAAATTACTAATGTTAAATATGAATAAAATACTTTATTACACTAAGTATATACAAATTATTGCACAATACAAATAATATGTAATTTAATGTTCATGAGTTGTTGCTGATAGATTTTGGCGAGTCGACGGTCATTCACTTGTACACGTATTCTATCTAAAAGCATACATAGATGTCGTTATAACAACTACATTATACTATGGTGAAAAATACGGCTATTAGTAGTTACTTATTACTAGTGAAGATTAACATACCTTAATTAAATTTCCGATATTGAAATCCTGCTAGCTTCGCTTGAAATGTGATTGTCATCTTCATTGCTTTTCTCACTATCATTGTCGACAACTTCATCTTTTTCCTCAAATTTTTTGTTCTCAGAGTCATCATCCGTCATATTATCATCTTCTTCATCAGTATAAGCATCAATGTTATCATCGTCATCATCATCATCATCATCATCATCATCAGCAGCATCATCAGCAGCAACATCATCATCATAACTTTTCATCAGCTCAGCATCATCAAATAGAGAAAGTCTAAAAGCTATTCCTTCTTTTTCACTTGAAGTAGATAGAAGCATCAAAGCTTCTTCAACACTCAGAATCGTGAGAATGTGTTTCTTTGTGCCGCTTTCAGTTGTCATCGTACTTTTATAGTGGATCATACCACATTCATGATTTTTGATCTTCAAAACGTTCTCAGGAGGGACAACAATCTTCCCAGTCATCAAAGATCCGTCATTCATCATGTATCTGTAAGTGACAGTGTGAGTGATACGTAAAGGCGATGTATCTTGTTTTCGTTTTCGCTGCTTCGACTTCAAATTTTTCCAAACTGAAAGTCTAGTGAATGTCAGAAGAGTGTTGACAGGGATATTATCGAAAGTGATGATATCAAAGTATGTTTGCAACTGTTTCAATGATTTTTTTCTCAAGATTTTGGCTATAACTCGTTGTTTTAGCCCTTGATGATGATGATTATCTCCTACAATACGTAGATCGGGTTGATTTTCTTCTAGCTTTCCCATGTACACTAGGATTTGTGAAGAGCCGGGATCAAGTTCCTGTAGCTCCATCGTAAGTTCTTTGTCAATCAGTGACTTGACTCGAATTCGATGATTGTTTTTTAAAACATATTCATAGTCCAATATACCATAATCTTCAACGTAATTAACATCGAAAACCTCCAATATCGTAGGAATTGGTAAATCCAACAAACTCACAAAATTTCCGATTTCCAACATTCCTTTCTGCATAGCTCCTGTCATTATTCCACCCATCTCGAGCAATTCAAACTCTCTAAGTTGTTTGTTTACGGTATTATTCTTGCTGTTGCTGAATAAAAAGGAAATTGAAGCTTGAGATAATGTCACTGTCGGTTTTTTGATATCCTCCGTTCGTTTGACTTCACTGTTCTCATGCAGATATGTGTAGTCCGGTGTGGGACTCAAAGGAGAGTCAGCTGAAACTACATGATGGTTCATTGCTATATCAGCATGAGCATTGGTGTTTGAGCGAGAAGATGTATCATTAAAGGTGTTAGGATTGGATCTTCTATCATCAATGTGAATGCCGTTGGTGGTGGAAATGATGGTTGTAGTGGAAATAGCGTTAGTGTTGTTGGTAGCTGTGATTGGTTCAATATGGAGCTTAGGAAGTGCTTTGGAGTGTGATGTCATCATACCTGCAAAAAGTAAAAGAACTTAGTTTAATGATGTAAATATACTGAAATTATTGTTTTATTAAAAGATTGTTTTTAAAAACTAAGATTCAAAAACCTAGATGTTTCAATTAATTAAAAACAAATAAATATTTTAGTGCTTCTTACCTTGTTGCTCTCCTAATAGCTGTAGTAGATGCTGCTCCTCTGTTAGTCGCTGTAGAACTGGATGCTTTCTGTGTGAAAACGATGGCTCTTATATAGCTAAAGTTGTACTGATTAAACCCTATGAACACCATCTCGTGTCAATCTCTATGAATCAACATTTGTTCACGCGAAGGAAAGTCAATGGTTTCGCGGGAATAAATGAATTATTTTCACGCGAATACAAACCAATGCTTTCGCGGGAATAAATAAGCTATTTTCACGCAAATGGAAACCGTTGCTTTCGCGGGAATAAATAATTTATTTTCACGCGAATAGAAACCAATTCTTTCGCGGGAATAAGTACTTTATTTTCACACGAATGCAAACTGTTGCTTTCGCGGGAATAAATGATTTAATTTCCCGCGAATGGAAACCGTTGCTTTCGCGGGAATAAATGATTTTATTTCCCGCGGATGAAAGTCAATGTTGTCGCGGGAATAAATACTTTATTTTCACGCGAATGGAAACCGTTGCTTTCGCGGGAATAAATACTTTATTTTCACGCGAATACAAACCGTTGCTTTCGCGGGAATAAATAATTTATTTTCATGCGAATAGAAACCAATGCTTTCGCGGGAATAAATATTTTATTTTCACGCGAAGAGAAACCAATTACTCCCGCGAAAGCAACGTTTTCCATTCGCGTGAAAATAAAGTATTTATTCCCGCGACAACATTGACTTTCATCCGCGGGAAATAAAATTATTTATTCCCGCGAAAGCAACGGTTTGTATTCGCGTGAAAATAAAGTATTTATTCCCGCGAAAGCAACGGTTTCCATTCGCGTGAAAATAAAGTATTTATTCCCGCGACAACATTGACTTTCATCCGCGGGAAATAAAATCATTTATTCCCGCGAAAGCATTGGTTTCTATTCGCGTGAAAATAAAATATTTATTCCCGCGAAAGCAACGGTTTCCATTCGCGGGAAATTAAATCATTTATTCCCGCGAAGGCAACAGTTTGCATTCGTGTGAAAATAAAGTACTTATTCCCGCGAAAGAATTGGTTTCTATTCGCGTGAAAATAAATTATTTATTCCCGCGAAAGCATTGGTTTCTATTCGCGTGAAAATAAATTATTTAGTCCCGCGAAAGCAACGGTTTCCATTCGCGTGAAAATAGCTTATTTATTCCCGCGAAAGCATTGGTTTGTATTCGCGTGAAAATAATTCATTTATTCCCGCGAAACCATTGACTTTCCTTCGCGTGAACAAATGTTGATTCATAGAGATTGACACGAGATGGTGTTCATAGGGTTTAATCAGTACAACTTTATCTATGTAAGAGCCATAGTTTTCACACAGAAAGCATCCAGTTCTACAACGGCTATCAGAGAAGCAACATCTACTACAGCTATTAGAAGAGCATCAAGGTAAAAACTTAATAAATTACAGTTTTTACTCATATATTATTTATTATACTAAAACAACTGAACAAAATTAATCATCTGTTTTTTTTGTTTTTTTTCAGATTCAATGACAAAAAATGGAAATAGTTAACAACACAGAATCAGAAACTCAGCCTAAATCTTTGACTCAAGAGGACTTGATACTTCTACAAAACATATGCAATAAGAAAATTGAAGAGAGAGTGCGAATTATCTCAAACAATTGTAAATTCATACAGAAAGACTTGATAGAGCAGCTAAATAGTTTTCGAACTGAATCTTTTCTAACATTAAAGCTCTTAGGGAATGATGTTACATCAGACATTCAGAGATTACATTATGTATTACAACAACGACGATATCAACTACAACAGGTAAACACACCAATTTCTATCGAGTGTGCTCGTAAAGAACTTGCTCTAAAAAGAAGAAACATGCAGCGACAGTCCGCTCAAAGACAAGCTAGAAGGGTAAGGACTCAACAACGTAAGACACGACAAGCTACAAAAACATCCGATTAACAGTCAATTTTTGATGATAAGGTAATAATTAATAAAAAAGTACTATTTAGTAAGAGTTTGTAGTTGTTTTAAATTTCTGTTTAACCATTCTATACTAATACATAACTTTTTATTTTAGTTCATTATGGAATCAAAAGTACATAGAACAGAAGTCTTCCTTCCTAAGTTTGTATTATTTAATATTTACTGACTCTAGCTATATTGTATGAGATTTTCCCTACTTATTACACAATAAATGTATATATTCACATATTGATTCATTTTTAATCACTGTATTTATTCAATGTAGATATATCTCCTCTCTCCTCTCTTCTCTTTTTATCTCTCCTCTCTCTCAACATACTCTCTCCTCTACCAAATACTCCTCTCTCCTCTCTTGCAGTTATTTCCCAAATACTGTAGATTTTAACCATCTAGAGGTCTAATTTGGTGATTTTCCAACATATTTTATAGCATTTAATATACTTATTATGTAATAAATGTATATTATTCAATGTAAATGTAAATATATCCATAAATATGTACATAATTATCCATATATACATAACTGTATAAAAAACTAAAAAAAATCTCTCTCCTCTCTCTCCTCTCTCTTCTCTCCTCTCTCATCTCTCCTCTCCCCTCTCTCCAAAGACTATGCATTGATTGTCATTACAAGTTGTAGTGCTCTGTATGACTACATTGTAAAGAAAAATACTATATATTGATTGTCATTACAAGTTGTAGTGCTCTGTTCTACTTAGTATTTACTAACTCTAGCTATATTATACAAGAATATTTTCCTACTTATTATGTCATAAATGTATATAATCACATATTGATTCATGATTGTCATTACAAGTTGTAGTGCTCTGTACTACTTAGTATTTACTAACTCTAGCTATATTATACAAGAATATTTTCCAACTTATTATGTAATAAATGTGTATAATCATATATTGATTCAATGTAGTTATATCTCCTCATTCTTCTCTCCTCTCTCTCAAAATATCATATGAGTTTGAGTTATGTAAAATAATTATCAAAACTTGAATGCCATACATTCAAAATCTAGCTGCCATATGAGTTCAAATTAAGTAAAAAAATAATCAAAACTCAAATGCCACTTAAATGCCATTCAAATGCCACTCAAGTACCCCTCAAGTAAAATACAATATAAACTCGGCGAATTCATCCAACGTCGTAACCCATTGCCTCAACCCCAAGGTCTAATCCACAAAAAAACACTTGGTAGGGAGATCTGCTCATATATTACTACTCTTGGAGTCCTGCAGAGCTTATGATTGGACAAAGGAGACAGGACTCTGCCCTATAGCCACTTGGCACCATTTACCTTTAACTATTATTCATTACATGATTTGTTCACTATTTATATATTTGTTCTGATTGGTTGATTTACTTCCTGCTCATTTAATCCTATATGTATTACGCAAACAACTTCCTGTCAACCTGCCTATAAAAGGGCTGATTCTGTTCATACTCATTGCATTCATTTAGTGTGTCCTAGTGGATAGCCACCCTAGGACTTTGGTTTCTAATGAATAAAGTCACTATTCAAACAGTACTTTGGGTAATTTGTCTGAGCCATGGGCTTTGTGCTTGCCAACTGAACCGGCAGTACATATCCTAGTTGGCACTGTCATACAAACACAGTGTCCTCTCTGGAGAGAGGTAAAATACTCGAGATTAATGGAATTTTGTGGTAACCAGATCAAAATTCATTACAGTATGAGCACATGTGAAACTGTTAAGGATTCTATATACACAATGGATGAATTATAACAAGTTTGCCAGATATTCAATTCAGTTGTGTCTAAATTTGGGGATTTTATAAGGACTGGATCATATCATTTTTGCGAATGGCTGCATTCGACTCATAATAAATGTAGGAGTAGAAGTTCACCATTACAGAAATCTAAAAATTAAAATTGAAAAGGATGTACAATTGTGGCGTTTTGCAATATTGCCAATGATTACAGATATATTAACATTGATCTAGCCATTTTTTTAAGGAATCGGAAAATCTAGACATAAAGCAACCATGTTTGAATCGCCGTAAATAGTAAGTAACGCCCACCATGAATAAAGTTCCAAAAACTGAGAAGAACACAATATTGAATTACGAGATATGCTGAAACACATTTACAAGGGCATTAACATGATGACTCCCACAGACGGCTTTACTTGAATCGTGTTCATACATTAAACGGCCGTAGCTGTTCCACTTTATCCATGATATACAGTGACACAAACTCGGCCTCCAACAGATAATCCTTCTTTAATCTTACTGGGTGCGACCTTGATGCTCCACAAATAAAAGCTATTCACTAGAGTAGTAATAAACAATCTTTAGGCTTTTTGCCATCTATTTTTTGTAGTTTAAAGAAAACATCTTGTGTATTGTTTCACAGGTAGGCTAGTTTGCTCAGAATAAACACCCTTATAATGCGTTAAAAAATTGGGAAAGCTGTTGGTGAAAAAACCTCAAGTTTAGTTCCGGGTCTATCCAGCTCCGCGTTGTGACACAAATTAAAAGGGCATTCATTGCTTTTTCTTGACCCTTCACTGCGAATTAACTGGCGGTTGCTCCTTAAAACTGTTAGAGAGAGGTAAAAAAACAGTCTGTTGCAAGATGGAGAATATCAGTTTAGGGTTGGAGAGAGATTGGGTGAGTAAACGATATGGAAAAAAGTATATAGGACATGAGTTCTTTATATCACTAATTCCTTCGGCTATAAAGCTCCATCAAAGCTCCATTGACAGTTAATGATCCAAAACCTCCTTCAATTCAGTTAAAGCCTTTCTAATTCTCTCACCAAATCTTCTGGAGTCCTGTAAGTGCAGAGGTTAATAGTTTAATATTGTATTCAGGTGTACCTAAACTGTTTAGCTTCTGAAAACGCTTTGTCAACAAATTGCCAGGTATTACAATAAAATTATTTACTTCTTGTCTGAAGAAGCATCCAAGTACATTGATGCTGCATGCATTGCATTGCTGCGCTGCACTCACCGTGTCAGAACATGATTTGTTGCTAGAAATATGAAAGAATATGGAGTTGTCTCCTCCCAGCCTGTAACATATGCCATAACCATCTTGTGTAAATGGAGCAAAGCCTCCTCCTGCTTGTATCAGCTTGAAGTCTTTTGATGCATCGAACAGACCCAGCTGAGATTCTGGTGTCTGAAAAATTAAGTCTGTTTTGTAGTTGCTGCAATCTGAATTACTACCCATAGCAATAAACTTTTGACAGTGAAATATGATGATTAAAATTCTAGAGTTGCATGAAGCTGTATTAAACGGATGGCTTAAAACATCCCATTTAAACGTATACTCAAGATGACACGCCATACAAATATCTTGTAAAACATTCAAACTTTGTTGTGTAAACGAAAGTGGTGTTTCTTTCCCAGTGGATAATATTTTATCCTTCAATGTGTATTATAGAGAGCTTGTACACATATAGTTGGGTTTGTAAATCATTTAGAGAAAACATGGATGGTTTGAATAGACTTACTTGACTCGCTAAAAGTCTTTTAGGTTCACTCAATGCCTTTTGCAGAAATGGTGACTCTACACCTTGGATTTTAGATGCGATATGCAGACAATAAAGATGTCTGTCTATACCCTTTCCAGTCATGGAATCCTTGTATTGTTTTTGATGCCTCTCTGTAGCCACCTTCAAAAGCCTCTTCAGCTCCTCCCTCTATCAAATGCCATGTGAGTAACTTTACTATTAATTATTTTTACAGTATTGTGATATTTGTTCTTGGAATAAAGAAATGATTTTAAAAAAGTTTTACAAAACTGCTTATTAATCAGAAAAAAACTGCACAGCAATGCAATAATTTTTTTGGTTGTTAAGTTATCCCTTCTACGTTACAATATTTCATACGTAGATCATTAATTCATAAATATAAAACTTATAATTAAAGTCTCTATGCAGTGTCTTTTTTGTAAAAGTTTAAGAATTAACAGGGTGCCTATCAGCTTGGCCAATGCTCTACCATTTTTTTGCCAAGCTGTAGCATTTTTTCATGTATAAACTAAAAGCTGAACTAAAAAATGACAATCAGTTGTACCTTTTCTCTCCCGCTCTCTAAAGCAGTAATAAACTGAACACTTTCAGTAGTACAAGTTCTGACGGCTTCAGTACGACCGTCTCTGAACAGTCTCAGAGAACAAGGCTCCAAAGAAAAACAATATTTCTTTGCATCCTTCAACAAACAAAACATAAATACTTTCGCTTACAATTCATCACTCATCATGTAGATTACAGACGCTGACAGTGTTAGGTATAAATAACACACCCTGAAGTAAGCCAGTTGTATAGCCAATTGTATGAATGCATCTGCACTGACTTTACACTTCTTCAAGTCTTGCTTCCCCAACTCCACACAAGCCTGTACAAGTATTACATGGAAGTCTTAGATGAGAAATAATTAAATAAAACAAACCAGCCTAGCACTGGCCAAGAGACAAAATTGGCTGACCAAGGATTTTAAAAAAATAAAAAAGTTTCACATCCTAAGAAATGACGTGTAGCAATTTTTTTCGTTATAGCAGTCAGATGTCAATTAAAACTTTAAATGTTCAACTGTAGACCAATAATACATCTATACACACTTATAGAATGTACTAAATGACCATTTATTAAACCGATCTATTTTGTACCTCCATATGTACATCCACATCTTTAGCAATGGCTAGAGATGCCGTTAGGCTAGAGTTGATAACTTCCTCACAGGCTTCTGGAATATTCCAGTGAAGTTTGATTGGTTGAGAAGGGGTAACTTCATCAGATGCTTCTCCTTTACAATCACCTTCTCTAGTGTATCTACATCATAGCAAACTTGGTTTCATCTTTGAAATTCATGTAGTACAAAATATTTTCACCTCCGAAACCTTTATAGTCGGGTCTCCTTCATTTATGCTCAACTTCTACTACTTCAGCGGATTCTGGTCTACGTAACCACAGAATATTACTAAGCTCAAGTATTGCACGTTTCTCCACAGGAAACACTGCTGGTACGTGCAGTGACAACAATTATCCCAATTACTGCACCGTACTCTGTGCATTGCTCGATAGGCATTGCTTTAGCTTGTACTATATTAGTATACCAGTACCGGGGTAGGCATTGGCAAGGAATGGTGAATAAGTCCAGCCTCATATAGAAGGGATCACAGGAAATATATAACTCGTTTATTAGCATAATTACCGGAATACACAGAAATATGTATTATGGCCAATCAAATGCACAGGAAGTGGTTCAAACGGCTGAAGAACAATGCAAAAAAATCAAGGAATTGTATGAGGATCACAAGTAGTTGAAAGGTCAAGGCAACCTAGTCGCTAGAGGGCCGGGTTAACTGGTACTGTGCTTGTATACATCTCCGCATACCTTGGTAAGTTTACCGGTCTTCCCTAGCCTATGGTCAGTGCATTTAATCTTTTTGATTTAGGCATAGTCATTGGTATGGGCTTCTTTACCTCTTAGGCAATTTTTAGGTTACTCAGATTTGGCAGCCATCTTGTGCCGGCCTTGCGGTGGTCAATATTGGCCCCACATGATACTAAGTGCCGGGATGGCAACAGCAATCATGAATGATTGACATTAGTGATGACCAGTGATATCTAAATATACAGCCCTGGAGACTACTAGTCACTTCTTCGCAGTGCTAATCAGCTCAGGAGGATGTCCGTAAACCACAGAGGCAACCTCTTATTGAGTGAGTGCAGGAGGGTATTGATTAATCTCTACTTTGTTTTGTCTATATATATCTACTACATCATTACCGAGTCAGATCTCTAATACCTGAACTCTGCTGAATCACAAGGATTCCTGAAAGGCAACCACCCTGACAGAACACAATATATTTTACAAATGCAGATTTTATATTTTTTAGTCTCTACTCAAAGGTTCACAGAATCAATGAACTCACTACCTGGGCAAGATGTAATTCCATGTACAAACTCTGCAGTATTTTTACAAAAAATTTACTGCAAACGAATGAGTTGAGAAATGCACCAACAAAATTTTAGCAAAAGTGTCAATTCTAAAAGCAGGTATTTTTGTTGAGCTAGCTTGGCAGCAAAAAAATAATTCTTTTACATATTTTATGAACTTGAGCTTAATTAAACGGGATCTTTCTTTTGCTTCTCTTGATGCACAATATGAAACTGGGTGAGTTATTCAATTTTGCTTTGATAAAAACTTTAAACTTGAAAGTCTTGATTTGAATGGTAAGTTTTAGATTGAAATTTGCCTAAAAATGTGTTTTCTTGTTTGAATTTCACATTTGTTGGTACACAAGGAAGAAAAATGACAACTTCAATTCCCAGGCCCTGATTTCTTTCCTTTGGCTTTTTAGGAGTAGTTAAAGGGAGGGGGGAGGTGTGTCAAAAATTGAAGAGGGGGTATAGCCATTTTTTAGATGGGTTATGGGGGCGGGTAGGGAGGGTTCTGGAGGAGGACTTCTCTAGTTATTCTATGAGCTTCATAATTAGTTTCTGTTTAGTCATTTGGTGGAGATAATTGTTTGTTCTGTGGGGTTTAGCATGACTATTGTAGCAGTGGGGAGAGGAGTGTAGATGGGTAAAGGAGGGTTGTTCAGAAAGAATGGGGGGGGGGGGGGGGTGCACGGCATCAGAATAGAGTGAACGACAATAATATAATATTAGAACAAAAAGTAGCTCTATGGGGGATTCAAAATTGCCTTGTAAGATTATTAAACTATATCTTTGAATAATTTTCCACATATTTCATGAAATTAATGGATTAATTTACTTTTTACCAAAAATTTGCTTGAAATAAGACAATTGATAAACTAAAGAAAATGAAGAAAAGTTTTTCGACCCAAAGCTAACGATAAGTCCATTTGATTGTTTAATAAAAAACTGGGTTAGTAACATAAGATTAATGAGATGGCCATGCATTAAAGGATACAAATGTATAAGAATTTAGCAGGAAATAATTAAAATGCTTAATGAGTGGTAACTCTGCGCATCAACTTTCACTCAACATACTTGCACTTACCCAAGCTTGAAGAGATCATTGTGAAACGTAAACTCTATAAGTTTAGCTATCACCATACCATCTGCCCTGTAAAGGTCAATGTTATATGATCATACACATAACTTACATCACAAATACACTGTCATCCAATGCAAACTGTTTCACTTAAGAACTGCCTTTTGCGATACATTGAAAAATACATCATTGGAACAGGAAATGCTTTGAAAGTCTCCCATGATTGCTAAAAAGGCAAAAATATTATTTGCAATTGAAAGTTTTGCGTTAAAACATATTTTAAACCATATCTTTGATATAATCGGATGTCAAACTGTTTTTTATACTAACCAGCTGTGCTCTGCATTGAGGCCTGCTCTACCGTTTCCTTTAATAATAACATTGAAGGTCTTATCAAACCACCGATCATAGCATTCTCCAAATAAATTTGACTTGCAGTACTTGTTTGTTGCGGTTTCATCTCTCTAAGTTGTATAAATACAGATAAATAGAAAAACAGAGAAGCAAACTGAAAATAAAAATGAACTTTGGTTTTATTTGGAAATCGTGCTTATCATATTATTTGGCAGAATGAGGAAGAGATTTACAGAGAATATTCCAGAGACGATATAAAAAGTAAACGAACCAAATCACCATCATCTTCATCTAGGACTAAAACAAATGATGATTTCT